>SJXQ01001142.1:69897-111791 GCA_006408695.1 Aepyceros melampus
AAGGTCCATCTAGTCAAGGCTATTGTTTTTCCTATGGTCATGTATGGATGTGAGAGTTGGACTGTGAAGAAGGCTGAACGCCGAAGAATTGATGCTTTTGAACTGTGGTGTTGGAGAAGACTCTTGAGAGTCCCTTGGACTGCAAGGAGATCCAACCAGTCCATTCTGAAGGAGATCAGCCCTGGGGTTTCTTTGGAAGGAATGATGCTAAAGCTGAAGCTGCAGTACTTTGGCCACCTCATGCGAAGTGTTGACTCAATGGAAAAGACCTTGATGCTGGGAGTGATTGGGGGCAGGTGGAGAAGGGGACGACAGAGGATGAGATGGCTGGATGGCATCACAGACTTGATGGACATGAGTCTGAGTGAGCTCCAGGAGTTGGTGATGGACAGGGAGGCCTGGTGTGCTGCAATTCATGGGGTCACAAAGAGTCGGAAACGACTAAGTGACTGAACTGAACTGAACGGAACTGAGCATGTCACCAACCATCAAAACAAGACCCTTTCCCTCTCAGTCAGTCTGTCCTATCAGGAAGCTTCCACAAACCTCTTACCCTTCTCCATCAGAGGGCAGACAGACTTAAAACCACAATCATAGGAAACAATCTAATCTGATCACATGGATCACAGCCTTGTCTAAGTCAATGAAACTATGAGCCATGCCATGTAGGGTCAACCCAAGACGGATGAGTCATGATGGAGAGTTTTGACAAAATGTGGTCCACTGGACAAGGAAATGGCAAACCACTTCAGTATTCTTGCCTTGAGAACCCCATAACAGTATGAAAAAGCAAAATATAGGATGCTGAAGATAAACTCCCCAGGTCGGTAGGTGTGCAATATGTTACTGGAGATCAGTGGAGAAATAACTCCAAAAAGAATAAAGAGATGGAGCCAAAAGAAAACCAATACCCAGTTGTGGATGTAACTACTGATAAAGGTAAAGTCCGACGCTATAAAGAGCAATATTGCATAGTAACCTGGAATGTTTGGTCCATGAATCAAGGCAAATTGGAAGTGGTCAAACAGGAGATGGCAAGAGTAAACATAGACATTTTGTGAATCAATGAACTAAAATGGACTGGAATGGGGGAGTTTAACTCAGATGACCATTATATCTACTACTGTGGGCAGGAATTCCTTAGAAGCAAGGAGTAGCCATCATAGTCGACAAAAAAGTCCTACGTACAGTACTTGGATGCAGTCTCAAAAATGACAGAATGAACTCTGTTTCCAAGGCAAAATATCACAGCAATCCAAGTCTATGCCCTGACCAGTAATGCTGAAGAGCTGAGGTTGAATGGTTTTATGAAGACCTACAAGACCTTCTAAAATTAACACTCAAAAAAAGATGTCCTTTTCATTATAGGTGACTGGAATGCAAAAGTCGAAAGTCAAGAAACACCAGGAGTAACAGGAAAATTTGGCCTTGGTGTACAGAATGAAGCAGCGCAAAGGCTAATAGAGTTTTGCCAACAGAACACACTGGTCAGGAAACACCTTCTTCCAACAACACAAGAGAAGACTCTACACAGAGACATCACCCAAAGAAAAAAATGCAAAAAGGAAAAATGGTTGTCTGAGAAGGCCTTACAAATAGCTGTGAATAGCAGAGAAGAGAAAAGCAAAGAAGAAAAGGAAAGATATACCCATGTGAATACAGAGTTCCAAAGAGTAGCAAGGAGAGAGAAGAAAGCCTTCCTCAGTGATCAATGCAAAGAAATAGAGGCAAACATTAGAATGGGAAAGACTAGAGATCTCTTCATGAAAACTAGAGATACCAAGGGAACATTTCATGCAAAGATGGGCACAATAAAGGATAGAAATAGTACGGACCTAACAGCAGCAGAAGATATTAAGAAGAGGTGGCAAGAATTCAGAAAAGAACTATACCAAAAAGATCTTCACAACCCAGATAATCACGATGGTATGATCACCAATCTAGAGCCAGACATCCTGGAATGTGAAGTCAAGTGGGCCTTAGCAAGCTCACTATGAACAAAGCTAGTGGAGGTGATGGAATTCAAGTATAGCTATTTCCAATCCAGAAAGATGATGCTGTGAAAGTGCTGCACTCAATATGCCAGCAAATTTGGAAAACTCAGCAGTGGCCACAGGACTGGAAAAGGTCAGTTTTCATTGCAATCTCAAAGAAAGGCAATGCCAAATAATGTTCAAACTACCATAAAATTACACTCATCTCACAAGCTAGAAAAGTAATGCTCAAAATTATCCAAGTCTGGCTTCAGCAATAAGTGAACAGTGGATAATCACTTCCAGATGTTCAAGCTGCATTTAGAAAAGGCAGTGGAACCAGACATCAAATTATCAACATTCACTGGATCTCAAAAAAGCAAGAGCATTCCAGAAAAACATCTACTTTATTGACTATGCCAAAGCCTTTGACTATGTGGATCACAACAAACTGTGGAAAATTCTGAAAGAGATGGGAATACCAGACCACCCGACCTGCCTCTTGAGACATCTGTATGCAGGTTAGCAAGCAACAGTTAGAAATGGATATGGAATAAAGGACTGGTTCCAAATAGGGAAAGGAGTACGTCAAGGCTGTATATTGTCACCCTGCTTATTTAACTTATATGCAGAGTACATCATGAGAAACGCTGTGCTGGATGAAGTCAAGATTGCTGGGAGAAATATCAGTAACCTCAGATATGCAGATAACACCACCCTTATGGCTGAAAGTGAAGAACTAAAGAGCCACTTGATGAAAGTGAAAGAGAAAAGTGAAAAAGTTGGCTTAAAACACAACATTAAAAAAACGAAGATCATGGCATCTGGTCCCATCACTTCATGGGAAATAGATGGGGAAACAGTGGAAACAGCGTCAACTTTATTTTTTGGGCGGGCACCAAAATCACTGCAGATAGTGACCACAACTGTGAAAATAGAAGACGCTTGTTCCTTGGAAGAAAATTTAGGTCCGACCTATACAGCATGTTAAAAAGCAGAGACATTGCCAACAAGGGTCTGTCTAGTCAAAGCTATGATTTTTCCAGTAGTCATGTATCGATGTGTGGTTTGGACTATAAAAAAAAAAGAGTGCCAAAGAATTGATGCTTTTGAACTGTGGTGAAGACTCTTGAGAGTCCCTTGGACTGCAAGGAAATCCAACCAGTACATCCTAAAGGAAATCATTAGTCCTGGGTGTTCATTGGAAGGACTGATGTTGAAGCTGAAACTCCAGTACTTTGGCCACCTGATGCAACGAACTGACTCAATGGAAAATACTCTGATGCTGGGAAAGATTGAAAGTGGGAGGAGAATGGGATGACAGAGGATGAGATGGTTGGATGGCATCACCGACTCAATGGATATGAGTTTGAGTAAGCCCCTGGCAATAAGGAGTTCATGATCTGAGCCACAGTCAGCTCCCAGTCCTGTCTTTGTTGACTGTATAGTGCTTCTCCATCTTTGGCTGCAAAGAATATAATCAATCTGATTTCAATGTTGACCATCTGGTGGTGTCCATGTGTAGAGTCTTCACTTGTGTTGTTGGAAGAGGGTGTCTGCTATGACCAGTGCATTTTCTTGGCAAAACTCTATTAGTTTTTGCCCTGCTTCATTCCGCATTCCAAGGCCAAATTTGCTGTTACTCCAGGTGTTTCTTGACTTCCTACTTTTGCATTCCAGTCCTCTATAACGAAAAGGACATCTTTTTTGGGTGTTAGTTCTAAAAGATCTTGTAGGTCTTCATAAAACTGTTCAACCTCAACTTCTTCAGCATTACTGGTTGGAGCATAGATTTGGATAATTGTGATATAGAAACAGTATCAGACTTTATTTTTTGGGGCTCCAGAATCACTGCAGATGGTGACTGCAGCCATGAAATTAAAAGACACTTACTCCTTGGAAGGAAAGTTATGACCAACCTAGATAGTCTATTCAAAAACAGAGACATTACTTTGCCAACTAAGGTCCAACTAGTCAAGGCTATGGTTTTTCCAGTGGTCATGTACAGATGTGAGAGTTGGACTGTGAAGAAGGCTGAGCACCAAAGAATTGATGCTTTTGAACTGTGGTGTTGGAGAAGACTCTTGAGAGTCCCTTGGACTGCAAAGAGATCCAACCAGTCCATTCTGAGGGAGATTGGCCCTGGGATTTCTTTGGAAGGAATGATGCTAAAACTGAAGCTCCAGTACCTTGGCCACTTCATGCGAAGAGTTGACACATTGGAAAAGACCCTGATGCTGGGAGGGATTGGGGGCAGGAGGAGAAGGGGACGACCAAGGATGAGATGGCTGGATGGCATCACGGACTCAATGGACATGAGTCTGAGTGAACACCGAGAGTTGGTGATGGACAGGAAGGCCTGGCGTGCTGCGATTCATGGGGTCGCAAAGAGTCGGACACGACTGAGCGATTGAACTGAACTGAAACCCCTGGAGTTGGTGACAGACAGGGAGGCTTGGTGTGCTGCAGTCCATGGGGTCGCAGAGTCAGACACAACTGAGCGACTGAACTGAACTGAACTGAACTGAAGGGATTTGTTTAAATGGAAAAGTTTTGTTTCATTATTTTTCTTCCTTTTCATTAATGAAGTCTTTAAGTGTTTTGAAGGGAATATTAAATTTGGCTGAAGCAATTATGCAGTGAATGAGATAATATGTGCTTCAGGTATTATTATTATTTTTTAATTTATGCAGAATTCATTCACTATTGGGTTGAAGTAGCATTCAAACTTTTTAACTGATCTTTTCAACTTGGATAACCACATGTCGAGTGCAGTTTTCAAATAATGTCTTCTGGTCTAAATATATATTTTAAGTAAATATATAAATATACCTATAAGAGAGATTTCATAAATACAGTGTATACTAAGGCATACTAATTTTGACAAACTGTGCTTTGTGGGTACTGGTCAAGGCAGGGCTGGAGAAGTGAGGGAAACTTTAAATATACTGAGCAGTGGAAGGCTTTCTGAAGATACTGCATTTGATCTGAATCCTTTAGAGTCTGAGAGATCAAACTGAGTATAAATAAAATAATGTCTTCTGGTCTAAATATATATTTAAGTAAATATATAAATATACCTATAAGAGAGATTTCATAAATACAGTGTATACTAAGGCATACTAATTTTGACAAACTGTGCTTTGTGGGTACTGGTCAAGGCAGGGCTGGAGAAGTGAGGGAAACTTTAAATATACTGAGCAGTGGAAGGCTTTCTGAAGATACTGCATTTGATCTGAATCCTTTAGAGTCTGAGAGATCAAACTGAGTATAAATCCAGGGAAAAGCAGAGGGACTAGCTAGTGCATGGGCTCAGAAGCTTGAAAGACCTTCAAGTAGTTAAGGAACCCAATACTGGAAACTGTGAGCTAAAGACCAAGAGGAGATGAGTTTGGGAAGGTAGTCAGAGTCCAGATCACACAGGGTTCTGTACATCACAGTTAGGAATTTGAACTTTTATTCAAAGTGTATGGGAAGAAATAAGTTCTAACCAGTTCTGCTGTGAGTGGGCAGGATGCACACAGTGATCAGTGGTTATACTTTCAAAAGCTCTGCTAAACAATGTGTTGTGGTGAGGTTACTGAAGATGAGAGGACTTTGAAACTTCAAAATGGTTAAAGTGATATCCTAAGATAGTTAATATTTTACTCAAAAATTCTGTAAAAACAACAAATATTTTATGTCATATTAGTATGAGATTCTCTTGTCAATACTTTCTGTGTATTAACTCATTCAGTTTTTACATAGTTATGTGAAGTATCACAATTTTCCTGACATAAAAATTAAGGTACAGAGAGGTTATGGAACTTGCCCAAGGACTCACAGGTAGGATGTTGCAGATTAAAAATTGAACCTTATAAAATTTTATTTCAGATTGAAATATATGATATGACATTTTTAAATTTGCTTTTATCCTAAGTATGTTAGATTCTAAAATATTAGAAAGCAAAGTTTGGATTTCCATTTCTTCCATATACAGCTACTTAATTTACAATTCACTATTTAACAAGAGATGGCAAGGGTGAACGTCGACATTCTAGGAATCAGTGAACTAAAATGGACTGGAATGGGTGAATTTAACTCAGACGACTATTATATCTACTACTGTGGGCAGGAATCCCTCAGAAGAAATGGAGTAGCCATCATGGTCAACAAAAGAGTCCGAAATGCAGTACTTGGATGNAGCAGCAGCAGCAGCAGTACCAACCCCAGCCAGGCAGCCTTTGACTTCCTCTTTCTTCTTCCCTCTCCTCCTTCCTCTTCCTTTCCTCCTCCTCTTCTTGAAGTGTAACTGACAAAAGAATTGTAAAATATAGAGTGTACATTGGGATGATTTCATTTATGTCACACTGTGAAAGAATTCCCACCACCCTTTACCTCACAAATATACCTTTTTTTTTTTTGGTGGGAGGGGAGGTGAGAATATTTAGTTCTGTTGTCCTCTTAGGAAGTTTCAGTGTTATCAGTTTAGTCACACTAGATCCTCAGATCTTAATTTCTTATAACTGAAAGTTTGTATCCTTTTCCCAAGCAATCTCCCTAAAAGAGAAGATAAATAGGTTGCCAAACCATAAATAATACTGTAATATCTTCCTAATAAGTAATTAAGCGAGGTATATTTCCTCCTGCCAGCATAGAATCTTCCATATAAAGTAGATAGTGTGGTTAGTGATACAGATTAAAAAAAAAAAAATCTAAGATTTAGAAAGCAACTTGACCAAGTTCACATATCTCAGAAACACCAGAGTAATTTTTAAATCTAAATCTATTTGATTGAGGAATCATTCTTAGCAATTATCCCATACTTCTGCACAAGCATAAGTCTCCTGAAATTGTTTGGGCCACTCACATATGTGCATTAATATATCATAAAAGTATATTTCTTGGAGCTTTGTGTCCAGTCCAACTCAAATCATGTTCATAGCTATTAACTTCATCACCCATTCAAAGAAAGTGGCTAAAGGAATTTAAATTTTTGTTAAATATCAGATAAATGCCAATGAAAACTTAATTTTGAGAGGAAATGAAAACTGAGTAATATATCTGAACAGTTGGATTTAATTAATATTCACATAATACTAATTTAAAAATGAGGAACCAAATGGAATATAATTTTTCAATATAATTAACATTTAAAAATGTGTTTTTTATTTATATCTGAATAATTGGAAGATTTTAAAATGTCTATGTTGCTTATAGTAAAATAGTTTTTAAAATGCCTCTATTAAAAAAAATAAAATAAAATGCAGCTATTTACATCACATTATTATATTAGATATATTTTAGGGAAGGATCAAAGAAAATAAATAAAGATTAAAGGTAAAATAAGAATAAACATAAAACTTACCAGGTAGATGATTTAGAAATATATATGCTTATATATGGGCTTTCCTGGTGACTTAGATGGTAAAGAATCTGTCTTCAGTGAAGAAACTTGGGTTCCATCCCTGGATTGGGAAGATCCTCTGGAAGAAGACATGGCAACCCATTCCAGTATTCTTGCCTGGAGAATCCCCATGGACAGAGGAGCCTGGCAGGCTACAGTTCATGGGGTTGCAAAGAGTAGGGCATGACTGAGCAACTAAGCACACACAAATATGTGTATATATATATATATGTATACATGTGTATATATATATATATACACTATATATGTTTGTGTGTGTGTGTGTGTGTGTGTGTGTACTATAAGTGTACTATAAGTACACTATATATATGTGTGTGTGTGTGTACTATAAGTAACTGTAAGTTACTATTGTAAGCTATATTAAATAGCTTACAATTTGACATATGAATATAAATAATGTTACAATTAACTTTTCATTCATAGTTATACACCACATAATAAAGTATTGTAATTAAAATGAAGCTAATACGTGTATATCTGAAGTATGTCATGTTTAGTGTCTTACAAAAGTAATAACATTTTTCAGAAAATGATGCTGTTTATAGTTGCATATAGTAATGCTCTGAAGATAATTTAATATTTATAATATTATTGTTAAAGATACAGTATTATAAATATTTGTTGCTTCCTTGCAATAGATTTGTTTGTTTTGCTTTATATTTATTTTTAGGCCTTTTTTTTTCATGAAAAAGAGATTTGTGATGAAGCATTATTTATTTCCTCTTGTCTGGCAGCTCAATTTACAGGTAGAACACTTAGATTGGCACATTTCTTTTCCTTCCCTTGTTCTCATTAGCAGGGAGTCTTAATTTCTTTCCTGGCCTTTCTGAATAATCACACTATATCACTATCCCAGTGGGAAATAAACAAAGATTGAGTAGAAAATTAGGATCACAACAAGTAAGTTTAAGAATAAGGTCATAATAATGAAAAATCAATATAACATACAAAGAGGCATTTTAAAATCAGTTTGATGCTTATTTGTGTGGTGTATATGTTACAGTTTCTGTAATTTTACTAAATTTCAGTTGAAATCTATGACAATACAGTTCCTTTACCCTCCCCAGAAAGCATATCATACCGAGCTTCTCTGTGGCCCCCCAAAACTGGTATCAGTCCTCATGAACCTGGTCAGTGCTGTGCTTCTTGATCATGGGAATCCCCGATCTGTGTGCAGAGAGGAAGACATTTCTTCTTCATCATCAGACTGACATTAAAGCCTTGGGGATTCCAGGACAGCTGCCTGGAGAGAGGACTAAGTGCTTCAGCAGCAGCCTCTTGACCAGCTGCCAGGGTAGGGATTGTGCTTCTGCAGGAGGCACCCAAGTTGGTTGTGAGAGCAGGTGCAGACAAAAGCAGAAAATGAAGGTGCAGCATGTGCAGGTTTTTTACACATGGTCAACCAGGAAGGAAAGAAGGTTTTATAACAGAAGTTGGATCATGCAGAGCTTTCCATGAAAATCAAAACAAAGTTTTAGTTGATAAAGTGATCATTTTGCTAGCATTCATGGTTCCAAAGACTAAGAACACTTCAAAAAACTCAAGATGGGGACAGTAGAAACCAAACATTCCAGATAGCAATGGCCAAGAACACTGTGGGCTTGCAAGAGAGGCATCACGGAATTTCAAGCAATAAAACTGCAGTTTTGATAATGATCGTGTGTTGGCAGCACTGATTAAAGTTGTTTTTATTCTGCAGAATGAATAGTAAATTATTAACAGATGAAACCCTTACTGAATATTTGTTAATGTCTGAATGAATATTGGCAATATGTTAAGGAATGAACCAAGTATCTTACCTGCATTATATTTCATTATATTACTTGATTCTCAGAACAGTCCATGATAGAATACAGAATCTATAGTGGAAAGAAAAATCAACACATACTCAGAGAAAAAAACAATAAGAGGTTGAGCTTGTCCTCAAGTAAAAAGATCATATTGCCTAAAAGTATAGTAGAATCAAATCAAATGCCTCTCGACTTACTGTGTGTGACTTAGATAGTAAATAATTTCTAGGCCTGATTGAAAAGTAAGAGTGCCATTGTTTTTTTAAGCTTTTTTTGCAATGTTGATAAAATTCCAAGTTAAAAAAGCTCTTAGATGTTGTTTTCTATCTATATCTATTCATACCTACAACTTGGCTAGCTTTACTTTACATGAACCAAACTTTTGTGGCCCAGAGTGGGAAAATCTGATAACTAGCCTTGTTGTCTGAAATTTCCATTTGTTCATTCATTCAGTTATGAAACAGCCTAGTGAAATAAAAAGTTGTGAACCATAAAAACATGGTTCCTCTTATCATGGACATTATAGAGTTTTAATATAAATTAATTACACCTGGTGTTCAGTAGAGTTTAGTAGCACAATACCATTTTCATACAGATTGAAAGCAGAATACCTCCAAAACAAACTCCTAATCTGTATTTAGCAGATCTGTTAATCCAAGCAGGATGACCAAATGTACAGAGATTTAGGGCTCAGACAGAAGCTATCAATGTTATTGAAAGGAGAACCCAAAGCTGTGCCTTACTACCAGTGAAAATCACTGCAGCCAATAGGAGAGTACGCATTGCACAGTGTTAACTTCTTGGGGATATACTGAAGGACAGTGGATTGACGCGCTGAGAACTTTCCATTAAGGCCCCTCATGTGTCTGTCCTCTGCAGCTGTTCTTTTCAACCTACATTTTCTCTTGACATTTTGTCAATAACTATCCCTTACCACTCCTCTTGATAAAATCCAGATTGTCCAAACAAAAAATGCCACTTGCAACCTAATACTTCTGTAAATTGGCAGAATTGTCTCTGAATTTAAACCTCCCGCTGCTGCTAAGTCGCTTGTCATGTCCAACTCTGTGCGACCCCATGGACTGCACCCTACCAGGCTCCTCTGTCCATGGGATTTCCAGGCAAGAGTACTGGAGTGGGGTGCCATTGCCATCTCTGACTAAACCCCTATTCAGTATTCTGCCTTCAGGTCAGAAGTTAGGACATTTCTTAAGAGCCTTTTCATCCCAACATTTTTTAATGTTCTACTTGGTTTCCTTCGATGACACTCGTTATGGAGACATGTGTGTGCGTGCACGCGCGTGTGCGTGCAAGCGCACGCACGCTAAGTCACTTCGGTCGTGTCCAACTCTTTGGGACTCTATGGACTGTAGCCCACCAGGCTGCTCTGTCCATGAGATTCTCCAGGGAAGAATACTGGAGTGGGTTGCCATTCCCTGCTCCAGGAGATCTTCCCGACCCAGGGATTGAACCCACATCTCTTTAGTTTCCTGCATTGACAGGCAGATTCTTTACCATCTGTACATTGCCTGAAAGACAAAGAGGAAAAATAATCTAAAATATTCATTGCTTACTCCTATTTATAGATAAGACACAGTCAGTCTCTTGTTATAGCATGTGCTATGTGTTTGCTCTCATCTTTCCACAGAGCACTTAGGGAAGTTGTTCTCAGCCAAATGGGACCCTCCTCTCTGGGGACATTTGGCAAGGTTGGAAGACATTTGTGTCACATCTGAGAAGGAGCGGTTATACTGGCATCTGGGGATAGAGACCAGGGATGCAGCTAAACACCCTACAAAATGCCAGACATTCTCCCTCAACAAAGAATTATCCACTTCAAAATGTAAAATGTACTGTTTAACTTAGGGGAAGGAGTTCAGTTACTATTATATGTAAGAAATACAATTGTTAGCAAATATTTTAAATGGAAAGATTTAAAATTTTTATTTAGGATATAATGTTTGTTTAAAAGCCACTGAGTGTTCAAACTTCCTTTTCCCCCATAGATTATTTTTTTTCATTATGTTACAAAGAGAATCTTTAGTATGAATCACTGGGAATGACAGTGCAATGAATTTTTTTTTCATTAGTGATTTTAATTTATAAAATTCCATTTTTTTGTTTTAATATTTGGGGACTACATGGGCATGAGCCACTTGAACTGAGAGTTTCCCCAGCTTTTCAATTCTAGGGTCGTGCAGCCTTAGAGGAGTTCATCAAGACAGTATGTGGTTGGGCTGATGCCCCTCAAGAATTCCAGACTTTGACAACAGTGTCACCAAGATGAAGGGAGTGAGGTCTGGCTCCAGCTCTAAGAAATGGAGAAAGATGCCAAAGTTACCCAGCCAGTGCATGGTCGCACATGACAGAGGACTCAGAACCTTGAAGCCAGCCCCATGAATTACAGAAGTTTCCATTTTTTTGTTTTAATGTTTGGGGACTACATGGGCATGAGCCACTTGAACTGAGAGTTTCCCCAGCTTTTCAATTCTAGGGTCGTGCGGCCTTAGAGGAGTTCATCAAGACAGTATGTGGTTGGGCTGATGCCCCTCAAGAATTCCAGACTTTGACAACAGTGTCACCAAGATGAAGGGAGTGAGGTCTGGCTCCAGCTCTAAGAAATGGAGAAAGATGCCAAAGTTACCCAGCCAGTGCATGGTCGCACATGACAGAGGACTCAGAACCTTGAAGCCAGCCCCATGAATTACAGAAGAGAAGAGTTGCCAAAGCTGACATGGATGGCCAGTAGGAGCTGAACTACCAGAACATTGCTAGACATCTGCTGGAAAAGAGGAACCGACCCAAAAAGCCATCCCCATTGAGCTCTTATAGTGAGTTCCCAACATGGGTGAAGGGAATTTCAGAGGGAAGGCTTGGCTGGGAAGAGGTGACTCTGCAAGTCTCAGTGTCCATCAAGTGTGTGCACAGACCTCTGTTTCTCAGGTGATAGGGGAACACACTTCACATTGAAAAAAACGTGTAGCTACAGAACCCAGTCTCCAAGGCTGCCAAGCCCAGAGCTTATAGACTTCGGGGTGGAAAGTGGATGCTTAGCTTGAACCCGTGGTAGATCAGTCCTTCTAAAGGTAATCTGCATCAAAGCAGTGAGGCCTCCGCCTACTCTGAACAGCTTTGACAGGCGTGACCTGGCAGGGTCAGCATTTTATCTGCTCTACCAGCTGTCTTCTGTCACTGGCAACTGGCTGGAGGAGCCTCTTCTGCTCCTCTTTTCCTAGGGCTTCACTGCAAAGGACTCATCCAAAAGCCTCGCTTTACACCTTGTATTTCCACACTTTTACTGTCAGTCATGTAATATGTTCAATTACCTGATGAATTGATATAAACGGATAAGTCGCAGGCAGCCATGTTCAGTGGAAGAACATCTGAAGTCAGCCAGGAGTTCCCTGGTGGCTCAGATGTAAAGAATCCACCTGCAAGTCAGGAGACCTGGGTCAGTAAGATCCCCTGGAGGATAGCATGGCAGCCACTCTAGTATTCTTGCCTGGAGAATCCCCTGGACAGAGGAGCCTGGCAGGCTACTACAGTTCATGGACTGCAATTAGGTGATAGTCTCTTGGTTGTGTCCAAGTCTTTGAGACCCTATGGACTGTAGCCCATCAGGCTCCTCCATCCATGGGGTTCTCCAGGCAAGAATACTGGAGTGGGTAGTGATTTCCTTCCAGGGAAGGCCAGCCAGGCCTACTCCTGTCATACTCTGTATTTTTGGGGTGTGATATTTTTTAGTTCTTCACTAAATAAAATTCCTATAATTTAGTTAACTCCAAGGAGCAAACAAATCACTAAGGATGAAAACAAAAGATACACACATGAGATTTATGGAAAATCAGAGATTATATTATTTGAATGATTTATATGTGTGTCTTCATACTTAACTAGGCTGTGATTTGTTGGTATTTATAGACTACCTTCCTTTTAAAAAGTATTTATTTGTTTATCTACTTGGCTGGGTCTTAGTTGTGGCATGCATGATCTTTGACCTTTCTTGTGGCATGCAGGATTTTTGTTTTGGCATGCATACTCTTAGTTGAGGCATGGGGATCTAGTTCCTTGACCAAGGCCTCTGCATTGTGAGCACAGAGGCTTAGCCACAGGACCACCAGGGAAGTCGCTTACTTTCTTTTATTAATTGAGGTATAGTTGATATTGTCTTTCCAGTAGTCATGTATGAATATGAGAGCGGGACCATAAGGAAGGCAGCATGCTGAAGAATTGATGCTTTGGAACTGTGATGCTGGAGAAAACTCTTTAGAGTCCCTTGGACAGCAGAGAGATCAAACTAATCAATCTTAAAGGAAATCAACCCTGAATACTCACTGGAAGGACTGATGCTGAAGTTCCAATACTTTGCCACCTGAGCGAATAGCTGACTCATTGGAAAAGACCCTGATGCTGGGAAAATTGAAGGCAGAAGAAGAGAGGGTGATGACAGAGGATGAGATGATTGGATGGCATCACTAATTCAATGGACCTGAACTTAGGCAAACTCCAAGAGATGGAGAGGGGCAGGGAGGCCTGCTGCCTGCTGCAGTCTATGGAGTCGCAAAGAGTCAGACACTTGGAGACTGAACAACAAATAGTTGATTTAAGTTCAATTCAGTTCAGTTCAGTCGCTCAGTCGTGTCCGACTCTTTGTGACCCCATGAATCGCAGCACACCAGGCCTCTCTGTCCATCACGAACTCCCGGAATTCACTCAGACTCGCACCCATCAAGCCAGTGATGCCATCCAGCCATCTCATCTTCTGTCATCCCCTTCTTCTGCCCCCAATCCCTCCCAGCATCAGAGTCTTTTCCAATGAATCAACTCTTCGCATGAGGTGGCCAAAGTACTAGAGTTTCAGCTTTAACATCATTCCTTCCAAAGAACACCCAGGACTGATCTCCTTTAGAATGGATTGATTGGATCTCCTTGCAGTCCAAGGGGCTCTCAAGAGTCTTCTCCAACACCACAGTTCAAAGCAACAATTCTTTGACGATCAGTTTTCTTCACAGTCCAACTCTCACATCCATACATGACCACAGGAAAAACCATAGCCTGGACAAGACGGACCTTTGTTGGCAAAGTAATGTCTCTGCTTTTCAATATGCTATCTAGGTTGGTCATAACTTTCCTTCCAAGGAGTTAGTGTCTTTTAATTTCATGGCTGCAATCACAATCTGCAGTGATTTTGAGCCCCCCAAAATAAAGTCTGACACTGTTTCTACTATTTCCTCATCTATTTCCCATGAAGTGATGGAACCAGATGCCATGATCTTCATTTTCTGAATGTTGAACTTTAAGCCAACATTTTCACTCTCCTCTTTCGCTTTCATCAAGAGGCTTTTTAGTTCCTCTTCACTTTCTGCCATAAGGGTGGTGTCATCTGCATCTCTGAGGTATTAATATTTCTCCCGGCAATCTTGATTCCAGTTTGTGCTTCGTCCAGCCCAGCGTTTCTCATGATCTACTCTGCATAGAAGTTAAATAAGCAGGGTGACAATATACAGCCTTGACGTACTCCTTTTCCTATTTGGAACCAGTCTGTTGTTCCATGTCCAGTTCTAACTGTTGCTTCCTGTCATGCATATAGGTTTCTCAAGAGATATAAGTTATAGATGTACAATATAGTGACTCACAATTTTTAATAAAATAATCAACTATATCCCCTGTTGTTGTACAGGATATACTTGTAGCATAGTTGATATATAATATTTGATTTATCAAACATAGTTTATCTTTAAAAACATGGAATAAAAAAAAAACAAACATGGACTTTAAAGTAGGTTCCTAGCACGCAAGGAAAAATTTAACATCCTCCAAACTTTTACCTATTTCTTTTCCATTTAGCACATCTCCATAATTAACTCCAGTTTTTTCTAATATATAATGAGATTGACACTAATAGTATGACTTATTTGTGCTGATTAAATTGTCTCCTAATTATAAAAAGCTAAAAATAGGACTAAAAATTCATTTTGCATAATGATTTTTTAACAAAACAGATTTTCTTGTTCAGTATAAAAATGATTGCCTTTCATTTTGATTGCACATGTATATTTAAACTTTTAAAAGTGTTTGTATTAATATGTATTAGCACTAAACCCTTAAGAATACAGTCTTTTATTTTACATGTGTAAAATATTAGTCCTACTTTGGGCATCAATATTCGTGTTTCTAACTAAAAGCACGATTGACCATTACATAGTTTTTAATTGTCAACTTGGGAATGTTTAAAAACTATAATTAGGCACAGTTTAAAATGTAGAAGTGATGCAGATGTAAAATTTCTATTAACAAAAAAAGATAAATGGTATTTTGAACTAAAATTTTCTATTCAAATTTTATAAAATTAGTACTAACTTAAGAGCAATATATGTTATACAGAAAATGTAATCAAAGTAAAAGATGACAAAGCAAGATTTTAAAATATAAGAACTCTTCTGCAGAATATATCCTTATTCTAAATTTTAATAAAAATGAAATTGTTAGTCATCCATTCATCTCTATAGTTTTAATGTTTTTCACAAACTAGACCAATCACACAAATCAACATTTATATAAGAAGTTTCTAAATCATAATGAATTGAAATCTCTCTAATATCT
Source organism: Aepyceros melampus (assembly GCA_006408695.1). Classification (NCBI taxonomy): domain Eukaryota; kingdom Metazoa; phylum Chordata; class Mammalia; order Artiodactyla; family Bovidae; genus Aepyceros; species Aepyceros melampus. The sequence goes on from SJXQ01001142.1 coordinate 85,671, forward strand.
GAGAACAGTTCTTCAAAAGATTGTTTATGTGTGTCTGTCTGTATTTTGCCCGCAAGTTAGAATAGGTATATGCGTATATGTATGCGTTTGTCCTCTTAATGGCCATCATCGTTGTATTGTTGAGTGAACTTAGTCTGAAAAAGGGTGAGATGGAGAGATGGGACTAAAAGCAGAGATTGAACTGTTAGGGGAAAACAAGAGTATGAGAAATTAAATAGTCTCAATATCCACATTTAAGATTTGTTTGTAGCTCTTCAACAGAGTCCCTTTTGGTGTAAATAGATGAGTAATGTGAATTCTGGTTTTTAACTAACTTCACATGGTTAAAATTTCTGTGAAAATATTTTTTTATGTATAAGTCACTGCCTCAGGGACAGTTTTTATCAAGGGCAAGACAATGATAGTAGCCTGTCTATGCTGCAGGCAATGAGAGGCGCCTGTTATTTGTGGAAAATGTGGAAGTTTAAAACAATAATAAAGCCAACTAAAAGTGTTGTCTGCTTTTTATTATCACCATGCACTGACAATTCTGAATAATGTTGTGATAAATACTTCTCTGTGGGCAGGCTGTTCCCACTGTTAGCCATCTCTTTTGGTAGGCCGTTGCTCATGGACAACTTCCCCACTCACCCAGATTAGATCAGATACTCTAATCATCCATTTCCTTACAACCTTAATTATCTTTGTGCTTCCCACAATTAAAATAATTAATTACATATTGATTAATCTTGTGACACCTTTCATTCTCTAGATAATGATCTTTAAGAAAACAAAGCCTTTTTCAAGTTTTCCAGCATAGTTCCATGCTCTGAGTTTTACATATGTAGATCCTCCATGAAACTTAAGAAATGACTGCATGAATGATAAATTGCTGAAAAATGAATAAATGAATGGATGAATAAAACATTCATTAAACATTCCTGAACATTTTCAAGAATTGTGTCTAGATTTTAAAACTGAATCATAACTGTCATTTATCTTGGCATCTCTAATGGATTAGATAATTCATTCTCAGCTAAATCTTTATTTAGCTTAGACACTGTCAAATGAACTTGACTAATGTCAGGGAAGAAGAAATTTTTCTTTACTCTTCCAAGTTCTCTGACTGAACTAAGAATTAAACTGACATGAGACAGATTAACAGAAGAAAATAAAAAAAGTTTAATAACATGTACATGGGAGAGACCCAGGAAAACTGAATAACTCACCAAAATGGCTAAACATACCACACCTTCAGTTCAGTCGCTCAGTCGTGTCCGACTCTTTGCGACTCCATGAATTGCAGCACACCAGGCCTCCCTGTCCATCACCAACTCCCAGAGTTCACTCAGACTCACTTCCATTGAGTCCGTGATGCCATCCAGCCATCTCACCCTCGGTCGTCCCCTTCTCCTCCTGCCCCCAATCCCTCCCAGCATTAGGGTCATTTTTAGTTAAAGACAAAAAAGGGTGTTGGGAGTAGTAGTTTTGGAGTTCAGAAGAGAAGATGGCAATTCACAGAGAGTAGGAAAAACACATATTCATTAAATAAATTTTACTTGAACTTGCAGAGAGGATGGATATAGCATGGACTCTGATCTGTAGGCTCTGCCCAGTTTTCCACACCACACCTAACTCATATTCTTTGCAGATATTTCTGGCAACAGCTATGTTCCACGAATAGGCCTTCTCTCTAAATTAGGCAGCTGCTGCTGCTGCTGCTGTTAAGTCGCTTCAGTCGTGTCTGACTCTGTGCCACCCCATAGACGGCAGCCCACCAGGTTCTGCCGTCCCTGGGGTTTTCCAAGCAAGAACCCTGGAGTGGGTTGCCATTTCCTTCTCCAATGCTACTGCTGCTGCTAAGTCACTTCAGTCATGTGCACCCCATAGACGGCAGCCCACCAGGTTCCCCCTTCCCTGGGATACTCCAGGCAAGAACACTGGAGTGGGTTGCCATTTCCTTCTCCAATGTTTGAAAGGGAAAAGTGAAAGTAAAGTTGCTCAGTCATGTCCGACTCTTAGTGACCCCATGGACTGCAGCCCACCAGGCTCCTCCATCCATGGGATTTTCTAAGCAAGAGTACTCGAGTAGCTTGCCATTGCCTTCTCCAAAATTAGGCAGCTAAGGGTGAGGCAAAAAAGAACAACTTCCTGAAAGTGAAAAGTGAAAGTTCAGTTACTCAGTCGTGTCCGACTAGTAGCGACCCCATGGACTGCAGCCTATCAAGCTCCTCCGTCCATGAGATTTTCTAGGCAAGAGCACTCGAGTAGCTTGCCATTGCCTTCTCCAAAATTAGGCAGCTAAGGGTGAGGCAAAAAGAAAGACTTCCTGAGTTTTCACTCTTAAAAAAATAATCATCCTAAACTAATCCTCATGCTAAAGAGATACGTTAGAGTGGCAAATTTTACTCACCTACACTAAGCTATGTTTAAAGATACAACTCTTTGCACATTTTTATGAAACTGAAGGTGAGATGATCTGACCACTGTCTTTAAAAAAATAATAATAATAACTCTTCTGACTCGATGGACTTGAGTTTGAGTGAACTCCGGGAGTTGGTGATGGACAGGGAGGCCTGGCGTGCTGCAGTTCAGTTCAGTTCAGTCGCGCAGTCGTGTCCGACTCTTTGCGACCCCATGAATCGCAGTACGCCAGGCCTCCCTGTCCATCACCAACTCCCGGAGTTCACTCAGACTCATGTCCATTGAGTCCATGATGCCATCCAGCCATCTCATCCTCGGTCGTCCTTTTCTCCTCCTGCCCCCAATCCCTCCCAGCATCAGGGTCTTTTCCAATGAGTCAACTCTTCGCATAAGGTGGCCAAAGTACTGGAGCTTCAGTTTTAGCATCATTCCTTCCAAAGAAATCCCAGGGTTGATCTCCCTCAGAATGGACTGGTTGGATCTCCTTGCAGTCCAAGGGACTCTCAAGAGTCTTCTCCAACACCACAGTTCAAAAGCATCAATTCTTCTGCGCTCAGCCTTCTTCACAGTCCAACTCTCACATCCATACATGACCACAGGAAAAACCATAGCCTTGACTAGACGGACCTTAGTCGGCAAAGTAATGTCTCTGCTTTTGAATAGACTATCTAGGTTGGTCATAACTTTTCTTCCAAGGAGTAAGCGCCTTTTAATTTCATGGCTGCAGTCACCATCTGCAGTGATTTTGGAGCCCAAAAAAACAAAGTCTGACACTGTTTCTACTGTTTCCCCATCTATTTCCCATGAAGTGCTGCAGTTCATGGGGTCCCAAAGAGTCGGACACGACTGAGTGACTGAACTGAACTGAACTGATTCTAATGAAGATATCAAGGTGAAATTACTTAATATTACTTGATAAATACATCATATATATTTTTTAGAATTTATTTTGCTTGTTTTTTATTTTATTAACTCTTAAATGATTTGCTATTTACACATCACTGCTGTATCGATACCTACTTCCTTGTGTACTAGGGGTGGCACAAGTGTCAGGACCCATAGGGCAGTCGTTAGAGGTCCAGTTCTGCCAACAGTCATCCTGGTTGTGGTCATCGTGGTAGAGAGTGTGGTGAGAGCCAAGTTGCAGCCTTCTCGCAGGGCCCTGCACACCCTCCAGCCTTGGGGCTGACTGGTAAGCTGAGGAGCCCAGGAACAGGCTGAGAATGGTGTCCTGCAGTGGGCATAGCCCTCACCATGGCCTCCTACTGTTTGGGCCCAAGCTTTGAATCAGCAGTGAGCCTCTCTCCCAATCCCACCTCCACAACCAAATGGAAGTGGTCAACTCCATGGGTCTCAATCCTGGGAAGCCTCAGCAGCTGGAGTATATGGACACTGCCATTAAGGTCACAGCTTCAACCAACTTCTCTCTCCTCATTCACATTTCAAAAACTGGTGAAGCTTAGATCAGCTGTCCACCCCTAGGACATGGCCAGAAGTCTGGGTTAAGTTGCAAGGAAATTGCATATCATTATTTCAGATCTGCCTCTGTGGTTGGGGCAATTCTCAAAGGAGGGCAGTTGTTGTGAGCTGGGAATTAACCTTATTGATATTTGCTATTTAATTTTATTGGTGTTTGCTATGCAAATAATTCTCTTCTGTTTAAATGAAAAGCTTGAGGGCTGGATGGGTCCTGCGTGCCTTGCTCCCTCAATGATGATGAATGGGCTGGGTCTGGGGACATGGCCTTGAGGATGCCCAGCTGGGCCTGGGCACTGGCAGGAGGACCCAGATTGGATCCTTTGGATGAATGTTCCCAGACAAGGTGTTCAGCCTACATAGGGACCCCTCCTCTTATCTGGGGCCTCAACCTTAGAGGGTGGAATTTGAACCTTGCCCTTCCTTATCAAAACAGAGAATACATTTGTTTTGATGGAGATTTACAGGAACATCATAAGCAATCTCAAGAAGAAAGGTCTAACACCAAGAAGTTTGCAACAGCTAATTATACCCCTCCTTAATCTTTCCTATAAAAGGGCTTTGCTGAAAGCTTTTGGAATGTTCAGAGTTTTTACAGCATGAGTCACCCATCTCTTTGCAATAAACTTTTCTCTGCTCCAGACTCCAATATTTTGGTGTGGATTTGGCCTCATTGCATCGGGCAATAACAGTTGCTGAATTACAACCAGCTGTATCCTCAGCTTATCAGCTATTATGTCTTCAACCAAGAGTCTGAGACACTAGATATTTAATATGTATTTGTCATGTAACTGGAAGTCTTGAGGTATGGGAGGTGGCAAGATCACTCTGATAGCTTGGTTCACTCTCTGGGCCTTGTTCAGATGTATGATACAGTCCTGTCATGGTACTGTTCTTGTACTGAATGGTAGGCTTAGTATTTCACTAACGGAGAATTTATTATGCTTGTCTTAAGAAGCACCACTTCGGATATGTAAAGTCATTTCACTTAAAAATTTAAACAGAAGTATATTTTGTATTTATCAGTTATTAACATGTTGCACAATGTTGAAAACATCTGTCAGTGCATGAGGAAGTAATTCATATCTCTACAGCGATATGCCTCAAAGCAGAGAAACATTATCTAATATGACACCATTAAACAGGATGTTTATTACAAAAAGTAAGTTCTATAGAATGAATACTTCTTTTGGAGTGTTAGAAGTACCCCAGAAGCCTAAAATATCCCAGGGCTAACGAAAATTTGCAAAGAGTCAGACATGACTGAAGTGACTTAGCACTTAGCACTTACTATGATCCAGCATTTCCATTCCTGGGTATATATCTGAAGATAACAAAAACACTAATTCATAAAGATACATGCATTCAAATGTTCAGAGAAGCATTATTTGGAATAGCCAAGTTATGGAAGCCATTCAAGTGTCCATCAATTGATGAATGAATAAAGAATGTATGGCATATAAATATATATGAAATATTATTCAGGGATTAAAAAAAAGTTTTTCCATTTGCAACAATAGGATGGGCCCAGAGGATACTATGCTTAGTGAATTAGGTCAAATACAGAAAGACAGGTTCTATACAATATCACTTATATGGGGAATCTAAAAAATAAACCAACAAACAAATATAACAAAACAGAATCAGGTTCACAGATATAGAGAACAAGTGGCAACCCACTCCAGTGTTCTTGCCTGGAGAATCCCAGGAACAGGGGAGTCTGGTGGGCTGCCATCTCTGGGGTTGCACAGAGTTGGACACGACTGAAACGACTCAGCAGCAGCAGCAGCAAGTGGTTATAAGTAAGGAGAGGGAAGAGGAGGGGGCAAAGAGGTAGAGGATTCAGATATACAAACTACTATGTATAAAATAAAGAAGCTACAAGAATAAATTGTATGGCACATGGAATATAGTTAATAGTTTATAATAATATTAAATAAACTATAATCTATAAATACATTTAATCACACTATATTATACATCTGAAACTAATACAATATTATAAATCAATTATGCTTCAATTAAAAAGTGTTCAATGTGTGGCAGTGCAACATGTATATCATAAGTGAAATGAATCGCCAGTCTAGGTTCGATGCAGGATGCTTGGGACTGAGGCACGGGGATAATCCAGAGAGAAGGTGTGGGGTGGGAGGGGGGAGGTAGGGGTCGGGATTGGGAGTTCATGTACACTCATGGCTGATTCATGTCAATGTATAGCAAAACGAATACAGTATTGTAAAGCAAAACAAACTAAAAAATAAAAATTAATAAAAAAATTATTCAATGTGAATTTTATGACTTTTTTAATGAAAATTTTAATTTAAAAAATTAGCTATATGAAGTAGTAACTTTGAAAACCCAAAAGAGTTTGAGACAAATTCTTAATCTAAAATAATGTAATAGATCAATAAAAAGTTTAGTCTAGAACAGATTAGAACTGAGCACAGTTGATTCTCATATTCAAGAAAGAGACCACTTATTCTCAGGAAGTTTAAATTCCTCACCTAATTTCAGAACAGTGGAACACATGACAGTCAAACTTCTGCTCTGGTGTCGTGTCTTTTCCACCATATTTTCCTGTTTAGCTTAAATTTTTCACTCTGAAAAGAGCTGTAGATGGAAACAATGACTGTTTAAAAAGAGAAATCCTATTAAATACTTTTCTGTTAAAACTTGGAATATAGTGTCTTATTTTGGGGGGCCCCAAAATCATTGCAGATGGTGACTGCAGCCATGAAATTAAAAGTTGCTTATTCCTTAGAAGAAAAGTTATGACCAACCTAGACAGCATATTAAAAAGCAGAGGCATTACTTTGTCAACAAAGGTCCATCTAGTCAAGGCTATGATTTTTCCAGTAGCCATGTAAGGATGTGAGAGTTGGACTATAAAGAGAGCTGAGCACTGAAGAATTGATGCTTTTGAACTGTGGTGTTGGAGAAGACTCTTGAGAGTCCCTTGGACTGCAAGGAGATACAACCAGACCATCCTAAAGGAGATCAGTCCTGAATAGTCATTGAAAGGACTGATGATGAAGGTGAAACTCCAATACTTTGGTCATGTCATGTGAAGAACTGACTCATTTGGAAAGACCCTGATGCTGGGAAAGATTGAAGGTGGGAGGAGAGGGGGGAAACAGAGGATGAGATGGTTGGATGGTATCACCGACTCAATGGATATGGGTTTGAATAAACTCCGGGAGTTGGAGATGGACAGGGAGGCCTGGTGTGCTACAGTCCATGGAGTCAGAAACAGCTGAATATGACTGAGCAACTGAACTGAACTAATAGTGTCTTACAAGTATAGTTTTTTCAGCTTTTTTGTAGCACTTAGATTTTATGATAATTGACATACTGTACTTTTACAAAGATTTCTAGAGTACTATGTAACTTGTGTGCTTCATTCTCTGCATTAGATTATATGATATTTTAAAAAAGATTCTAGCATTTTTTACATGGTATGTAATTTTCTCAGTGAGAAATTGCTTATATTATATATTCTTTCCCAGAAAATAATCTCTGACTTTGATCTGGTGTCAGATGAGCTTTTCTTTTGGATGTTTCTGATCAAATGATGTAGCAATGACAAAGATCTGGAAATAATAATATCAATCTCTTAGTATATCTGTAGAATTTAAAGTTACAGGGTAAAACTGGCTTAATGCATTTTAAGAAAATTTATTTAGAGTTAACTTTTCCAAGTCAAGTAAAGTTGGTTGTGTAGATGCTAAGCTTTAGGAATGTTACGTGTCAGATCACAAAAGGAAGCTCTAATATTGAAAGCTATTGTTTTTCCAGTAGTCATGTATGGAAGTGAGAGTTGGACTATAAAGAGAGCTGAGCACTGAAGAGTTGATCCTTTTGAACTGTGGTGTTGGAGAAGACTCTTGAGAGTCCCTTGGACAGCAAGGAGATCCAACCTGTTCATCCTAAGGGAAATCAGTCCTGAAATCACTGAAAGGACTGATGCTGAAGCTGAAGCTCCAATACTTTGGCCACCTCATGCAAAGAACTGACTCATTTGGAAAGACCCTTGATGCTGGGCAAGATTGAAGACAGAAGGAGAAGGGGACGACAGAGGATGAGATGGCTGGATGGCATCACTGACTCAATGGATATGAGTTTGAGTAAACTCCGGGAGTTGGTGATGGACAGGGAGGCCTGGCGTGCTGCAGTCCATAGGGTTGCAAAGAGTCAGACACAACTGAGCAACTGAACTGAACTGAATATTGAAAGACTAAAATCTAAGATACTCTACTCCTCTGGTCAGACTTTTAGGGAGATCTTCATTAGACTGAATTATGTGTTTCACATTTTTGGGGAGACATTGATAAAGGAACCGGGTTTAAGGGTAGAAATGACATCAAATTAGGAATAGTTTTGTTGAAGAAAAGGTAAGTGTGAGCTGCATAGTTACCTTCAAGCACTTAAAGGGTAAACACATGCAGGAGAGATTTGGTTTAGCTAAGGAAAAGAGTGGATATAGAATAAGGCTGATTTTGGTCCTGTATGTAAACATATATTAATAGCAAGTAGAGCTGTCAAACAAACAAACAAACAAAAAAATATCAGCTCACTCTACAGGTGGAAAGCCACGGTCCTTCCTGGCTTTCCTGAGCTGGAAGACAGTATCAGGTGGAAAAGTTGATTCCACAGTCTTCAGCACTTCTCCTAAAATATTCTCTGTGATTGTATCTTTAGTAGCAGCTTCAGGATGATAAAGAACCATCCCCTTAGAAAATGACAGGGCATGTTTCATGAAAGAGAGGGGAGATGAGAGCTTACTTTTATATTTTATTCCTTTGCTCATAGTCAACTACATTATGCATTCCTGAAACTTAAAATGATATAATAAAATCAAGCTAAATGTTTATCCCCCCCCCCACAGTCTCTAATCATGAACTATGTAATGCTCAATGTAAAATGAAAGAATACATTAAGAGAGAAAGAGCTTAGAATGCCCTTTGAGCTCACAATTTCAGAAGAAAAAATGGGCCTTAAGATAACCAAACATACACATCCACCCCACTGAAATGCCACTCTCCAATTTCCATTTCTTTTTTTTTTCTCCATGCTCTCTTTTCATATTTAACCTAAAACCATGTGATCAGCATCCTTTTAGGTAGAAACTGGCTGCAATTGTATAGTTGCTCTCTTGGTAGTGAAGCCAAGAGTAAAATACAGGATTTTTCTAATGTTGGACTCAATACACTTATGGAAGCAAGTAGAGCTTGTTTTTCTGGCTTTGTAATCAGTGAGGAGAGGCTGTAGCTTGGCAAGAACACTTGCAATTATGTATGAGCCTAGTGCTTCTCTTGCAAGAAGCAGCCTACCATTTGCACTAATACTGTATTGGAGAAACAGGTAAAACCAATGAATTGAACTCTTAAGCCACTAAATCACCAAAATATTGCTTCCCAAATATTGTAATCTGGAGCTAGTACTTTTTATTATTATTACTATTATTTTTTTAAATCTAAGCCACAGTGTCTTAACATTAAAAGAAGGAAGGTAAACAATAATATCTTTTGGATAGCATTGTTAAGAGGACTGAAAATGATACTATGTAAAATGTTTAATAAAGAGCATCCCACATAGCACAAAGTAATTTTACTAAGAGGCGAAAAGCAAAGGAGAAAAGGAAAGATATAAGCATCTGAATGTAGAGTTCCAAAGAATAGCAAAAAGAGATAAGAAAGCCTCCTTCAGCGATCAGTGCAAAGAAATAGAGGAAAAGAAGAGAATGGGAAAGACTAGAGATCTCTTAAAAAAAATTAGAGATACCAAGGGAATATTTCATGCAAAGATGGGCTCGATAAAGGACAGAAATGATATGGACCTAACAGAAGCAAAAGATATTAAGAAGAGGTGGCAAGAATACACGGAAGAACTGTAGAAAAAAGATCTTCATGACCCAGATAATCATGATAATGTGATCACTAATCTAGAGCCAGACATCTTGGAATGTGAAGTCAAGTGGGTCTTAGAAAGGATCACTATGAACAAAGCTAGTGGAGGTGATGGAATTCCAGTTAAGCTGCTTCAAATCCTGAAAGATGATGCTGTGAAAGTGCTGCACTCAATATGACAGCAAATGTGGAAAACTCAGCAGTCACCACAGGACTGGAAAAGGTCAGTTTTCATTCCAATTCCAAAGAAAGGCAATGCCAAAGAATGCTCAAACTACCACACAATTGCACTCTTCTCACATGCTAGTAAAGTAATGCTCAAAATTCTCCAAGCCAGACTTCAGCAATACGTGAATCGTGAACTCCCTGATGTTCAAGCTGGTTTTAGAAAAGGCAGAGAAACCAGAGATCAAATTGCCAATATCCACTGGATCATGGAAAAAGCAAGAGAGTTCTAGAGAAACATCTATTTCTGCTTTATTGACTATGCCAAAGCCTTTGACTGTGTGGATCACAAATACACTGTGGAGAATTCTGAAAGAGGGGGGAATACCAGATGACCTAACCTGCCTCTTGAGAAACCTGTATGCAGGTCAGGAAGCAACAGTTAGAACTGGACGTGGAACAACAGACTGGTTCCAAATAGGAAAAGGAGTACGTCAAGGCTGTATATTGTCACCCTGCTTATTTAACTTATATGCAGAGTACATCATGAGAAACGCTGGACTGGAAGAAACACAAGCTGGAATCAAGATTGCTGGGAGAAATATCAATAACCTCAGATATGCAGATGACACCACCCTTATGGCAGAAAGTGAGGAGGAGCTAAAAAGCCTCTTGATGAAAGTGAAAGAGAAGAGTGAAAAAGTTGGCTTAAAGCTCAACATTCAGAAAATGAAGCTCATGGCATCTGGCCCCATCACTTCATGGGAAATAGATGAGGAAACAGTAGAAACAGTGTCAGACTTTATTTTTTCTGGGCTCCAAAATCACTGCAGATGGTGACTGCAGCCATGAAATTAAAAGGCGCTTACTCCTTGGAAGAAAAGTTATGACCAACCTAGATAGTATATTCAAAAGCAGAGACATCACTTTGCTGACTAAGGTCCATCTAGTCAAGGCTATGGTTTTTCCTGTGGTCATGTATGGATGTGAGAGTTGGACTGTGAAGAAAGCTGAGCGCCAAAGAATTGTTGCTTTTGAACTGTGGTGTTGGAGAAGACTCTTGAGAGTCCCTTGGACTGCAAGGAAATCCAACCAGTCCATTCTGAAGGAGATCAACCCTGGGATTTCTTTGGAAGGAATGATGCTAAAACTGAAGCTCCAGTACTTTGGCCACCTCATGCAAAGAGGCGACTCATTGGAAAAGACACTGATGCTGGAAGGGATTGGGGGCGGGAAGAGAAGGGGACGACCGAGGATGAGATGGCTGGATGGCATCACGGACTCGATGGACGTGAGTCTGAGTGAACCCCCGGGAGATGGTGATGGACAGGGAGGCCTGGCGTGCTGCGATTCATGTGGTCACAAAGAGTCAGACACTACTGAGTGACTGAACTGAACTGAACTGAAGGCTCACTAAAACTATTTTTTCATGCTCATAAACGAAAATATTTAAACCCAAATGTATAACTTTACTTTTCTTCCAAATAAATTATACATTTTTTGGAAGATTGTTCCTGCTTGATGGGAGACATGTAGCTCTAACATACTAGTTATATTATGCAGAATTGTTCTATCATCCCCATTTGATGGTCCTGCCATGTATATGTTCACTCAACTAACAAGCAGAAATATTCACAAGTACATCAACAAAGATATTTTGTTATTCTGCTAATATTTTCTCTCCAGGTTGCTATTTATTCATTGCTCAGTACACTTCAGTAAAGTGTGAACATGTTAATAGCTCATTCGTGGCTGACTCTTTGTGATCTCACAAACTGTAGCCCACCAGATTCCTCTGTCCATGGAATTCTCCAGGCAAGATGCTGGAGTGGGTAGCCATTCTCTTCTCCAGGGAATCTTCCTGACCCAAGGATTGAAATCAGGTCTCCTGCATTGCAGGTAGATTCTTCACTGTCTGAGCCAGGAGGGAAGCCCTCCATATCTAAAGTACTCTTTATATATGGTTATAAAACTGATTATGAATTATTGTATCCACATTATAATTTGATTCATTCACATATTCATCTTTTTCAAAAGGAATAGTGAGGTATTTTAGAAAATGCTTTGTACACTTATATATTGAGTCCTTATATAGTTTGTCATAGCCCACATGATTCGTGAAACTGGGAAAATTTGTTAATTTCTGCTTGTTTCTGTTACAAATATTCACACCGTTATTTCAAAATTTATTTGACAGAGAACAAGACTCTTAGCTTCTATGAATTTATATTTAAATATTTTTCAAAATAATTTCTTAGGGAAAAATAGCTTGTGGAATGTTATTAAGTAATTGAATATTTTTGCCTGGCCTCTTCAAGCCTGCTTAGTGGGCTTGTACTTCCCTAGAGAAAATGTAGGTCAATTCCTAGTCATTCTCAGGTACTAAGTGTTCCTCTTCAGTAGTTGATAAGGCCTGACTTTTCCTGGAACTGCTGATGAGGGAAAGGCTTGCTTGGACCCCTTTTCTTTTTATTTTGGTGCTTTTCCTTTTCCTACCTAAGCTTGTTTAACAAAGTTTCTGATCTTTTCTGGGAAAGGCCAGGGAATAGGAAGGAGAGGACAAAGGAGGCTGAAGGTTCCTAACTGACTCACAGGGTCTAAGCTACTGATATATTCTTTGGTCCTGACACATAATTAAAGTGGCCTTTCTTTCCTTTTTTGCTTTGAGAGATCTTTAATCAGTATCCTCTGCAGGACGATTAAATGTCCCAGTTTTCCCAGGACTGAAGCACAAAATTTCTTGGGTCACAAAATTTTAGTACTTGATACTGAACACTCTCAGGCTCATGGGGGGAGATAGTTCACACTGGCCCTCAGAATCCTCTCCATTCAGTGTGTAAGTGGAGAAAGACATGCTGAGCCATGCAAGGGAGGTTTGCACGAGCCAGGTCCGAAGGTGGCACACATCAACTCTGATAACATTTTATTACACAGCTTATTGTAAGTAAAACTGAAGATAATCTATAGGTGCCTTGTAAGAATAAGGAAATAAGAATATTGGAGAAAAGAAACAGTGACTGCAAAACTCACTCTTCTGTACATCAAAATGGACTTAACATATGCCCACACATAGAACGCCTCCTCAGGAGAGAGAAGCCAAAGCCCCAACTAATCCAGCCAAAAAATCCAAGATTCATTAATGATGGATGTCAGGTCCTAATAAAATCCCTTGGCAGCCTGTGAACTGAAAGGTCAAGTTATCTGCTCCACAATGAAAGAAGACCAAGCAGTGTAGAAATCAACAGTAATAGAAGTTTGCTTCCTGTGAAAGTAAGGATGGGGCATACAACAGCTATTCATTTAGAACAATTTGGTCATTTTTGGGGGTCATGATCATGAATGTTCTCTGCACATGGAACTAAGTGGAAATCCTTGATGATATTTGTATTTAGGGTGAACCGAAAGCTTGTTGATTTTTGTATGCTTTGTTGTGTGTGTGTGTGTCTTTGTGCATATGTGCATCCATGTATTTTTAAGGGATTATATTAGTTTGCTAGGCTGCTGTAACAAAATACCACACAAACTGGTTGGCTTGAATAACAGTAATTTACTGTCTCACTGATGTGGAGGCCAGAGGTCTGAGATAAAGGTATAAGCAGAGCTGATTCCTTCTGAGAGCGATTAGGGAGACTCTGTTCCATGCCTCTCCTCTAGCTGTTTGTAGCTTGGTAGTTTGTTGGCAATCTTTGGCGTCCTTGGCTGTAATCTGCCTTCCTCCAGTCGTGGCATTCTCCCTGTGTGTCTATGTGTCCACATTTTCCTTAGGACACCAGTCTTATTGGAATATTGGACTATAACTTCCATCTTAATTACTTAACCTCTGCAGTGATCTTAAAGGACCTTATTTCTTAATATGCCCACATTTTGAGTTACCAGAGGTTAGAACATATTGAATGTTAGGAGGACAATTAAACCTATAATAGGTATGAATACCCAACAGACAAAAAAATCTTTGTTTTAAGCATATATAGTATCTTTAGAAATAAATTCCTTTGAAAGGTAGTCCAATTCTAATCTTTTTAAACTTCCAGTTCACTCTCTGTGCCAGTAACTATACCCAAAGTGTCTTCTACACATAATTCTCAAGCCTGATTTATGTCTTTGCTTTCTCACCTCTTGAAATCTCTTTTAACTTAATGAAGCCTACTGTACCATCTTCCGGCTTAGGTGGAGAGGCCACTCTCCATCTGATCTTTGCTGCAACACTTATTTTTAAGAAACTCTGTTGCTCAAAGGCTTTTTAAACTCTTATTTATGCTTCTAGAGTATAAAATCTGTCAGCTTTTCAAATTCTTCAGAGCCCCACCTGTCCCAGTTCTATTTAATTTCATTTTTTGTTTGCAAACCAACAAGTCCTCTTCCTGGGTACATTTCTTTTTGATGATACATCACTAAAGTCAGCTATTCACAACCAGCATGCATTATAATTATGATTTTTCTTAAACATTCCCCTCTTGAGCTGGTAGACATGTGCTCTGCCTTCCAAATTATCATGGGCTATAGTTTTTCCAATCATTTGGCTAACAGGTCTCTCCAGTGCATTGATTTCTGTTAACCTTGCCTTTCTGTCACCAAAAGCTTTTGTTTGTTAGCACTGAACTATAAATCAAAATATCTGTATTGGTCTGGGTTGGCGAGATCCTGTAACAATAATCTTCTTGGCATTAGGTCTTGCTTTGACCATTAGAATATTGTGGCGATGATCTTGTGTGAGTGCACATCCCAGCCTTTGAGAGTCCCTGGTTTTCGTTTCTCACCCTCCTGGGATTCTGACATCACTCTGCTGTGCAGAAACCCTCTCAAGCCTAGAGGGAGATGAGAGGCTACACTGAGGGAGGTTGAGGCACCCTGGCAGAGACCAAGCACAAAGGCTTCAGGCTTATGAGTGGGAATATCGTTAAACTTCTCCCATTGCCCAAGTACCAGCTGAGGAAAGCTGCATTTGTTAACCCCAATGTGACAAGCAGAACCAAGCAGTAAATCCACAGAATTTGAGAAATATCATTGCTGTTTTATTTTATTTAAAATATATTTATTTAATTGGCTGCACTGGGTCTTAGTTGCAGCACTTGACATCTTTTTTTTTTTTTTAATTATGACATCTAGTTCCCCGACCAGGAATTGAACCTGGGTCTCCTACATTGGTCTTCACAGAGTTTTAGCCATTGGACTACCAGGGAACTCCCATCATTGCTGTCTTAAGCCACTAAATTTGGAACAGGTTTTGATGTAGTGATAGACAACTAGCATGTATTAAAGCATGATAAATTGAGATTAGTATTGTACTCTATAGGCCAAAACTAAAGAAGTGCTATATCCATAATATAAAATGTTTCTTTTACTACTGTGCGGATTATTCCAAATTTTAAAATGATTCACTATCATAAAATTTGGGAAATGATGGAGTTTGCACAATTACCCACTAGTCTTAATTTTTCAGCAGACGTATTTTATGTGGTGAGTAATGTAAGGATTTTATTCTTTTTTTTGCAACATCTATTTTGTATAAATTGTAATTAATAGACGATCATAAAAATTAGATGCTAAAACATGAAATGTTGGAAACTATAAGGAAGATGTGAGTTGGAATTTTCAAATTATATGCCATACCTAAATGCTAATGAATGATGAGATAAAAATAGAGACGTCTAAAGGTATTTTCTTATCAGAAGTTTTTAGAGAGAAAGCAGAACTTCATTTAAACTCATTATTAACTGTAAAGAAAGTAGAAAATATTAATAACAACAGCATGCTTTAAAATGGATCACCACTCCTCCCATTTCCTATTTACGTGGTGTTGTGTAAAATATTATCTCATCTTGTTTAAGGGGGAGTTTGGAATGTGACAATATATGTAGTTAGCTTTTCTCTTCTGGCACCTTCTTGATGACAGATTATTGGATTTTTTTCCCACATCAGTTTTTGTCTTTCTTTTTGACAACCTCTGGGAAGTAATGTCTTTAGAGCTCTTTGAATCTGATAAAATTTTTTTGTGATTTTTTTTTAAAGTAATTACAGAAGAGTATTTGAATTTGATGATTAAGAAGAACTCTAACTTTCATTGAGTTTTTTTTTTTTTAATATAGACTTGGACGTATGCTATGTTTATATGAGCCAAATGTTTTGCATATCCTCTTCTTTGGTTTATTTACAAGAATACTGAAGATAAAAGAATTTAAACATTGACTACAAATCAGAATTTTTTGTTATAGAGAATGTAAAAAATGAATGTCTTGGTTTGAAAGTATGGACACATGATAAAGTGAATTATAAAATGTGTGCGACTACATATTAAAATTCACACAACACATTTTAAAATATGACTTGGATAAATAGTTTTCTATTTGCTTTGTGTTCAGATATAATAAAATATTAATAGTATTGACACATTAAAAATGGAAGCATATTTATTGTAATACATTTCTAAAACAGTTAAAACAATGGTTAATGGACTCAACACATTTGAATTTGAAGAAACATTAGAATATTAGGTTTGGGAAAGAAGTTTAAATCATGAATTCTTATAAATAAAAAGTGTAGTATATGAGACCAGTTGAAGAGATTATGTCACCTACCCTAGACAGATCATGAAGTGTTTCTTTAGTGTCCACCAAATATGTAGTTTCATTTCCAGGAATAGCTGGAGGCAGAAGGAGCAATATATTAGAAGTTCATAAAACAACACATAGATCAAGTTCCATATGACAGATTTCCTAACAGCTGTGATGTTTGTTAAGGAAATTCTGCTGAGAGCCTCAGATACACTGAATTCAAAATAAGTCACACATCCCATTCAAAAGACAGCATAAATATGAAAAATTTGCTTTGAAGAATAGGACCTAGAAAAGAAATTCAGTCTTGCCTGCAAATTCTCGAGTACTTTGATGCATATTCCATTCATGGGGAAATTTGATTTATTGACTTATGTACCTTGATATTATGTTAGTCTTTTAGCAGATAGGACTCATTCCCAAGTTAATTCTAAAATAAAAATCATTAAGAACCTGCTAATTAATTACCCTTGGAATTAAAGAGCTTCATTATCCCTAATTTATGTTCATTTAACCTAAGTTCTGATTATTTTTATAGGTGCACTGAAAATTAAAACTTAGAGAAGTAGATTTTCAACCCTTGATTACATTAAATTCAAAGCTCACTCAATTTGTGATGTTTTGTTTAAAGGCAAAATCTTGATTTGAATAAATAAACTCATTTCTTGTTAGAGTCTATTTTGTTTTCTTCTACCTTTTCTAAGTTTGACATGTCCTTTTTTTCTGTTGTCAGTTTTGAGAATCTATAGGAATTGTTCAACCTGGCATTAAAAGTAATCCATAACATTTTCTCTCTAAACAATCCCCATCAAAGGTATGTGTCTTACTTTTCAGGTGTATGCTGCTTGTATTTTCCTTTTGAAGGCTTCTCTTATTTTTATTTTATTAATAGCAGAGAAGATTTTTTTTCATTTTGATCTCTTGCTGTTATTTGTTGTTGTGCAGTCACTAAGTTGTGTCTGCCTCTTTGCAACCCCATGGACTGCAGCACACCAGGCTTCCCTGTCTTTCATTATCTCCCTGAGTGCTCAAATTCATGTCCACTGAGGCAGTGATGCCATCCAACCATTTCATCCTCTGTTGCCTTTTTCTCCTCCTGCCTTCAATCTTTCCCAGCATCAGGATCCTGTCCAAAGAATCAGCTCTTCACATCAAGTGGCCAAAGGATTGGAACTTCAGCATCAGTCTTTTGAATGATGTTCAAGGTTGGTTTCCTTTAGGATTGACTCATTTGATCTCCTTGCAATCCAGAGGACTCTCAAGAGTCTTCTCCAGCACCACAGTTTGAAAGCTTCAGTTCTTTGGCGCTTAACCTTATTTATGGTCCAGCTCTCACATTCATATATGACTACTATAAAAAACATAGCCTTGACTATACAAACTTTGGTTGGCAAAGTGATGTGTCTGCTATTTAATATGCTGTCTAGGTTTCTCACAGCTTTCCTTCCAAGGAGCAAGCATCTTTTAATCGTATGGCTGTTGTCACCATCCTCAGTGATTTTAAAGCCCAGGAAAATAAAAGTTCCACTGTTTATACTTTTTCCCCATTTATTTGCCATGAAGTGATGGGACTGAATGCCATGGTCTTAGTTTTTTCAATGTTGAATTTTAAACCAGCTTTTTCACTCTCCTCTTTCATCTTCATCAAGAGGCTTCTTAATTACACTTCACTTTCTGCCATTTGTGGTTTCATCTGCATATCTGAGGTTGTTGATATTTCTTTTGATAATCTTGATTCCAGCTTCTGATTGATTCAATTTGGTGTTATTTGAAGTGTACTCACTTTTTTTTGCAAGTGTTTACTGAGTGTCTTGCCATTGGTGTTTATATGAATTATGTATCAATTGGCATATTTACTTGTTTATTTGGATTGAGATTTCAAAGAATTCAACTGAGAAATGTCAAAGAATGAAATAAAGGAATACAGATAAATGTTATAATAACTAACATGATCTAGTCTTTGTTTGGTTCTCAAGAATCATTTTCTACTACTCTTTCTTACTTATTTGAGACACACTGACCTTATTTCTTGATTTCTTCAAGCATCAAATTCGTCTGCTTAGAGAGGCCTTCTCTGAGGAGTCTAGAACACCATTCACCTCCATCCTTCTCTATTTCCTTATCCTTCTTTTTAGGATATCACATAGTATCACTGACATACTATGACATATTATACATTTATTTCTTTATTTCTCCTTCCTTTCTAAATGTAAGTTTCATAAAAGAAGGCATTCCCTATTGTGTTCATTTCTGTATCTTCAATAACTACAAAAATGACTGACATAGAAAACAAAACCTTCAATAAATCATTGTTGAATAAGTGAAAGAAACAATGATGCTTCCTTTCCTAGATGGTGTGTCAGGCAGAAATTCACATTTATTTAAGGTGGGAATAATAAGGAGTTATCCAAATGATGAGGCAAACAGGAGAGAGGGTTTAAAGAGTAGAGACAACAAAATTATTTCTTAGCTTTTGCACAAAAAATTGATCTTAACCAAACGTTTCCTATGTTATCAATCCAGAAATGTTTGTAAATTAAAGTAAGATGAGAACACTGTATGTCTTTCTCAACTACTAGACCACATTCTTTCATAACAGTATAGGAATTAAGAATTTTAATTATATATATATATATTTTATATATATCACCTATTCCTATATGAATTATCTCAAATAGATAATTATGGCAACAATTTAATGAAATATATATATCCATATTAAACACTTTTAGGTTTATTAGTAACATGGGATTATGTTACTAATATGCTACACAAAATACAATTTGAAAATTCATGAGGCTACAAAGTCCATATTGTTTATCCTTAGTTGCAAAATTCAAAATGTATGTACATCTATAGCTTATTGTCTTTGTTTGTTTATTTGTTTAGGTGTCACAAAAACTCATTTGGAGGACTTGACATGTCCAGATATGTGAATATAGTATGAATATTCATACTTTTTACCTTGGAAATGCTGTGTTCAATTAGGTGGTGCTCGGGGAGGAGGAGTGCTACATATAACAATATAAAAGTACTATTTCTTCCCAAGTTGAATAGAATTCTGAATTTTGGGTTAAAGAATATCAAGTAAAAGGTTGTTAATGATTATCAGCATACATAAAATCTCTATGGCAACCCACTCCAGTACTCTTGCCTGGAAAATCCCATGGATGGAAGAGCATGAGAGGCTACTGTCCATGGGGTTGCAAAGAGTCGGACACGACTGAGCGGCTTCACCTTACCTTACCTTATACAAGTAAAACTCAACATTTTTCAACAATATGATATGAGTAATAATTATATTCAGTTCATTTCAATCACTCAGTCATGTTCGACTCTTTGTGACCCCAGGGACTGCAGCACACCCGGCTTCCCTGTCCATCACCAACTCCCGGAGTTTACTCAAACTCATGTCCATCGAGTCAGTGATGTCAACCATCCTCTGTCATCCCCTTCTCCTCCCAATCTTTCCCAGGATCAGGGTCTTTTCAAATGAGTCAGTTCTTTTAATGAGATAGCCAAAGTATTGGAGTTTCAGTGTCAGCATCAGTCCTTCCAATGAATATTCAGGACTGATTTCCTTTAGGATGGACTGGTTGGATCTCCTTGCTGTCCAAGGGACTCTCAAGAGACTTCTCCAACACCACAATTCAAAAGCATCAATTCTTTCACACTCAGCTTTCTTCACAGTCCAACTATTACATCCATACATGATTACTGAAAAAAAAAAAAAAAAAAAACATAGCTTTGACTAGATGAACCTTTGTAGGCAAAGTAATGTCTCAGCTTTTTAATACCTAAGTTGGTCATAGCTTTTCTTCCAAGGAGCAAGCATTTAATTTCATGGCTGCTGTCACCATCTGCAGTGATTTTGGAGCCGAAGAAAATAAAGTCTCTACTGTTTCCATTGTTTCCCCATCTATTTGCCATGAAGTGATGAGACTGGATGCCATGATCTTAATTTTCTGACTCTTAAGTTTTAAGTTAACTTTTCACTCTCCTCTTTCATTTCCTCATGAGGCTCTTTAGTTCTTCTTCACTTTCTGCCATAAAGCTTTATCATCTGCATATCTGAGGTTATTGATGTTTCTCCTGGCAATCTTGATTCCAGCTTGTACTTCATCCAGTCCAGCATTTCTTATGATGTACTCTGCATATAAGTTAAAATAAGCAGAGTGACAATATACAGCCTTGACATACTCTTTTCTTAATTTGTAACCAGTATGTTGTTCCAAATAGTTATATTAGGATGATACAAATTTTTTTTAAATTACAGCACAAAAAGAAATTATGAGTTAATGGTATATAAATTGAAAAATAGATATTAAGAAGAATGACTAGTAAATGTATAACATTTAATTGCACTAGTAAATTAAGATACTATAGTTTACCATTAATCTATGAAATTAATACAAATTTTCTGTTTAGATATAATCAGTAGGCAACCTCAGACTTGTACTGAAGAGATGAATAGTGTAGTATGTTTGGAAATATTTTGGGAATACATACATATGAACTAAAATATTTTTTGAATACTTAACGAACTAAAATCAACTACTTGGTTAACAACTTATGTACAAAGAAAGCATCCTCAATATTGTATATAAAAAACAACAAAAAACAAATGCATGAGATAAAGGATTTGTTAAATGTGCCATAGTGTAATTGTATAATCAGTCATAATGCATGTTTAAAACAATTACAGGTAATTTTAATAGCAAATTTAAAATTTTACATTATAGAACTTTATATAAAGAAATAATACATTAATATTTGGCTCAAACATAAATCTACAAGTTTTATGTGTTTTAAATTATTTTATATTGGCAACTTTATATAGCTCACTTTAATGTATAGTAAGAAAAATACTGTGAGGTAATACACCAAAAATGCTGTTAATAGGTATCTCCTTATGTAGATTTGGAGTTTCTTCATTTATTCATTGTATTTTTGGTAGTTTCAGATATATAGATTAAGTATCGGAGAAGGCAATGGCACCCCACTCGAGTACTCTTGCCTGGAGAATCCCATGGACAGAGGAGCCTGGTGGGCTGCAGTCCATGGGGTCGCGAAGAGTCGGATACGACTGAGCGACTTCACTTTCCCTTTTCCCTTTCATGCACTGGAGAAGGAAATGGCAGCCCACTCCAGTGTTCTTGCCTGGAGAATCCCAGGGACGGCAGAGCCTGGTGGGCTGCCGTCTATGGGGTCGCACAGAGTCGGTCACGACTGAAGCGACTTAGCAGCAGTAGCAGCAGATTAAGTATACTATTTTACTGTTTGAAGTCAAATATTATCTTAAAAAAGAGTTTGAAAAAAGTATGATTGTCATATTTATATTCAATAAGTTTACATACAAGTTTGACTGTAAATAAGTAGCTTATTTCCTCTAAACTACTTTCAAATAATTAGAATAATCAATAGATAAATGACTGCTTTTGTTTTATAGCTTCATGAGTTTCTTGAAGATAATAATGAGATGGATCTAATTAAATTTCATTTTATTCATTTTTCATACCAGTCAGTATTACATATATAATATATATTATATATAATATGCATACAATTAATAAGAAAATTATGAGTATATAGCGAGAGTTAAGAAACTTTGAACTACTTTTAGTTACCTCTCTTGTGAGTAAGTAAAGGACTTACATCTGTAGAGCGCTGTTTGCATTGCAGTTGCTAGGGTGTTATTCAATAAGTTTACATACAAGTTTGACTGTAAATAAGTAGCTTATTTCCTCTAAACTACTTTCAAATAATTAGAATAATCAATAGATAAATGACTGCTTTTGTTTTATAGCTTCATGAGTTTCTTGAAGATAATAATGAGATGGATCTAATTAAATTTCATTTTATTCATTTTTCATACCAGTCAGTATTACATATATAATATATATTATATATAATATGCATACAATTAATAAGAAAATTATGAGTATATAGCGAGAGTTAAGAAACTTTGAACTACTTTTAGTTACCTCTCTTGTGAGTAAGTAAAGGACTTACATCTGTAGAGCGCTGTTTGCATTGCAGTTGCTAGGGTGTTTCAGACTCTAGGCTAAAAGAGTTTAATGAGTTATTTCAAGAAACAAAAATTCTTTTGTTAATTTTATTCTACTTTCCAATCTTTCAATTTAGGGTACTTTCTTCTCTTTAATTTCAAATTATGTTACCAGGTCCTTAGTTTCAGGAAGTCTCTTGACATAAAGTTCAAAAACCTAAACATTTTGTTCTTTAATCTTAAAGCTAGAAATATATGACTTTCATTTGGATTTTCTATAGGTTTTTTTTCTTTTTTTTTTTAACTATAGAGCAACAATGAAATTATGAAAGGAATATTTCTATTGTTGTGCATTTCCTTTTATTGCCCTTCTCCAACAATACTTCTTTCTGCACTCCTTTCACCTTCTCTTTCTTTATACCAATTATATTAGAGGCAATTCAATAGTATGACTTTATGCTAGGCAGGTTAGGTGAAAACTTTTTTATTCTCCCATTAAAGTAGCTGTGCGCCCTGTATGGTTTATATTTCACCATAAATTCTCAAGGATGATATTCCATAATGCCCATCACCACCATCAACACACTAGGTGTAGAGTAATTGAGAAAGAAAAATCAAAAAAGTTAACAAAGATTGGATGAAATACAAAAGTTTCATTTCCTCTTATCAGAAAAGAATAGTACCCTCAGGAAATCCAAAGCTATACACCAAGGCAGAGTTGCCTACATTTATTATGTACCTTCTTGTTTTCTCAGAGGGCAGATCAGTTATTTTAATATTTTTCAAAGGAGAAGAGAAACACAGACTGGAAAATAAGTTTTGGAATATGAACAGCCGTACCAAAATGAAGTCATACATATTTAAGATGACATATTAGGAACGCTTGCTCATATACATAGTATATAACACTAATGCAAGACATATATATTTTTTTCCTCATGAGCCCTACACTCTCAGAGTGGGATTACTGCTTCATTAAATTATTTGAAGTTTGTCAAATCCCATATAGCATGGCATCATAACCCAAAATAGTATCTCAGTGCTGGGGAGAAGTGAAGGGTAACATTACTATGATTCATTCGTAGAAGTAAGTAATGCACCAAGATGCATCATGCATGCATCCAGTAGAGAAGTGGGATTCCTCCACAAAGAGTACAGAACCTTTTGAAGAGGAGTGGAATGTAATGCACACTCATCTTTATAGCTAGGAGCCTGGAGTTACAACTTGGCTGGCGTTTCCATTATCAACTTGGTTTTTTTGGGAACTTGTAAGTCAGCTCTAAACAATAAACTCAGCAGAAAATTCTGTATCTAGGAAACTTTAGGAATGGTTAACATTTAAATACATCCAGATAAACTGGATTTAAAGATAGATATCCAAATAGAAATGGATCCAAATTTTAACTGTTTGCTTATGAGAACAGGTCAAGCCACAGATGACAGTGCTGGTTTTAAAACTGAGCAGATTTAAGAGCCCAACTCCCTTGTGATTTTTTGTAGTTTACTGGAAGACCAAGAAACAGAGTAAAGGATGTGGCCCAGCATGGGTTGAAACAGCTTTCCCAAATCTCTTTATGTCAGTACAGTGATTTTTGGTGGTTAGTGCAAAGTGACCACCTTCCAGAGGTCAGAGAATTTCAGGGCCCAATAGAAGGAGGAGAAAGGAAGCTGGGACTGAAGCTTCTGTCTTCTAATATGTGCATGCTCAGTTGCTCAGTTATGTCCAACTCTTTGTGACCCCATGGACTGTAGCCCACCAGGCTCCTCTGTCCATGGAATTTTCCAAGCAGGAATACTGGAGTGGGGTGCCATTTCATCTCCAGGGGATCTTCCTGACCCAGGGGTCAAACGTGTGTCTCCTGTGTCTCCTTCATTGTCAGGCACACTCTTTACCACTGAAGTCCTCCTTAGCTCTGCTAATTGCATTTCAAGTGTTCACTATCTATGATTGGTTAGTGAACCATTTAGACAGTACAGACAGGGCATTTCATCATCACAAGTTCTAATGCACACTACAGGTGTAACATGTAGGGCAGTTCATTCTTTGCCACAATAACTAGTGCTGTGTTTTGTTTCTTATAAGACCATTTGGTCTTCAGTAGGTCTAGCTGTTGCCTATCATAGAGTTGTGAAGTTATAATACCAATGAATATACTAAATATATACATATTGTTTAAATTTTTTATGGGCAGCACATGTGTTTATTTTCTTCATGAAGTAGAAGTCAGTTGTTGTTGTTAGTGACTACTAAGTCATGTCCAACTCTTTGCAACCCAATGGGCGGCAGCATGCCAGGCTTCTCTGTCTTTCACCGTCTCCCTGAGTTTGCTTAAACTCATGTCCATTGAGTTGGTGATGCCATCTAACTGTCTCCTCCTCTGTCTCCCCCTTCTCCTCCTGCCCTCAATCTTTTCCAACGTCAAGATCTTCTTCAATCAGTCAATATCATTATAATATTCCAGAATAATAAAAACAGCAAAAGACATAGAATGGTAAAGGTTAGGGAGAGAACATGGTGAGCGAGAGGGAGGTGACCCAAAAACACTTAGAAAAAAAAATTCTGAGTATCACAAAAGTTCAAACAGATAGGTATAGATCATTTACTTAATATGATTTGACTCTGTTTCTGATACAAAAGGTCATACTTTAGGTATTATATTTCCTTTGCATCAGCTTCCAACTCTAGGGTTTTTGCAGAAAATAAATTCTGTTTATTACACAGAATCTACTATTTGCAAGAACATTAATTATGTTTATAACTAAGGTTTAAGACTGTAGAACATTAAACATGCAGACTGTAATAGAAAAAAAAAATCAGTTCAGTTGTCGCTCAGTCATGTCCGACTTTTTGCGACCCCATGAATCGCAGTACGCCAGGCCTCCCTGTCCATTACCAACTCCCGGAGTTCACCCAGACTCACGTCCATAGAGTCCGTGACGCCATCCAGCCATCTCATGCTCGGTTGTCCCCTTCTCCTGCCCCAGTCACTCCCAGCATCAGGGTCTTTTCCACTGAGTCAACTCTTCGCATAAGGTGCCCAAAGTACTGGAGCTTCAGCTTTAGCATCATTCCTTCCAAAGAAACCCCAGGGCTGATCTCCTTCAGAATGGACTGGTTGGATCTCCTTGCAGTCCAAGGGACTCTCAAGAGTCTTCTCCAACACCACAGTTCAAAAGCATCAATTCTTCGGCGTTCAGCCTTCTTCACAGTCCAACTCTCACATCCATACATGACCACAGGAAAAACCAGAGCCTTGACTAGACAGACCTTAGTCGGCAAAGTAATGTCTCTGCTTTTGAATAGACTATCTAGGTTGGTCATAACTTTTCTTCCAAGGAGTAAGCGCCTTTTAATTTCATGGCTGCAGTCACCATCTGCAGTGATTTTGGAGCCCAGAAAAATAAAGTCTGACACTGTTTCTACTGTTTCCCCATCTATTTCCCATGAAGTGATGGGGCCAGATGCCATGAACTTAGTTTTCTGAATGTTGAGATTTAAGCCAACTTTTTCACTCTCCTCTTTCACTTTCATCAAGAGGCTTTTTAGCTCCTCTTCACTTTCTGCCATAAGGGTGGTGTCATCTGCATATCTGAGGTTATTGATATTTCTCCC
>SJXQ01001142.1:112562-207069 GCA_006408695.1 Aepyceros melampus
GGTTCTAAAGGGTCTTGTAGTCTCATAAAACTGTTCAACTTCAGCTTCTTCAGCATTACTGGTTGGGGCATAGATTTGGATAATTGTGATAGCCCCTCCAAAAATATTCACTCTCTAATCCCTGGATTCTGTGAATATAATACATGACAAAATGAACTTTGCATATGTATTAATGTTGCAGATGAAAAAGTAAGGATTTATCATGTATAAGTGGATGCATTATAATCAGTTAAGCCTATAAAAGCAGATAAATATCTGCGGTTGGAGTCAGAAGAGATACCATAGAGAAGTTTGTCTGGAGAGATGAGACAGAAGAGGAGGACAGAGAGATTAGAAGTTTGAGATGGATTGGATGGCTGATACATTTAACTTCTATGGCAACAAAAGAAAATTAATACAGATTTATATATGAGAGCATGGTGTCCACCAATGTTTCTCATGAGTTCCCTCACCATGGCAATGTTCCAGTGCATTAAGGAAGAAAGAGGAAGAAGAATGTGGAATTCTACTGTTTTTAATTATTCACCTTCTTATTTGTATTTCCTTCATCTTCTTATTTGTAATTCCTTCATCTTCTTATTTGTAATTCCTTCATCTGGCTTCCCAGGTGGCACTAGTGGTAAAAAGAACCCTCCTCCCAATAGAGGAGGCTTTTCCCTGGGCCAGAGAAGATCCCCAAGAGTAGGAAAAGCAACCCACTCCCATACTCTTGCCTGGAGAATCCCATGGAGAGAGGAGCCTGGCAGATTACAGTTCATAGGCTCGCAAAGAGTCAGACACAACTGAAGCAACTTAGCATGAATGCATCTTCTATAACCACCTTATATTCTGATTAAACTTGAAGGAGTCAATTCTTCTATTTCACCTCTTGTCCAAAAAGAACTTTCTTTATAAACGTTAGTAAGCAAGTAGAGTTTTCCTGATATCTTACAAGGGGATGAGACTTTTCGTCTATACCCACTTGAGTACACTTTTAATCAGTTGCCTCTCTACACGTGCTGTCTCTCTCCAGCCACACTGCCAACCCTGACTCTACTTTGCCCTCAGCACACACCATTCATCCTCTCTGTTTCCAGGACTTCCTGCTCTTACATCTTTCCACAGATCTCTCCACCCCTTCTTCTTTATAACTTACAGCTATTCCTCTGTTTCACTGCTAACTTTTAGCATAGCATATTATGATGGATACTGAAGGACTAGACCCTGAAGAACTGAGAATTTTCCTCTGTGGCCCTAATATGTCCTGGTCTCCACAGCTCTTTCCCTCCATCCACTCCTGAATGTGACTTTAACTCCTATCTATTTCTCTCCACATTGATTAACTTGAAATTGCCCCCAGATTATCTGCAAATCCACTAACACATTTCCTTTATTCCTAGATTTTGCTTCATCTCTTGCTGGTAAAGCCCTATAAATCATCCTGTCCCCCTTCCTCGAGTTAGAAGCACTCATTTGGAGCCTTAGCATGGCTGGCATTCGTTTCTTCAGTGTTTTGTTCTATATACAGAGGTAGAAAGCAGGTTCCACTGATCTCTCATACCTTAATGTCCTAGATCAGTTGTGTACCAGAAGTGAAAGGTTTAAGGATCAGGCATGAGGCAAGGCAGTGTATGGTAGCGTCCTTATGAAGTTCCTCAGGACCCAAACAGATTGTGTTGCCTGTGATGGTGAATGTAGACCACCTGTTTTGTCATGGAACTTGAAGGAAGTGAAGCCAAGAGAAATGGACATACTGTTTATATGTTGGCTACATATTAAGGGTGATATTTTGGAAAAGAGTGGTCTCTGTGTATATTCCAGAGAGTAGAATTTCTATGCTACAAGTACATTCTTTATCTGCCCACTCAGAATTCTTTATAATTCTGACCTTTTAGGTTCTTAAAAGAAACCTATGGGAAATAACACAGCTCTCTACTTCACCTAACAGACTGACAAGGATACAGCTTAAGTCAGATTTATACAACTTTTCAGCACAGTCATTTATGAAATGGACATACTGTTTATATGTTGGCTACATATTAAGGGTGATATTTTGGAAAAGAGTGGTCTCTGTGTATATTCCAGAGAGTAGAATTTCTATGCTACAAGTACATTCTTTATCTGCCCACTCAGAATTCTTTATAATTCTGACCTTTTAGGTTCTTAAAAGAAACCTATGGGAAATAACACAGCTCTCTACTTCACCTAACAGACTGACAAGGATACAGCTTAAGTCAGATTTATACAACTTTTCAGCACAGTCATTTAAACAGTCTACAGAATGGAAAAGACTAGTGATCTCTTCAAGAAAATTAGGGACACCAAGGGACCATTTCATGCAAAGACAGGCTCAATAAAGGACAGAAATGGTATGGACCTAACAGAAGCAGAAGATATTAAGAAGAGGTGTCAAGAATACACAGAAGAACTATACAAAAAAAGATCTTCATGACCAAGATAATCACGATGGTGTGATCACTCACCTAGAGCCAGACATCCTGGAATGTGAAGTCAAGTGGGTATTAGAAAGCTTCTGCACAAAAAAAGAAACTATAAGCAAGGTGAAAAGACAGCCTTCTGAATGGGAAAAATAATAGCAAATGAAGCAACTGACAAACAACTAATCTTAAAAATATACAAGCAACTTATGCAGCTCAATTCCAGAAAAATAAACTACCCAATCAAAAAACGGGCCAAAGAACTAAATAGACATTTCTCCAAATAAGACATATGGATGGCTAACAAACACATGAAAAGATGCTCAACATCATTCATTATCAGAGAAATGCAAATCAAAACCACAATGAGGTACCATTTCACCCCAGTCAGAATGGCAGCGATCCAAAATTCTACAAGCAATAAATGCTGAAGGGGGTGTGGAGAAAAGGGAACCCTCTTACACTTTTGGTGGGAATGCAAACTAGTTCAGCCACTATGGAGAACAGCAAAATAAAGTAAAAATTAAAAAAAAAATAAAAAAGAAAGCCTCACTACAAACAAAGCTTGTGGAGATGATGGAATTCCAATTGAACTACTTCAAATCCTGAAAGATGATGCTGTGAAAGTGCTACACTCAATATGACAGCAAATTTGGAAAACTCAGCAGTGGCCATAGGACTGGAAAAGGTCAGTTTTCATTCTAATCCCAAAGAAAGGCAATGCCAAAGGATGCTCCAACTACCACACAATTGCACTCTTCTCACATGCTAGTAAAGTAATGCTCAAAATTCTCCAAGCCAGACTTCAGCAATACGTGAACTGTGAACTTCCAGATCTTCAAGCTGGTTTTCGAAAAGGCAGAGGAACCAGAGATCAAATTGCCATCATCTGCTTGATCATGGAAAAAGCAAGAGAGTTCCAGAAAAACATCTATTTCTGCTTTATTGACTATGCCAAAGCCTTTGACTGTGTGGATCACAATAAACTGGAAAATTCTGAAAGAGATGGGAATACAAGACCATCTGATCTGCCTCTTGAGAAAACTATATGCAGGTCAGGAAGCAACAGTTAGAACTGGACATGGAACAACAGACTGGTTCCAAATAGGAAAAGGAGTACGTCAAGGCTGTATATTGTCACCCTGCTTATTTAACTTATATGCAGAGTACATCATGAGAAACGCTGGTCTGGAAGAAGTGCAAGCTGAAATCAAGATTGCCAGGAGAAATATCAATAACCTCAGAGATGCAGATGACACCACCCTTATGGCAGAAAGTGAAGAGGAACTAAAAAGCCTCTTGATGAAAGTGAAAGAGGAGAGTGAAAAAGTTGGCTTAAATCTCAACATTCAGAAAACTAAGTTCATGGCATCTGATCCCATCACTTCATGGGAACTAGATGGGGAAACAGTGGAAACACTGTTAGACTTTATTTTGGAGGGGCTCCAAAATCACTGCAGATGGTGATTGCAGCCATGAAATTAAAAGATGCTTACTCCTTGGAAGAAAAGTTATGAGCAACCTAGATAGCATATTCAAAAGCAGAGACATTACTTTGCAACTAAGGTCTGCCTAGTCAAGGCTATGGCTTTTCCTGTGGTCATGTATGGATGTGAGAGTTGGACTGTGAAGAAAGCTGAGCGCCGAAGAATTGATGCTTTTGAACTGTGGTTTGGAGAAGACTCTTGTGAGTCCTTTGGACTGCAAGGAGATCCAACCAGTCCATTCTGAAGGAGATCAGCCCTGGGATTTCTTTGGAAGGAATGATGTTAAAGCTGAAGCTCTAGTACTTTGGCCACCTCATACGAAGAGTTGACTCATTGGAAAAGACTGTGATGCTGGGAGGGATTGGGGGCAGGAGGAGAAGGGGATGACAGAGGATGAGATGGCTGGATGACATTGCTGATCAATGGTCGCGAGTCTGTGTGAACTCCCGGAGTTGGTGATGAACAGGGAGGCCTGGCGTGCTGCGATTCATGGGGTCTCAAAGAGTCAGACACGACTGAGCAACTGAACTGAACTGAATGACTTGGGATCTCTTGCATAACCAGATTAACCGTGACAATACTGAGAATCTATGGACCAAATTGAGAGGGTTTGCAGTAGCCTCTTCTGATTTAGCAACCAGATATAGATCTGGCATTTATCATAATTATTGTCTTATAAGTGTCCTCTACCTCTTCACTCTGTTCTATTGCATTTGACCTGATAATTCCACTCTTTATTCCAAGTTATATACATATAAGCATAGAGCTTGTCATTCAAACTGGGACTTTCTTTGAAAATAAAAGGAGATATTCTCTATTCTGAGCCATAACTCAGGATGGTAACAGGCACAACAGAGTATATGGACACCTGACTGCTCATCCATCTGTTAAAATCATTCAACTGATTTTAACAACTGAAAATGCAATATCACTAGTTTACATTAAAATAAATTACTTGTTCACATAGGGTAAGTGGTGGGAAGACAAATCAATATACAAATATGATGTCAAAGGCTCATCTTCCAGTCAAAATATTATTGAAGGATAGACTAACATGTCATTAGTGGTCGCCAAAGCACAAAACTGAGGTTGGGTGACTGACAGTGTTTATCAGGTAACGGTGTTTCCTTTTAGGTAATGAAACATACAACATGAACTATAGGTATAGCAATAAACAGATTTGGCAGATATTGTATATTTCCAAAAGGAAAGATGTATATGGATGACAATTGAGTATATCTGAACATCACAAACATCAAAACATTTAAGCATATCTGATCATCACAAATGTTACACAATCAATATTTAAATAATGTGAGAAAAATGCAATCTTGGCAATAATAAAAGACTAAAGAGAAAAGAAAGACTAAAGATAAAGATTGGTGGCTCCCACTCTATGTTTGCTCATCAAATCATAACTGGGACATGTCTTCATAAAAATACTAACACAGGTATAATAGAGGACTTCTACTTTCCCCTTTGCCTTATATATTGTCCTCCTTTTTTTCTTCATTATTATACAAAAACCATTGGAATTTATATACAATAACAATGAACTACTGGAGAAAGAACTTAAGAAAACTATATCACTTAAAGCAGCATCAAAAAGAATAAAATTCTTAAGAATAAATTTTACTAAGTGGATATAAGATCTGTACACTGATACTATAAATATGTAATGTAAATATGTATATACACACATATATAGTGAAATGATATTCCGTCTTGAAGAAGGAAACCCTACAGTTCACAAAATCATAGATGAAGGTAGAGGGCATTATGCTAATCAGACAGAGAAGGACAAACACTGCATGGTATCACTTACATGTGGATTCTAAAACTAGAAAAGAAAATCAGATAGAATGATGGTTACCAGAGATTTAGGAGTATGGGAAATTAGGAGAGTTGAAAAAAAGATTACTAACTTTCAGCTCTAAAATAAAGTCTCAAGATTTAATATATAATGTATTGACGTAGTTGATATTACTGTATTGTGTAATTTGAATTTGCTAAGATATTAAAATATTAGAGTTTAAGTATTCTGTGGCACTAGTGGTAAAGAACACGCCTGCCAATGCAGGAGACATAAGAGACACAAGTTCAGTTCCTGGGTTAGGAAGATCTCCTGGAGGAGGAAATGGCGACCCAATACAGTATTCTTGCCTGGAGAATCCCATGGACAGAGGAGGCTGGCAGGTTACAGTCCATAAGTTTGCGAAGACTCAGACAGACTGAAGCAACTTAATAGGCATTCACACACACAAAAGATTAGAATTTAACTGTTCTAACAACAAAAAAAATCACTTTCACCAAGAAAAAAAAAGAGAGAAATATGTGAGGTGATGAATGTGTTAATGGTGAAAATCACTTTACAATTTATACTTTTATCAAATCATCACTGAGTACACATTAAACATAATTTTCTTTGTCAATTATAATTTAATAAAGATGAACAAATAGTATTGAAATGCTAAGTTAAGTAAGGAATAATATTTTAATAGCCATTTGTAGCCAAATTTATCATTAGAATCCTGTCATGTGATGAACCCAGGCTATATTTAACTTCTAATGTTTTATTCGGAGAAGGCAATGGCAATCCACTCAGAGTTTTAGCACAAAATTTATGTATACATATTAAACATTTATATGTATATAATTTGGGGGAGGATGATTCTGTTCAGGAAATTGTTCTCATTTGCTATGTGCATTTAAAAATGAAACTCATACTCCCAGTTATTTTCATTCTCAGGGGATGATTTATGAATAAAGTTTGTTTAAGAGGCAGACAAAGATAGGTGACAGTACAAGACCAGACTCAAAATACTTTTATATCTTCTCTTGTTAGCAAGAGATTAAAAAGTAAAAATATTTTGGAGCACTATAATGTTAAAAATTATATAATGTATTTTTCTCAGGGGACAAGTGAATTAGAGACAAATCATTTACTGTAATTTTCAATTCTGGGATGAATGTTGTCTGTTACGTTCAGACTCTGTGAGTTGAATGGTAGTTCATTTTTCATGGACATTTTACTTAGAATTAAATACAGAAGACCAAGCACGTTTACCAAGAATGCAGGATTATTTCAGTGTAGATTCCATGCACATAGCTTCAGTTAGTCTTCACCTCAGTAAAAGGTATCTTTGGATACTTAATTTCACTATGTCCACTATTCCTATCATATACAATCAATGGCATGGGAGGGAGTTTAAAAAGGGAGGGGATATATATATACCTATGGCTGATTCATGTGAGGTTTGACATAAAACAGCAAAATTCTATAAAGCAATTATCCTTCAATAAAAATAAATTAATTTAATATATATATATATATAGTTGAAATTGTATTTTGTCCTCTACCATGTACCAACTTAATTCTGAAACTGAAATTTGTGTCCTTCTGTACATACTGTTTTTCTTATCCAGAATGCCTGTTGCCATTTTCTGTTTTCCTTTTTCTATTGCAACCATTTTTTTTTCTGTGAAGCCCTTCTAAGCCATGTCCTTGGCTTAAATATCATGTAATTTAATCTATGTTTAGCCTGTTTAATGGCATTTCTTATGCTTATATGTTAACTCCAGGGTTTAATATTCTACTTATGTTTATACATTATTTTTGTCTACTTGTCTTCTTTTGTTTGTTTACTAATGACTGTATGTTTTATTTACTTATCCCCCCAGTAAGGAAATCTGGCTTGTGCATGGGAACCCCCAGTAAATATTTGTTGAGTAATTGATTTACATAATTTTTAAATTAAAAATAGGAGTTTGCATATAAGAAATCCATCAAGTTCAAAATGTATCATAAAGGTTGGTTTATTGGGGAATTTACCACAGTCCAGGCTCAAGACTTCAGCTTGCCTGGTTAGAGGCTCAATCGTCTTTATGTCTGAGATTTAACTAGAATCCAGTCGATGGATTCACTGTGACTAAACTGAGAACAGGCAGGGATATATGAACTAGAATTCAAATTACTAACTTGTACTGAGAAATAAATGCATTAGATGGATCAGACTTTTGACTCTTTCTTGTGGTGTCGTCTCCCCTCAAGAGTGTTCAGTGCACAGTGCTGGAGTGTCCTTTATATATGCTACAGTTGCTGAAGATGAGACAACATATTACTGACTCTCTCTGTCTTTAGCTAAGCCAATATTATATTTCCTTAGTTCTAAGCTACTCAGCTTAGACCAACCTAGACAGCATATTAAAAAGCAGAGACATTACTTTGCCAACGAAGGTCCATCTAGTCAAAGCTATGGTTTTCCCAGTAGTCTGTATGGGTGGGAAAGTTGGACTATAAAGAAAGCTGAGTGCCAAATAATTGAAGCTTTTGAACTGTAGTGTTGGAGAAGATTCTTGAGAGTCCCTTGGGCTGCAAGGAGATCCATCCAGTCAATCCTAAAGCATCAGTCCTGAATATTCATTGAAAGGACTGATGCTGAAGCTGAAACTCCAGTACTTTGGCCATCTGCTGCAAAGAACTCACTCAATGGAAAAGACCCTGATGCTGGAAAAGGTTGAAGGCAGTAGGAGAAGGGGAAAACAGAAGATGAGATGGTTGGATGACATCACTGACTCAATGGACATGAGTTTGAGTAAACTCTGGGA
Organism: Aepyceros melampus; assembly: GCA_006408695.1. NCBI lineage: Eukaryota > Metazoa > Chordata > Mammalia > Artiodactyla > Bovidae > Aepyceros > Aepyceros melampus. The sequence goes on from SJXQ01001142.1 coordinate 121,075, forward strand.
GTTAGTGGACAAGGAGGCCTGGTGTGCTGCAGTCCATGGGGTCGCAAGAGTTGGACAGAACTGAGTGACTGAACTGAACTGAACTGAACTGAAGTACTAGGAGGCACCAAAGCTTTAGTAATATCTTCAAGGGGGAACACTCGTGGCTGATTCATGTCAATGTATAGCAAAACGAATACAGTATTGTAAAGCAAAACAAACTAAAAAATAAAAATTAATTAAAATTTAAAAAAAGAAAAAGAAAAGGAAGAGCTACATAAATGTGTGTTCTAATTTAACAACACATACAGAGTGTAATAAAATTAAAACTTTGGAGAATGTTTTGTTTCAGCTAAGGCAAACATTGATCATTAATCTGTTTCTCTAAATTCTTGCTGCTCTGATAATGGCTTTTTTTTTTTTTTTTAATAATAGAAGCTATGGGTATTCCGTGGTTTAGCTCATAAGAAAATCCTATTTTCATATAGTTAATGGAAAGTTGCTCTATAGTACAGGAAGCTCAGTCTGGTGCTCTGTGACAAACTAGAGGGTGGGATGGGTTGGGAGTTGGGAAGTGGGAGGGAGATTCAAGAGGGAGGGGATGTGTGTATGCCTATGCCTGATCATGTTGATGTATGGCAGAAACAGACATAATATTGTAAACAATTATCGTCCAATTAAAAATAAATAAATTTAAAAACTGAATAAGAAAAGCCTATTTTCTTTAAGCTTTGGAGGCATCTGATTGTTGGGCAACATTTATTACCTGAATTTAACTGATATTTAACTGATAATAGCCACAAATATGTGTGCTTAGTTTTAACTGGTAAATGATGGTTATCGATTGTCACCTGTAGTCCTTCTGCTATATGGAAGTTTCATAACTTTTGAATAAATCATTGTATATTCTCCATATCATGAAAAAGATTTCATATTGACTGTATGCATTTTTGGATTTGCACAGCAGCCCTTTACCTCTAGCCACTATGTTGTTAAGATCCTGTAATTCTCCCTCCACTTAACAAGAGAAGAGTGTTACTTCACAGATTCAGTTCAGTTCAGTTCAGTTCAGTCGCTCAGTCGTGTCTGACTCTTTGCGACCCCATGAATCCCAGCACGCCAGGCCTCTCTGTCCATCACCAACTCCCGGAGTTCACTCAGACTCATGTCCATTGAGTCCGTGATGCCATCCAGCCATCTCATCCTCGGTCGTCCCCTTCTCCTCCTGCCCCGAATCCCTCCCAGCATCAGAGTCTTTTCCAATGAGTCAACTCTTCGCATGAGGTGGCCAGAGTACTGGAGTTTCAGCTTTAGCATTATTCCTTCCAAAGAAATCCCAGGGTTGATCTCCTTCAGAATGGACTGGTTGGATGTCCTTGCAGTCCAAGGGACTCTCAAGAGTCTTCTCCAACACCACAGTTCAAAAGCATCAATTCTTCGGCGCTCAGCCGCCTTTACAGTCCAACTCTCACACCCATACATGACTACTGGAAAAACCATAGCCTTGACTAGACGGACCTTAGTCGGCAAAGTAATATCTCTGCTTTTGAATATGCTATCTAGGTTAATCGTTGCCTAATTGGTCCTTTTGAATACTTTGCCTGGAGAATCTAGTTTACTGTATTTAACTTAATAGATATTTTTAAAAATATTTCCTTTTAATTCAGTACATTCACTACAGGTTTTGTTTTGTTTTGTTTTGTTTTTTATGTGTGACTATTATATATTGGTCAAAGAGAGCACTGAGTTTAGAGAATTTTTTTCAACTTAAATACTCTCTCTCCAATAATGATACTGTTAAACATAAAGCCTAAGAAAATGGCCCTCCACTTTGAATTATATTGTAAAAAGTTATGTTAAATAACATTAAAGACATTGATTTTATGCTTATGTAGAAGTATCAAAAATAATATACTTGTTTTCAGTAAAATTTAAAGGACTAGATTAATTGCAAAGGGTTTAACTCTATCTTCCTTTTAACAATTACCATTTAACATTGGATAATTTATTTCCCTTTCTGCTTCCTTGAAGTTTAAGCACTCATGCTTTTGTAGAAGAAAGGAAATCTTTATGGTCAGATTTCTTGGTAGACTTTCAAAATTATGAAAAATCAAAATGAAAACAGTGACAGAAAAATCTTGCTTTCTCAAATTATGGGACATAAGCACTGATCTGTTATTTACCCAATCAATGAATTTTAATCTTCCCATTCGAAATTCTACTATCTACTCTCTATTCTTTGCTCTGTAATTAAGGATAGGCTGTATACAATTTGTAGGAAGATTTGATATGTACTGCAAATTTACTAATAATTCTACTTTTGCATAATTTTTCCTTTCTTTTAAATATCATAAAATGGTGTGAAAATAATGAAAATCTCAAAAAAATTTCAACTGTTACTTAATAAAACTAGTCTTCTTCATCTATACTTCATACTGGTTAAGTAAGTAGATTTTTTTTTTCCAAAGAAAAAAATATGGATGTAAATGCTGTTTCTGGAATTTTCTAGCTGTTTAAATGCAGTTAAATCTTGTAATATTCCTGAGAATATATACGCTTGGAATAATAATTTCCACCCACATTCACAGATAACTGTTGAAATTATTGGCAGAATCTAAAGGTATACACATATTCAAGGAAAAATGTGGGATTGTGGTTTTATCTTTTCAATAGAGTTGATGGTGTTTCTTGTTCTACTAGGAACTTTTTCCATCTATGGGTTTATTTTTCATATGTAAAAATATTGCAATGGATTTTACTAAGGCTTGTTTCCTGACAGTGCAAAGAAAGTCTGGCTTTTTATCTTTATCAAGTGTGTTCCCAGGATCAATCTAGATTTAAGTTAGTGCTATGACAGATAGACATTTTTTAAATCACTGTCTCTGTTATTAAACTGTCCTACAGGTGTCTCTGAAATATTTGAATCCCTCTTTAATCAGCAAAATGAAATATCAATAGTTTAGTCATCTATCATAACATTCAACAGTTGGATTGACTTTGAATCATCACTTGCCAAAAGGCTTAACGGATTCACCTGGTATTTTCCTTTGCCTCACATGTTAACTAAACATTGCTTTAGGCTCTATATTAACTGAAAGCAGTAAGTAATGTGAAAGGACCATTTTATTTCAGTTCTAGGAGAAAAGCTTTCATTATTGCTGCTCTGTAATACAGATGCAAGTCCAATTAAAACCTCAGTCACTCCTGAGAAGAAGAGAGTAGGAAGGAGATCTAGAATGTGCTCTACAGCTGTTTGATTGCCTTCCAAAAATGTCCCTTTAGTTAGGTGTTGAAATGCCCATTTTATGAATGAGATAATAAAAATTTTACACATCACGTATGGGCTATGATGGGCAGAATGGCCCCCAAAGAGGCCCATGCTCTCATCCTTGGAACCTAAATAGGTTATATTATGTAGTAAAAGAGACTTTGTAGATGTAATTAAGGCCACAGACCTTAAAATATGGACATTATCTTGAATTATCCCAGTGGGCACAGTCTAATCATGTGAACTCTTAAAAGCAAATGAAATGTTCTTTAGTTGAGGTGGGAGACATGAAACAGAAAGTCAGTTCTGAAACATGTATCATGATAGCATAGCTCTCATCTAGTCTTAATGGCATTTAGCGTATTCTTTATGTAGCTGAAATTGAAGATCCCCTAGAACTGGGATTAGCAATTCACTCTGGTATTCTTGCCTGGGGAATTCCACAGAGGAGCCTGGTGAGCTACAGTTCATGGGGTTTCAAAGAGTTGGGCACAACTGAGAAACCATACTTTCCCTTTCATTTACATAACTGAAATTTTTATTTTCCATAATTTTATCTTTATTTTAAAAATGAAAATGATTTAATGGAAAAGGGAACACCTTATTTAAAGCTTTCTGCTCCATGAAAGTGAAAATGTTAGTCACTCAGTCATGTCTGAATCTTTTAGATCCCTGCCAAACTCCTCTGTCCGTGGAATTTTTCAGGCAAGAATACTGGAGTGGGTTGCCATTTCCTTCTCCATGGGATCTTCCTGACCCAGGGATTGAACACAGGTCTCCTGCACTGCAGGCAATTTCTTTACTGACTGAGCCACCAGCTGATCCATAGTATTAGCTAAATTTTCCAGGTTCAATAGATGCAAATATTTGTTTAAAAAATGTCCTACACTCACTTTTGCAAAGAGTCTATATAAGAAGTATCCAGTGGAACATCCTAACTCTATTTAGCTGTATCTTATTTAAGATATAATTATTAGTTATATATATATATATATATATATATATGAAAAAGGACATGTACATGCACTTAACTGTGAAGATTCTAGGTCAGAAAAAAACAGTTTATTACTCATAAAGTAGCATTTTGTGTCAATTCATATTCCAAATCCCTTGGAACTTGTGATTGTATTTCATTTAAATATGCAGTTGGTTTACATCAGAGAAGAGCAACTCCCAATGTATGAGACTGTGAGCTTATATAGGTGATGCTGGCTCATCTGCCCTTTCCCTCCCCTACCTCTCCAGAGAAGGACTTATATCTCCTTAAATGTAAACAAATCCTCTTCTAGGGGGTGGAGGGGAAAGTTTTTATCCTTATTTATTCTGCAATGGAAGCAACTGTCTCTGGGTAGACATCTTTAAACCTCTAGCTTTCTGTACCTTTGTTATTCAAACATTTCCCTTGATTAGAAATATCGGACCATGCAAATCATGAAATATTCATAGAAAATTCTCTTTAAGCACACAGTCATCCTGAAAATTAGTAAACATGCCCAATTATTGCTTGCAAAACTAATCAGATCACCTTTCTATTTTACATACCTCCTAAATTATTTTTCTAGTTCAAATAGTCTTCCAAATCTCCATGTTTAAGTTTAATATTTGCTCTAGATTTTTAGCATACTAATTTTATACACCACTATCCCACTAAATGTGATAGCTTATACTGAAAAATTAATCACATGAAATGTAGTTTTTGCATTACTGTTAGGTTTAGGAAAAGCTTTCAAACCTCAGTGGCTGGGAGTTCTGAGGGTCCTCTAGCATTTTCAAAACCACCTTAGGTCCATCTACAGTTTCATCCTTTCTGGAAATAGTATCTACTCCAAGTTAAATATTGGCATGAATGATTTATGGGTCCTTGGTCATAACTTTTCTTCCAAGAAGGCTGAGTGCAGAAGGATTGATGCTTTTGAACTGTGGTGTTGGAGAAGACTCTTGAGAGTCCCTTGGACTGCAAGGAGATCCAACCAGTCCATTCTGAAAGAGATCAGCCCTGGGATTTCTTTGGAAGGAATGATGCTGAAGCTGAAGCTCCAGTACTTTGGCCACCTCATGGGAAGAGTTGACTCATTGGAAAAGACTCTGATGCTGGGAGGGATTAGGGGCAGGAGAAGAGGGGATGACAGAGGATGAGATGGCTGGATGGCATCAGTGACTCGATGGACATGAGTCTGAGTGAACTCTGGGAGTTGGTGATGGACAGGGAGGCCTGGTGTGCTGCGATTCATGGGGTCAGAAAGATTCGGACACGACTGAGTGACTGAACTGAACTGACTGGTCAGAAAGTCTAGGAAGTGATTCTAAGAATTTCCCAGGTGTTGCATACCTGTTTTATTGTTACTGTTTGACTCTATAGCACTAGGAGCAAACAAGTCTAATGACAAGCAGAATTATCTTCATAATTTTTGAGACAGTAAAATTTTTGTTCCTGAAAAAAAAAATATCCCTCCTATTCCAAAAACTTTCAAATATAAAAGAAACTAAGAACTTCAATCTACTTGTATCAGTCTGGGTATACAGAGAAACAAAAATTTTATTTGGACAAAGATACTTTTTTAAACATGATTTTCTTTTATTAAAAATAATTTAATATTTAAGATGGAAAGTTCAGAAATTTTAGAGACATGTTTATCACAAACTTTTACTCCTTTAATATTATTAACTATTAGAAGTAGCCATCCTGCCAAGGATTTGTTAAATTTTTCAGTTTTATAATTTTATATAAAGCTTGATATATGATAAAAATATATCATTCTCAGAAATAGTCCACAGTATGATTAAAATTTATATATTAAATAGTGATGCACTATCACTGTATGAAGGTTGTAGTTTATAATAATCATATCAAGACCCATAATATAAAAATCAGTTATTTTTATGTATTTTATAAGATAAGCAATCAAACTTTAACACAAATTTTGACTACATTTTTTTTTCTCTTCTAGGAAAAAAGTATACCTAGAGATAAAACAGATGAATGAGAATTTGGATATCAGTTACCTTTTGATATAGTGCTTCATTATAGAAAGCTTTACTATCTTCTGCTAACCCACAAATCAGATTATATTAAAAATGCTAATATAATTTTTTTTCAAAAATATTGATGGACTTCTGTGATAATGCGAGTGATTCCCCAGTGGTGTTTAACTCAGTAAAATGACTGAAGCCTTATGACAGGAACATACATTTGGCTGTTGTCTGTCATGTAAGTGACAGCAACTATCTCACTTCTGTTTTCTGGATCGTTTTTTCTTTTGTAGAGTATCGCACTTGGGATGTAATAGAAAGACTGTCTATCCTACAATTAGAAAGTATTTTAAATCTCTAGAATTATTAATATATTGGAAAGTCTGTACACAGTATCTAATCCCTAATTTGCACTCCACTCATAGATAAAGTTGGTAAAAGGAGGTTAGATTATCACAGTAGACAAAAGAGAAAGAAGAATCTAGGTCTGGAAGATTTCCCCTTCCCCCTGCCTCATACCATGTTCTAAGTTTCCTTTTCAAATTCAGAAGACTTGGAAAATGTGACCATTTTGAAATGTATAAGTTTAATACTAAATCCTTTAGAAAATATAGAGTTAATAAATAATTAATGTGTTGGGTCATGTTTCCCAGAAGTACAACCTGCAGCAAAGATTCCTGTGTAAGTGATTTATGCAGAAAGTACTTCTAGGAGAAATCATAAAGGAATATATAGCACACAGAATAGGATACTTGAAACATGTAGTTTCAAGTAGTAGTATATTAGTTAACATTTGCTCTTAAAAACCATACCTAAGTCTACTAATTTAGAATAAAAAATCATGTATTGATCCATGATTTGAGGAGTTGGAAATTAGGCTGGTCTCAACTGAGTGGTTGTTTTGTTGGGTTTCGTCAGCTGGCAGGTTAGCTGTGGTCAGATTAGATTAAAACGGCCTTACTCACATATCTGACACTTGGTCCTGGTTCCTGAATGCTGTGCTTTGGTCATGTGTCTCCAGCCAACTAGTGCAGCTTCATTCACATGGTAATATCTGTAAGATCCTCAGGAGGAAAAAGAGAGTGCAGCCCCGAGGGATTATCCAAGGGCGTGTGTAAAGGAGGAACAAATCACTATAGGTCATTATTGCAGCAATCTATCACATGTAAAATCAGAAGAAAAGAGCACAATGCTAAAGGAAAACCTTAAATTGTAAAACATGAATTAGAGTTGTCCTCTACTGATGCAAAAGGTATTTCAGTTTTCTTTACTGGTTAATCATTGATGTGGCGGATATCTCCAGCTCTTCATTGCAGACAGTACTGGCAAAGTGGGTCCTCAAGTGCTGGGTTTTGTATGAGAAAGCATGCATGAGAGGCAGAGAGGGCTATCAGAAGTGGCAGAGGACATAGAGAGCAAAAAACGTTCTGCAGGAAACCAGACTGACAGCCATCAGCATTGTTTGCTGCAGTATCCTCTTCCGTTACCCAGATTCAATAGTTTTGATTAGTTCGTGGGTTAGTTAATACAGAGTCTTCAAGATGGGGGTTTTCTGGGGAAGGATAAAAAGGAAGTATTAGTGGGATGAGTTTCATAAATGGTCCTTTGTAACTTATGTTCAGCATTCTTTTCTCTACAACCTAGTCTAGATCACCCTTTCCCTCAGTTAGCCTTCTAAGATCTAGTTGACTTGCCTGGTGGCATAATATAGACCTTTATAGTTCTGAGGAATATCAGAACTATGAGATGACCCCATACTTTGGGGAGGATACTTTTATTATTATCAAAATGATTCAAATTATTTTTTAGAAGTAGGCTCAAACAGATGGCAGGCAGATGGGAATATTGGCCATTACCTTTATCACATTGGATGTAGAAGATTTCAGATACAAACTTGTGACTCATCTTATTCAGTGGAAAATGATCAAACCAGAATACTGTGGCCTTTCTCATCTTATTAAGCACACTCACTGATTTCAGACCTCTGAAAAGAGAAAACCTAACTTTCCAAGTTTCTGCTTCTGTGCTAGGCCACTCTGACCCTCCTCTGCCAACATTTGCTTGTATTCTTTGGATTTCTGACTAAGATAGATTTTGATGATCATTTTAGATTCTACTTACCTTTCCCCACCCTGCAGTCACTTCTTCTAGAATATTTCATTCTCTTTTTTTTAACCAGAAAGCTAATGTTCAATTTAGTATTTATCGTTTTTTACAAATGCTAAGCATTATATTATTTTTTTTACTATTTTTTCTATTATTTTTCTACCAATTTTTCTATCTTTTTTTCAATCATATTATAGGTGAGCATGAAGCAAAAATATCCAAAAACTTGACACAATTATGATAGGTATTAATTTTTATTTAAAAAATTTTTTAATATCCAGGTTTTCAGCTAAATTCAAAACTATAAAGTAAATTGCCCATAACTTTGTATTCAATCAAAAGACAGATTCTTCTCATTGTTAATTTTGCTTTAATTCCTGTTCTACCATTAACGGTAGCCCACTAAATTTGGTTTTGACAAGCTTTGGAAAAAACTTCATAACCAGTCTAGTTAAAACAAAACATTTTGCATACAGTGTGCTGTTTTAAATGAATTTGATCACAGAAAATAAACCTGACAGGGAAAGTTCCCAGGAGTTACTCCAGGTCATCAATTACTATTAGAGACTTTAATTGTATAGCAAGTCCCTTTAGCTCTGCCAGAAGAGGCTATATACCACTGTTGATAAGTTATTTCTTCTTTAGACTATGACTTTTCTTCTTACTATTAAAAATCTGTAAATAATAAAAATGTGTCACTCAATATATTAATATAATTTCAGATTATTTAAAGTAGCAATGGGGATCTGAATTGAAGTTTACTCTAAAGCGTCTTACCTCCTGAACTTTTTATACTTTGAATGCTACATATTTTTGACAACAAGGGAACTAGGAAAATGTACTTTATTTCTGAAGAGACTTAGCATTTATCTGCCTGTTTTTAATAGCTTAAAATGGATAACTCTTGTTGAGAAACCATTGTATTTTTAAGATTGATTTGAGCTATCAAACAAATAGCTGACATTATTTGAAAATATTCCATTGTTTCCATAAAACCTGTTTTAGATGTGATAAAAGGCAGATTAATGATTGGCTTAAAAAAAAAAGCATGTTTTTTATCCTAGTACTTTGGAGAAATCTTGGTAATTGCATTCATTGAAAGCAATTTAAAATGTATAAAATATCAAACTTGTCTTAGTTTCTCACTTAATGGAACAAAGAACTTTTGCTTATTTTAAAAGTCAGTATATTCAAACAATTTTGAAAATAATATGGCTATATAATTTTAATAACCATTCCTGTAATAAGTGAAAATATACTCACATCAGAATCATTGGAATAAACTTTTAAATCTATAATTTTCCCAATTCTCTAACTAGAGAAAAAATGGACAGAAATACAATCCTTAATTATAAATTTTAAATCATAAATATTAATAAAAGCAGAAATACAGGACTCAAATGGACACATTATAAAAGAAAAAATTATAAAGATGCATAATAAAACTATTCCCATTAGACAGAATTTATTAAATTATCTATTCAATATTTCTTAAAAAAGTGTTGTAAGTGAAAATAACAAAGAAGTGCCCAGATCCCAGGTTTGAACTTATGAGTACAGCACCTTCAAAACATTTCTAACCTACACACAATTCAAGATATACATGTTTTCTGGCAAAGCAGGCTTAATGTCACATTTTATCTAACATTCCAAAATCATATTAGAATATGAAGTGAGATAAGTAGTGTTTTCTAACGGGTAAACATTAGTTCATATCAAAAAATAATTGCACAAAGTGTTGCATCTTTTAGGAAACTTACACTTAAATTAGGATGAGATGGTTGGATGGCATCACTGACTCAGTGGGCAGGAGTCAGAGCAAGCTCCAGGAGATGGTGAAGCACCGGGAAGCCTGGCGTGCTGCAATCATGGGGTTGCAAAGAGTTGGACCCACGACTGAGTGACCAAACAATAACCAAAATGCTCTCTTATTAGAAGTAAATCACTAGCAGATGTTACATATCATATTGCAGGCTCCATGAAGGCAGGATTTGGGGGGGGGGAGTAGAGGTAGGATATATTTTTTTGACCACTCCATGTCCAATACCTAGAACAGTGCCTGACACTGTGATGCTCCCTAAATGTCAGATGACTGAATGTTATATAACATTGCTTTGCAACAAGTCTGAGGACAATGGCTCCAAGCTAAGTCAGAAACTGGGCTATGGCCATTTCTTTTATAAACATGTGAAGATTTTGTGGCAAAATAATCATGAGAACATTGGTCAAATGGTCTTTGGTCTTTCTTTGTCAAATGATATTTGAAAAAAATCTGGATACTTCTCGAAGGGACACTGCAGTCAAAATAAATATTTTGTTTCTGCATAGTTAGAGTTTTCTAAACATTTCACTGGGCCCTGTGTCAAAGCACAACCTCGAATGTTACTGAGTATTAAGAGACCATCTGATGAAACATTTATCTAGAGGTATTCATATTTCAATCAGAGATGATACTCAGATCCATAGACATATTGTTCTAGGGATTGTAAACTCTGAGAAGTTACTCTTCTATAGAAGATATTTATTCACATTTCACAGGGTAATATACCAGGGTTCTGTTCCCTTCTTTTTCAGAGAAGAATTTTTTACATTAGGAGGCAAAGGCCTCTGTCTCTCAGGAGTGGAGGTGGAGTTGGCAGCTACATCTTTACATGCTCTTTAGGGTTCCTCTCCTGTGGTATGACCCACATATGTGAAAGGTTGTCCATCTGGCCCTCATTACATCACCCCAGACCTGGGAAATTTAGGGAAAGGGAAAATGATGTGGTTTTTTAGTGCTAAGTAATAATTAATCTTTCTCTGTCCAAGAAATCTCTTGTATGCTTTAAGGATTTTATGAGTAATTATAAATGTTTAAAAGTTGCTGCTGCATTACACCACTGACAGTATAGCTGTGTTTGACACCTGCAAAAAAAAATCTTCAGGGCATTTTAGTAGGTATCTTCACAGTGTAACTGGGCTGATGGAAAGTTGAGTTGAGGAAGCCTGACCCTCAGGGTTTATACTAATTGATCCTTCTACTCTCGTTTTTCCCTCCCTTACACAAATTCCACACAAGTGACCAGACTAGCAAGCTGAAGTGAGCCATTGACAGCCTCTACTTATAAACAGAGGGCAAGGGGCAACTCCACATTTGCATCCTCCCCCTTGTTAGTCTGGATATGTTTGGTTATCTGTAGAAAACTCCAGAGTTTGCAACTTTCTTCAAGGGTTCCCCCAAACACAGGTGTGGTTTGGGGAGAAATGGGTCTCCCTTTGATGATTCTAATTCAGCCAGAAATTGTATCAATCATGTTTTTATTTTCATATATTATGAATTTTGAGCATCATAAAATTTACTAAGAAAGTTTTTTAGCTCTCTCTGCCTGGAGAGAAATAATACTTCCCAGGGCTAGTCACTTCTAAGTGATGGCAAAGGGCCCAGCAAGAAGTATGTTGCTATGCAAGTCCACCAGTCTAGAGCATTCCTCCTTCATCTGGCCATGAACCTCAGGAGGTGGTATTACTCTGCCTTCATCCTTCCAGGGTCAGACAGCTGGGGACCACCCCATGGCCCATGGCCCACTGAAATGCTTTAAGCCAGTCAGTCTTAAACTGTTCACCCTACTTGCCTTATCTTTCCAAGGAAAACCCAATGAAGGTTACTGGACAAGCTCTCCTCTTGCTCCTACCTCTGCTTCCTAAACAAAACCCAGTGCTCTTCTAGCCCTGCATGGCTAGCTGTGCCTCTTGTTTCCAGGGGAGCTGTGAGTAGCAGGCTTCTCCTTCAGTGGCATTGACTTCCAGTGTCCTCGCTCCTTTGCCTTTATAAATTAAGACAAAGGAGAAATATCTCTATGCTATGGCTTTTATAACTGAGTCTATCTGTTCTGTTTTTTCAGGACATGGCATATCCCTCTGGATATATGACTGTCTTTTTCTCTTCCATCTGTCATTTTACTGTGATGTATCTAAATTTGTGCTTAATAGCTCAGTCGTGTCCAACTCTTTGCAATGCCATGGACTGTAGCACGCTAGACTTCCTTTGTCCTGGAGATTTCCCAGGCAAGAATACTGGAGTGGGATGCCATTTCCTTCTCCAATCTAAGTTTACTATGATGTAACTGTTTTGCTCCTTCCTGCTCTCCATTCCTGCCTTCCTCCCTTCCTCCCACCCTTTCTTCACTTTCTTCCCTCTCCTTTGTTTCTTTCTAAATATTACTTTGGGGTTTCATGAACCATTTGAATCCGAGGATTGGTGTCTCAATTTGCAGAAATTCTCAGTTCCAGTCACTATAATCTCTGCTTTAAGTAAAGAAATTTCACAAGCTCTGGAGACTTCTAATTTTATAATATTTCTATGGACCAATTTCTCTGTGGTCTTTTCTAGTTTTGGGGAAAAAAAGTTCTGTTTCATAGTTTCACATCTTTCTTCATCATGGGTTGTGCAACAGTAATCTAGTATCCAGAAGCTCCAATTTGAATTTTAAAAACAAGACAAAAGCTCAGAAGTTCAAGCTTACTCATTGCCAAACTTCTTTTAATTCTAAACAAGAGTATAATTGCAAGAATGAAGGTCCACAGATAGTTGGGGAAAATTCATTTCCAGAATATAATTTTCCTGAAATAGTTTTTGTAAGAGTTCTTCATTTAATGAATTCACATAATGTACTGCCAAAATTCCTGTCTGATTCGTCTATTCCTATATTATACTTTCCCTTATCTATTGCAATTTAGATCTAATCAATATCTTCTATGTCCCTTTGACTTTATGATGGTATTATTCAAACTATGATAGATAATGCTTCTAAATTTTTAGTGATTAAAAAAGTATATATCTAGCTAGCTAACTTTACCACATGTGATAAAGTTGGATATGGTCTCTGGAATTGGGATTGGGGTCACGTGTTTGCTCATTCCTAGAGTAACCACTTGGCACAAACACAAGTTCTCTGGGTACAATGAAAAAAGTCCTCCATTATTCATATCAGTGGGGTTCCATGAAGAGACACAGATGGAGTTAATTATTAGTATGTATCAAAGAGTTTGGTTAAATTAACTGACAAAGGAAGCATTTTCCTGATTAATTAAGAAAATAGCTCATTATGCTCATCTACTCTGCAAGAAAGTTTTGTATTATATTGTTCAGTGATTAATAAAAATAAAATGAAAATATGATGGAAATAAATCCAAAAGCTTTTTCACATACTTTGTAGAAATGTTTAAAACCAATACTTCTATCTCAAATACTCAGAAAATGACTTTTTCAACCTATCTTTGAGTTATCTGCTCAATGATTTATTCATATTATTAAAAAAATTATGGTATATGCAAGGTAGTATAAGATAGTAAGTCAAAACAAATGTAAGAATAGGCACAGATTCCAAAGCCTGATTTCAGACTTTCAGACTGCCTGGGATGTACATCTTGATATTGATACTTGGTGGCCATATGTCTCTGAATGATTTTTTTCCTTTTCTTTTTAAAATTATAGTTGCCTTACAGTATGTTAGTTATACAATACAATATTCACCTGAAATATTGACTATAGTAATTCAATATTTTTGTAGAATATACTCCATAAAAAGTTATTATAAGATATTATGGTATTCCCTGTGCTGTATATAACACTCTTGTAACTTATTGATTTTATCCCTAGTAGTTGTATTTCCATTGTCCTTCCTATTTTGCCCATCTGCTCAGGCTTCTTTCCTCTGGTAAGACTAGTTCATTCTATTTATGAATTGCCTTCTGTGTTGGTATGTTTGTTCACTTGTTTTCCTTTTTAGTTTTTGGGTGTTTTCTTTAAGCTGTTCTTCCTCAGTTTCCTCACGTGTAAAATGAGAGTGGTAATAATTACCTTTTAAGATTGTTAAAAGATTGAGTGTGTTAATTATTTAGTACTTTCCCTGGCATAAGTCCAAGTATCTGCTTAGTATAATTTAAGCAAAATATGAAGAGTTAATACTTATTAACCTTTTATTATCCTGATTAACAAAGATTTATGTTAATGAATAGTATATAGCATAAGTGAACTACTGCAAATAAAATAATAATCATAAGACATCTGTAATTGTAGTTGTTTCTATATCTCTTTTTCCAGTGTGTTTCTACATTTGATAACAAGACTGGATGTTTTCACTGGTACTTGTCAGTTTGTTTGCTTGGAGTCATTTTGTTTCCATGGGCATGTTCCCATCTAAGGAGTGCATACATGCTTAGTCGTGTCTGACTCTTTGCAACCCCATGACCTGGAGCCCAGTGAGCTCCTCTTTCCATAGGCTTTTTCAGGCAAGAATACTGAAGTAGGTTGCTATTTACTCTTCCAGTAGATCTTCCTGACCCAGGAATCAAACCCATGTCTCTTGTGTCTCCTGCATTGGCAGGTGGATTCTTTACCACTGGCACCACCACCCAAGTTTTTATTCAAAATTTCCAATTTTAACAGACTAATTAGGTTTTGCAATAAATTTAATTATTCAGAGTCAATAAAGAGTGAGATTATTTATGAGCCAGAAATAAACGCATTCCTTATTAAGTAAAGATAAATATACAGCTTGTGAGAAAATTTGTCTTTACAATGACAAGTAAGGGGAAAAGTTTATCTTATCAGAATTAGGTGAGACTACAAATATTTACAAGAATGAATCTATGTTTCTCTCAGGTTGATGTCTGTAATTTATATTTTTCATCCTGTTAGATGTAATCAACTTATTTTTGCTAGATAACCACCTCAAAATGCATAACTTAAAAATGGATGAGCAACACATCTAAATTAATTTTTTCAGGTTGAATAAATTAATGACTTCATGTAACAAAGGTAGGCAAAACTACCACCTACAGGCCAAATCTGGCCTGCTGCCCATTTTTTGAAATAAAGTTTTACTGACACATAGACACATTTATTCATTTGCATACTGGCTTGTGGCTGATTTTGCGCTGTAATATCAATAGTGACCATATGGTATGCCCAGTGGAAAATATTTACTATCTGGCCTTTCGCTGAAAAACTTCACTAAACCAGGTTATAGAAGAGTATATTTATCTTACAGGAAGAGATTTAGGAATATATTTTTAAGACATTTTCAAATGTATAAAATGCTATTTTAAATAATTCAATTCAGTTGCCCTTTGAACAGCTCGGGGTTTGGGGCACCAATCCCTGTGCAGTGATAAGCTGAGTATAACTTTACAGTCAGCCTTCCTTACCCAAGGTTCCAAATCCTCAGACTGAAGCAATTGTGGATCCTACAGAATGTATTCATTGAAGAAACTCTGTGTATAAGTGGACCCGGGTAGATCAAACTCATGTTGTTCAAGAATCAACTGTAATTGGTTCCTATAGAAAATTGTTTTAAAAGCTATTTTAATTTGGTACTATTTCTAGAATAAGAGCTGTCATAATTCAAAAGAGGCATTCACAGAGAATTTCACTTTGTATAAGCATATAAAATGCTAAAAACATTGCACAAAACCATACATTTCAGAAGTTAAAAAAAGTTTTGGGGGCCTCCTTCTATTTAATATCAGTATAAAGCATTTATGACCCAGCAATAACACTGCTGGGCATACACACCGAGGAGCCAGAATTGAAAGAGACACATGTACCCCAATGTTCATCGCAGCACTATTTATAATAGCCAGGGCATGGAAGCAACCTAAATGTCCATCAGCAGATGAATGGATAAGAAAGCCCTGGTACATATACACAATGGGTATTACTCAGCCATTAAAAAGAATACATTTGAATCAGTTCTAATGAGGTGGATGAAGCTGGAGCCGATTATACAGAGTGAAGTAAGCCAGAAAGAAAACACCAATACACTATACTTACACATATATATGGAATTTAGAAAGATGGTAATGATAAACCTGTACGCAAGACAGCAAAAGAGACACAGATGTATAGAACAGCCTTTTGGACTCTGTGGGAGAGGGAGAGGGTGGGATGGTTTGGGAGAGTGGCAGTGTAACATGTATGATATCATAAGTGAAACGAATCGCTGGTCTAGGTTTGATGCAGGATGCTTGAGACTGACGCATGGGGATAATCCAGAGAGATGGTGTGGCGGGGGAGGGAGGTGAGGGTTGGGATTGGGAGTTCATGTACACTCGTGGCTGATTCATGTCGATGTATAGCAAAACGAATACAGTATTGTAAAGCAAAACAAACTAAAAAATAAAAATTAATTAAAAAAAATAAACTAAACTCTAAGGCTTCAGATATGTATACATGCCTCTGATTTTAAGCAGGCATAAATATACATCATAGTCTTCCTGTTACTTTTGTGCATATCTCTGTACACACACACACTCCCCACACACAGCATGGTTATGTAATGTGTGAAAATACATATCCATTCTGTTCTTTGTGCCATTATGTTAATATGAATCAGGTATCCATGATGATAATCTCCTTATGAACTTTTGTTCATGCTTTTTATCCATGTAATAGCATTTTATCAAAAAATAATGAGAGCTTTAAGCCATATTTGTGATCAGTTATATGTATAATCTGATTGTGTTCCCACCATTCCTTTCACTGTGTTCATTAGCCATACTGTTTGTATGACCCAAATAGCAGCTCCTTTTTCACCCTGCAGTGGGAGAAACCCCACCTCCTCCTCCTTGCTGCAGTGATCAGCTCACATTACCCATGCCAATTCCAATCAGCATGGTATTTTCCAGGATAAAATGGTATTATCAACAATGAGCATTTGTGTCCATTTGAATCAACCAATATGAGGGGATTTTTTTAAGTGGATTTCTACTTCATTAAAAATAAGTAGAATCCTTCATTACTTCTGAAAACTGAAAACTTCTGTCTCTTCATCTGAAAGTTAAGAGAATTTGCAAATAAGCATTTATGTTTGACAGTTTGAGTTTGATTTCCTATTTCTTCTACAAAAACCTCTTTAACAGATACAGAGTTTGAGTTTTCTAGTATAATTCAAGATTTGTTAGCTTATGCATTCATTTATTTAAAGAGATCTGCACAAGCTCTATATCATAGACATAAACAAACAAGCAGATTATTAGTTTTAAACATGATTTTCATAAATTCTGTGTTATACTGTAACAAAGCAATACACATATGGTATCCAATGCTGCCATATTATGATTAATAAGAAATATTTACCACTGTCCTATAGTTTTGATTCATAAACTCCCCAAACTTTGATAATAAAATAAATTTAGTTGTTTACAGGTATGTTGGCCAAAAATGTAATGCCATGATGTAGAGACTATACATATACATAAACATAAAAAGCACTTCTTGATTCTATATTTTTAGCAAATTAACATATCACTGAAGGGAGTGCTTTGGAAATGAAATAGGGTCCTATTCTACTGTGAACTCTGACCCTAACAATTGGTCCATAGCCTGTTGGGGCAGGAGGCATGCCACTTCTAGCTCAGATATGCAGGAGGTTCAATCTTACTGGTTTGATTTTGCTCTGCCAAAAACCTGAGGAGAAAAACACTACCATCACATATTAAAGAAAAGATAGTTTAATATCACTGATTAAACACATTAAGAATATAACATATTTAGGCTGTAGAGAGACAATATTGACAATTCCAGGTGGCTGCCCTGGTTTTCCCAGCACACTCCTCCTTTCTGCAGTCATGACATCAGTAACTACTTACTCCTCCCAGTTAGAGGTCATCATGCCCTTCTGCTTTCTAAAGTGTTAAATACTTTTGAGTTAAGGGCTTTCCAGTCCGAGAGTATTTGCATTTTAATAAGGAACTACTAAGATTGAAAAACCTTTAGGACTTAAAGGAAAACAATTCTAATATTGCAAGGTGAGGCACTTGCAATTTAATTCACAGTAAAACAAAATTCACGATGTGGTTAGGTGCATAATTTAACCTTGGGCAATGCCAATCCTATTTGAGTAAAAGGAAAATGAGGGACTTGATAATACTTCAAAGTTGCTTTTATTTCAGTCTTTATAAATAGCCTAGATCATGTATCAAAAAAATGTTCTTTCCCAAACCATTTTATTAAAATTTTACTCCAGGCAAGTTTTCCATACTAAATTATATATTCATAAACACAGTGACTAACAATCATGTTTCCACATAGAGTGGATGTCTCTTCGATGTCTGAGTGCATAGACTGTTTGGTGCCCTGTCAGTAATCTAGCCAAACACCACAATAAATAAACTGGCAGTATGCACCTTGGTGCTGACTTGTCTTTTAGAGAGAGATTACTAATTGTCTGGAAGGTGCAATACCTACTATTATCTTCCTTGAAGAAAGATTTCAAGCACTAAATAATTCAAATATAAATGCCTCATTTATGCTTGATCTAGTCTTTTAAAAAACAGCATGCTCACCGGGGTTTAGGGGGATGAAACAGATGAAAGTATAAGAAGAAACTAAAAACGCTGTAGAAGGGGAAACTGAATTCCAAGTGAATATTGTAAATTAAGAGCTGTACTTTAAAACGAATGATGAAGAATAGTAATAATAAAAATTCAGTTCAGTTCAGTCGCTCATTCATGTCCAACTCTTTGCAACACCATGAACTACAGCACGCCAGGCTTCTCTGTCCATCATCAACTCCCGGAGTCCACCCAAACCCATGTCCATTGAGTCGGTGATGCCATCCAACCATTTCATCCTCTGTTGTCCCCTTCTCCTCCTACCCTCAATCTTTCCCAGCATCAGGGTCTTTTCTAATGAGTCAGTTCCTTGCATCAGGTGGCCAAAGTATTGGAGTTTCAGCTTCAACATCAGTCCTTCCAATGAACACCCAGGACTGATCTCCTTTCTTGTCTTACGTTTAGATCTTTAATCCATTTTGAGTTTATTCTTGTGTATGGTGTTAGAAAGTGATCTAATTTCATTTTTTACAAGTGGTTGACCAGTTTTCCCAGCACCACTTGTTAAAAAGATTGTCTTAAATGATGGATTTCATGTGTGTGTGTGTGTGTGTACATGCTAAATCACATCCAATTCTTTTATGACCACGTGGATAGTAGCCCACCATTCTCCTCTGTCTGTTAGATTTTCCCAGCAAGAACAGTGGAGTAGGTTGCCATTTTCTAATCCAGGGAGTCTTTCTGTCCCAGGAACCAAAGCCACATCTCCTGAATCTCCTGCATTGGCAGATGGATTCTTTACCACTGAGCCACCTGAGAGGCCCCTCATATTATAGAAGATCTAGATAATATTCAAGATGTAGATCAGATAGCAGTGTAGCTAGAAAGACCACTTGATATTTAAATCCTCTGAATTCAGGATTGCTGAAGATTAAGAACAGTTAAGGGTGATGTTATTTTGAGATATTTAAATTAAAGGAATAATCTGGATGCAAAGAAAGGGAAAATCTTCACTGATAACTAACCAGGTACCACCAGGAAACCACGATAGAGCAGCTATGCTAGGATCAGTCTCATTCAAGTACAGGTTATGAAATGGCTTCAGAAAACTATCAGATGCTTTCATCTCATTTCCAATGAGCTAGGATGAGAGTTTTTTCATGGAAAACTACTCGCAAATTTTGAGTGACTTTTCATTTTTCCAGCTAAAATGATGAGACATCAGGAAATCAGTTCAGTTCAGTTGCTCAGTCGTGTCCGACTCTTTGCGACCCCATGAATCACAGTACGCCAGGCCTCCCTGTCCATCATCAACTCCCAGAGTTCACCCAGACTCACGTTCCATTGAGTCCGTGATGCCATCCAGCCATCTCATCCTCGGTCATCCCCTTCTCCTCCGGCCCCCAATCCCTCCCAGCATCAGGGTCTTTTCCAATGAGTCAACTCTTCACATCAGGTGGCCAACGTACGGAGTTTCAGCTTTAGCATCATTCCTTCCAAAGAAATCCCAGGGTTGATNCCATTGAGTCTGTGATGCCATCCAGCCATCTCATCCTCGGTCGTCCCTTTCTCCTCCTGCCCCCAATCCCTCCCAGCATCAGGGTCTTTTCCAATGAGTCAACTCTTCGCATAAGGTGCCCAAAGTACTGGAGCTTCAGTTTTAGCATCATTCCTTCCAAAGAAATCCCAGGGTTGATCTCCTTCAGAATGGACTGGTTGGATCTCCTTGCAGTCCAAGGGACTCTCAAGAGTCTTCTCCAACACCACAGTTCAAAAGCATCAATTCTTTGGCGCTCAGCCTTCTTCACAATCCAACTCTGACATCCATACATGACCACAGGAAAAACCTTAGCCTTGACTAGACGGACCTTAGTCGGCAAAGTAATGTCTCTGCTTTTGAATATACTATCTAGGTTGGTCATAACTTTTCTTCCGAGGATTTGTATATAATTTTTCCCTCTGATGCACAACCAAGTTTGTAAAACTGAAAGAGAGATTTCTGATCATTTTTCAAACTTAACCCATTTTACATGTATGCCTACTAAAATTGAATAAACTTATTTTTCTTGCCAAATTGTATTATTTGTGGTCATCAGTTAAGTCAGATGTTTTTAAATATAGTATAGTATTTCTCAGCAATTTCAAAAGTGAAAACAAGTTATTTCAATTAATGTTCATATGCATGTGCATGCTAAGTCACTTCAGTCATGTCTGACTCTTTGCAATACTTTGGACTGTAGCCTGCCAAGCTCCTCTATCCATGGGATTCTCCAGGCAAGAATACTGGAGTGGGTTACCATGCACTTCTTCAGGGGATTTTCCCAACCTGGGGACTGAACCCAAGTCTCCTGAGTCTCCTGCATCTCCTGCATTGGCAGGTGGGTTCTTTACCACTAGCATCATCTGGGAAGCTCCTAATGTTCTTATATGAAAGACTTAGCTTTTGAAAATATTTTTATTAGTAAATGAGCTTATTGTTTGATTTTTATTATTTAAAATCTTATTGAAGATTGCTGTGGAAAATGAATAGCTATTAAATACAATTTCTGTCCTGGGTATTTATAGACAAATATTACCATCTCAACCTTTAGAATACTTTTCCTAGGAAAGCAAACTAATACCATTTTCATTTATATCCCTTCTAGGTATTTCTTATAGCCAATAATGACATCTGCCAAGTTTCTAGAACAACAGTATTGTGTATTACAGGGCTTAAGTGAAATGTGATAAAATGAATTCCTCGCAGGACATTTGAATTAAAATCCTGGGTCCAATCATATTACTAACCTGATGACAGTGTCCTGAGTCAATCCATTATTTAATTAAGAGTCCATGCTGGCCAGATCCTCTGTCAGTGTCTGCATTACCATCAAGTTCTTGAAAATCAGCCAAGTTGAGAAAAAGGACTTTGTATTAGTTTAACTATGGCACTTACCTAACTGGAGTTTAATTGTTCAGTTGATTTTCTGAGTTGCATGTAAAACTTATTCATGGGGCAAGCAGAGATTTCATCTTGTTCTCCCTTAAAGCTGTTGGACACATGGTAGGTGTCCAGTAAATGTTAAATAAATGAAAGCAATTTTCCCCAACAGAGTAAAGGTAAAGGAGAAAGGTAGTAGATCTATGGAAACACACAGGAGTTATCAGCCACATGTATAGGGAATAGATCAGAAGCAACAAAGAACAACAGACATGCCAAGTAAATAGGTTACAAATCTGTGGGAGAAAAAATACATTTTCAGAGTTAAGTTTTAATGTTAGATAGGATTGGGCAGGTTTATGCAGGCAGTTTCAGTGTTGTTGATAATGTTTAATTTTTAATTTGGACAGTGGGTTTATGGTGGTTTAATTTGCTGTTATTTTATATAATTTAGTTATATGCTGTTTAAATTATTTTGCATGTGCATAATATTACAAATAATTTTTTTAAGAAAAATACAAAGTATCCTAATATTTTATGCCTTAAAAACATTAATTATACCAAAAACATTTGATCTGATCAGAAGGTGGCAGTATGGCACTATCTTTTCCAAATGAAATGAGCTAGCTCTAATAATACCAAAATGTAGCCCTTTCCAGATGCAGGCCTCAGGGCCACATTCAGTCCTGCAACTTACTTCTCATTGGTGCGTATGTCTCATTAGGAGATTAACTGTTTAAAATGCACTGCTAATGTGAAAGTTTTAATTGGGAAGTCCTATGAAGTTATATTAATCTCAAATACCTTTATCTAAAATTCCTGTTTCCTTTGTATGATGTTTGTCATTTCCAAATGTTGCACACTATTTCTATCTATAGAAAATAAATTATGGGATAATAGTGCAGCTATGTCTTAAAATGTTATTCAAGCTTCTTTTATGATTCTTTAATGTATAGCTTTAATAAAAGCAAAATCTACATCCTTAGACATTATGAAGAAAACATTTTTGGCAAATGATGTGTGAATCTAAAGCATAATTATACATATATTTATGTATACATACATAGGAGTTTGAATCTAAACCATAATATAACACATAGGAGATACTAATAATTCAAATTTGACTCCATATAAAACAAGGAATCTGACATATCAGGTGGTAACATCTCTCAGAAAGAAAAGTAACTCACACCTTTTTCTAGGACTCAACATTGCATAAAAACAATCAGGAAAAATAAGACTTTATAATAGAATAATATCATGTCATAATGTTTATTAAAATGGTGAGCTTTGTTAAAAACATATATGAGCACTTAAGCATACACATGAATTGCAGTTTTTAACATTTAGTTGTCATCTTTTTAATGTATTTAGTCATTTTGAACATCTGAAACATTTGAAACACTGATAACTCTTCAACCAGTAGGCTTGTTAACTTTTTAAAGTTAATTTTAATTGGAGGATAATTATTTTACAATATTGTGATGTTTTTGCCATACATTAACATGAGTCTACCATAGGTATACTTACATGTGTCTTCTCCATCCTGAATCCCCCTCCTACACCCTCTGCACTCTATCCTTCTAGATTGGGCACATTAACTATTAACACTATAGAAACAGTTTTCTTTTAAGATGGTTCTAGACATTCTGATCTCAATATTTATTTTATAACTGTAGATGTATAATTTTATTGACATTAAGATATACAACTTTCAATTAAAAACAATATTTTAATCATACTCATAGCTATATTTGTTGAAATTTTTATCATAGAAGATTTTCACTTAACCTGCTCTTAATATAATTATGAACCTTTTTAAGAATATAAATAGCAGAGAGCATAAAACCAGAATTACAAAATGTCCATATTGCTCAAATTTTATGTATCTTTGTATAACAGAAGAAATTGTTTTTGTATTTTGTATTCTGTGGATGAATACTATTTTTGTTTTGCTTTGTTAAACTTCATTTCTCATGATAGTTTTATTAGTAGGCCATTTTTATGGATGTGCTCAGATAACATATAGTCCATGCCCTCTAAGAGTAATGCTTATGACATAATTAGCAATTAGAACAAACAGTGAGTAATTATGCACTTAACTTAGTGCTTCTGACATAAAAAAAAGGAGACCAATAGGAACAACAGAAAAATTTATTGGGAGAAGCATGTATGTGAATTATGAATTTTCAATTTCAGCATTAGTAAGGTCTCTCATTAATATTAATACAAAAGAAACTTATTTAAATTCCTAGAAGTGTACAGTACACCAAGGTGAATCAGAAAGAAACAGATAACATGAATAGACTGATTACCAGTATGAAGTTGAATCAGTAATTAAAACAGAAACAAAAATAGAAACAAACAAATACAACTCCCAACAAGCTAAATTTCAGGACCACACAGCTTCACAGGTAAATTGTGCTAAACATTTTGAGAAAAACTTAACACCCATTCTTCTCAAACTATTACAAAATACTTCAGAGTAAGGAATACTTCTGAACTCATTCTGTGAACCACTATCACGTTCGTACTAAAACCAGACGAAAATAACACAGAAAAAGAATATTGCAGGCCAGTATCACTGATGAACATGGATACAAGTTCCTCAACAAAATATTAGCAAACTGAGATCAATAATACATTAACAAGGTCATACACAATCATCAAGTAGAATTTACCCTGGGGATACAAGGATGGTTCATTATCCATGAATGAATTAAGGTGATACATCACATTTCCAAACTGAAAAATATCATATGATAATCTCAACAGATGCAGAAAATGCTTTTGACACAGTTCAACATTTGTTTATGATAAAAACTATCACTAAGTGGATGTTAAGGACCATAGCTCAAAGTAATAAAGGCCATATATAACAAGACCACAGCTGACATCACACTCAAAGGTGAAAAGCTGAAAGCACTTCCTCTAAGTCATGACCAAGACAAGAATGCCCACTCACCACTTACATTCAACATAGTATTGGAAGTCCTAGTCTCAACAGTCAGATGTATAGCAAAACAAATACAGTATTGTAAAGTAAAACAAACTAAAAAATAAAAATTAATTAAAAAAAAGAAAACAGAAATTAAAAGAATCTAAATAAGGAAACAAGAAGTAAAACTGTCATTATTTGCAGAGACAAAATACTATACATAGAAAATCCTAAAGACCACCAGAAAATTACTGGAACACATGAATTAACTTTGTTAAGTTCCAGCTAATTAAGGGCTTCCCAAGTGGCACTGGTATAAAGAAACTACTTGCCAATGAAGGAGACATAAGAGATGCAGGTTTGATCCTGGGTCCGGAAGATCTCTTGGAGAAAGGCACGGCAGTCCACTCCAGTATTCTTGTTTGAAGAATCCTATGGATAGAGGAGCCTGCAAGCTAAAGTCCATAGGGTCACAAAGACACAACTGAGGTGATTTAGAGCAATTAATTAATTAAAATTACAGAAATCTCTTGGGTTTCTATATAATAACAATAAACAATCAAAAACTAAATTAAAAAAACTCCATTTATAATTGCATCAAAACAAATAAAATACTTTGGAATAAATCTAAGGAGATGAAAGACCTGTACTCAGAAAACTATAACACACTGACGAAAAAATTGAAGATGACACAAACAGGTGGGAATATATGCCATGCTTATGCATCAAAATAATATTACTAAAATGGTGATGCTACTCAAGGCAATCTACAGATTTAATACAATCCCTATCGATATACCAGTGGAAGTTTTTATATAAAACTGAAACAAATAATTTGAAATTTTTCTTGGACACACAAAAGATCCTGGATAGCTAAAACAATCTTAAAAAAGAACAAAACAGTAAGTATCAGCTCCATGACTTCAGACTATACTACAGAGTTACATTAATCAAAATAGTATGGTACTGGCACAAAAACGGACATATGGATCAGTGTAACAGACAGCCCAGGAGTAAACCTTATGGTCAATTAAATATGACAAAGTTGAGAATATGCAATGGATAAAAGACAATCTCTTAAACGTTTTTGGGAAAATTGGACAGATACTTGCAAAATAGTCAAACTGGACTATTTTCTTAAGCCATATATAAAAATAAATTTAAAAATGTATTAAAGATTAAAGGTAAGACCTCAAACCATAAAACTAACAGAAAACATAGGCACTACACTCTTTTACATCAGTCTTAGCAGTGTTTTTTGGGGATGTTTCTTCTCAGGAGAAAAAATAATCAAAAGAGATTACATCAAACTAAAAAACTTTATCACACTGAAGGAACTATCAACAAAGCAAAAAAAAAAAAAAAGCTACTTACTAAATAGCAGAAGGTATTTGCAAATTATATATCTGATAAAGGGTTAATATTCACAGTACAAAGAACACATACAACTCAACAACAAAAAGCAAACCCTGATTCTAAAAAGGGCAGAGGATTTGAAGGCACATGAAAAGAAGATCTGCATCACTTTCTACATCAGGAAAATGCAAATCAAAAGCACTACAATGAGATATCACCTCACACCAGTCAGAGGTAAACCCATGCACCTCTGGTCACTTAATCTGACGACGGAGTTAAGAATATACAATGGAGGAGAAACAGTCTAATAAGTGGTTCTCAGAAAACTGGACAGCTACATTTCTTTGGATGTTTCTCCCAGGAAGGCATGCTGCTGCTGCTGTTTCTAAGTCACTTCAGCCATGTCTGACTCTGTGTGACCCCATGGACTGCAGCCCACCAGGCTCCACCGTCCCTGGGATGCTCCAAGCAAGAACACTGAAGTGGGTTCAAAGAAGGCATAGATATAGCCAAAAGCACATGAAAAGATGCTCAACATCACTAATAATTAAAAATAATAGAGAAAGGCTAATTAAATAGGAAATGCAAATCAAAACTACAATAAGGTATCACCTTACACCAGTCCCCTTGTGGCTCAGATGGTAAATAATCTTCCTGCAATGCAGAAAATTCAGACTTGACCCCTGGGTTGGGAAGATACCCTGGGTAAGGGATTCCAGTATTCTTGTCTGGAGAAGTCCATGGACAGGGTACCTTGGTGTGCTACAGTCTATGGATCACAAAGAGTCAGACATGACTGAGTGACTGACACTTTCATTAACAATTTACACCAGTAAGAATGCCCATCATCAAAAAAATCTACAAACAGTAAATGCTGGAGAGAGTGTGGAGAAAAGGGAACCTTCCTACACTGTTGTTGAGACTGTAATTTGGTATAACTATGAAGAACAGTATGGACGTTCCTTAAAAAAAAAAAACTAAAAATAGGATTGCCGTATGGATTGGGCTGTCCTTCTCTTGGGCATATACCAGAGAAAACAATAATTCCAAAAGATATTTGCATTCCAATGTTCATTGAAGCACTATTTACAATAGACAGGCCATGGAAACAACCTAAATGTCCATTGACGCATTATGAATAAAGAAGATGTGATACATATATACAATGGAATATTGCTCAGCCATAAAGATAATGACATAATGCCATTTATAACAACATAGATGAACCCAGAGATGGTCATACTGAATGGAGTAAGTCAGGCAGAGAAAGACAAATATCGTATAATATGGCTTATATGTGGAATCTAAAAAAAAAACATGATTCTAATGAATTTATTTATAAAACAGAAATAGAGACACATATATAGAAAACAAACTTAGGGTTACCAAGGGGAAATGGAGAGAAGGATGAGTTGAGAGATTAAGATTGACAAATACACACTACTATATACAAAATAGATAACTAATAAAGACCTAGTTTATAGCACAGAGAATGAGACTCAATGATCTGTAATGGTTTTTATGGGAAAAGAATCTAAAAAAGAGTGAATATATGTATTTGTATATCTGCCTCACTTTTCTATACAGCAGAAACTAACAAACATTTTAAATCAAGATTACTCCAATAAAAATTAATTTTTTTAAATAATGACCATTGTAAAAAAGAACACACATATTGAGTTTTAGAGAGAAGATGTAGAGAAAGAAAATTCTCATGCAGTGTTGGTGGAAATGTAAACTGTGCTGCCCCTAGGGTAAACAGTCTGGGGATTCCTCAAAATATTAAAAATAGGAATACCATATAATCCAGCAATTTCAATTCTGGGTATTTATTCAAAGAATATGAAAACACTAATTTGAAAAGATGTATTCAGTCCAGTATTCATTGTAGCATTTTTTTTCAATAGCCAAGTTATGGAAGCACCCTCAATGTCCATCAATAGATAAATGCATAAAGAAGTTATGATATGCATGTACAAATATGGGACTGCAGGTGGCACAGTGGTAAAGATACAATACAGGAGATGCAAGAGACACAAGTTCGATCCCTGGGTTGGGAAGATCTCCTAGAGTAGAAAATGGCAATCTACTCCAGTATTCTTGACTGGAAAATCACATGGCCAGGGGAGAGTGGAGGGCTACAGCCCATGGGATTACACAGAGTCAGAAATGCTTGAGCACAACTATCAGTGACAAGGGAATATTAGAGAAAAAAGAATGAAATATTTTCATCTGTTACAACATGGATGTGTTTTTTGTTTGTTTGCTTGTTTCATTCACCTATCCTTTTACTATTTCTAATATAGACATATAAAATGATGTTAGGAACATCACGGTGTAAAATTAGACTGGTTTGAGTATTACTTCTTGTCTTTTTGACTATTCATGGTCAGAATCTTCACAGCTACAATGGCTATACAACATTATGAAGACTATAGTTTCAGTTACCCAGATGACACCACCCTAATGGCAGAAAGTGAAGAAGAACTAAAGAGCTTCTTGATGAAAATGAAATAGGAGAGTGAAGAAGCTGGCTTAAACTCAACATTCAGAAAACTAAGATCAGGGCATCTGATCCCATCACTTCATGGCAAACAGATGGGAAAACAATGGAAACACTGAAAACTTTGTTTTGGGGGGCTCCAAAATCACTGCAGATGGTGACTGCAGCCATGGAATTAAAAAATACTTGCTCCTTGGAAGAAAAGCCATGACCAACCTAGACATCATATAAAAAAGAAGAGACATTATTTTGCCAACAAAGGTCTGTCTAGTCAAGGCTATGGTTTTTCCAGTAACCATTCATGGATGTGAGAATTGGACTATAAAGAAAGCTGAACGCTGAAGAATTGATGCTTTTGAATTGTGGTGTTGGAAAAGGCCCTTAGGAGTCCCTTGGACTACAAGGAGATCCAACCAGTCTATCCTAAAGGAAATCTCTCCTGAATATTTATTGGAAAGACTGCTACTGAAACTGAAACTCCAATACTTTGGCCCTTGATCTGAAGAACTGACACATTGAAAAAGACTGGTGCTGGGAAAGATTGAAGGCAGGAGAAGGGGAGAACAGAGGATGAGATGGTTGGATGGCATCACCGACTCGATGGACATGACTTTGAGTAAACTCCGGGAGTTGGTGATGGACAGGGAAGCCTGGAGTGCTGCAATTCATGGAGTCACAAAGAATTGGACAGGATTGAGCAACTAAACTGAACCGATAGCCTCAATAATCTTATTTTTATTTTTTTCTTTTACATTATCGTTTGCTATAGGATATTTAACACAGTTCTCGGTGCTATACAGTAGGACCTTGTTGTTTATCTATTTTATATATACTAGTTTGTGTCTACTAATCCCAAATTCCTAATTTATCCCTTTTCCATCCCCTTTCCCCTTTGGTAACTATAAGTTTGTTTTCTATGTTAGCTTTAATTATTTTAACAGTTTACCCTTAGGGCCCTGATATATCTGTAAGAATGTCCCTCAACCCTATAACAACAAAAGTAACAAAAATCTAAAATATACAATTAAAAACATAAATATACTTTTCACTTTTGTGGGGTATTCAAGGTCTGGAATTTAGCTCATCCTATGAGGATGAATTCTAAATCTCTAGATAGGCCTATGGGTTGACCTATAGTTATTATATTCTAAGTTTATTTTGTTAATATCATTGCTGTTGTTTCTTGTAATCAAGAATTTAGAAAAAAAATACATATACTATCTTTTAATTCACCCTGAAATCCTACCTTTGACTTCCAAACACTCTATTACTCTCACTTTTTAAATTTTTGATTATGGTAGCTTATATTTTCACAGTTATCATCACTGTCCACTCAAACCTAACCTGTCTCTGGATGTGCAACAATTATTATTTTTCTGCCTTAGGAACATACTTTTAATATCTTTCCTCTTGCTTGATTTGTGCCCTAGATAATTTTGTATGGTCCCATATCTTTGAATAAATTCTTTGTGCTGATGACACCCTTATTTTATTGCAAGATCTTAGTGTTCTAATGAACCTATGAATCTACCTACCTACTTATTTAGATTTTTACTAAATATATCAATTAATAAGATACAGCAGAGCATTTGATTCACCTCTCAGAGCTGCTTTACCACCTCAATAAATGTCACTACTATCCCTGCTTGCTCAAGAGAAAGTGATTTATTATTATTTTTTAAAAGTAATTTAATGGCTACCCACTCCAGTACTCTTGCCTGGAGAATTCCATGGACAGAGGAGACTGGTGGGCTACAGTACATATGGTTGCAAAGAGTCGGCTATGACTGAGAGACTAACATTTTCATTTTCACTTTTCTTAGTTGATTTACTATGTGTTAGTTTCTGGTTTACAACAAAGTGAATCAGTTATACGTATACACAGGTCCACTCTTTTTTAGATTCTTTTCCCACATAGGTCATTACAGAGTATTGAGTAGAGTGCCCTGTGGTATACAGTAGATTCTTATTAGTTACCTATTTTTAAGATGTATTATTGATTCATCCTCTTTATTACAGGCTACATCCTATATATATCAGCACGTCCTTTTGGGTTCACCAATAATCTAGTTACCTGTCATCACCTCAGAACTGTCTCCTTGATTCATGCCACTATAGTCTCTGACCTAGAGTATAATAACCACCTCCATTTTGGAATGCCCTTTCCACACTACTCTCATTTAGTGATTTGTTAGCACAGCAGTCCACGTGATACTTTACAAATTTAAATCATAGCATATCACACCTTTGTTTACAACTCTGAAATAGACTCTGATCCCTCAAAGTCAAAAGACGAGGGTCTAACATAGCCCATTGTCCCTATAGGATCTGGCTTCCATGTACTTCTCCAACATTTCCCACCTCACTCTCTTTAATTTAGCTCTGCTCTCCCTCCCCCCTCTTCCTCTTTCCTCTTCAAAGCATTTGTTGCTGATTTTCCTGCTAGCAACTTTGTTCCCAGTAATGTTTACATGACATTTTGCCCTCCCTAGTTTCATTTTTGATTAGTGGACGTAAACTCAGAGAAACCTTCCCTGACTATTCAATGTAAAATATGTACTTCACTTTTACCTAGAGTGAATTTATATATGATATGACTTCCTTTTAAGAATTTAAACACTATAAGAGCAGGGATTTTACAATTTTGCTTTTTCATTTCAGCAACAGGGACAATGCCTAGAACCGCAAAGATATATGGCAATTATTTGGTAAAGATAAGACAAAAATTATATTTAACTTGCTGCTGCTGCTGCTGCTGCTAAGTCGCTTCAGTCGTGTCTGAATTTAAATAGTTAAATAGATTATAGGATTTTCTGTAGTATTCCTAGTAATATGTAAATCTACTTTAATTTTATTCAAAGTTTCTTTTTGACTTGGAAATGTGTCTCTTGAGTAGAATTATCCAACAGAAGGGAGTACTATGAGCAAAAATACTCATTTTCCATAGTGGAAATGTACTGCATTTTGAATAAATGTGTGTTTTAAGAATTGATATGACAGTGTGTTCATTCATAGGTGAACTGTTAAAATTGTGGGTCTAAAATTACAAAGTTGATGAGTAGACTTAATTCTCTATTAAGGGTCAAGCTTGAATATCAAATTATCTTCCAAGCACTAGGGAATTGAATTTTAAAATAGAAAATAAGTAAAGATAGTTCTTTCAGTGTAGTTGCACAAAAAGCTAAGTAATATAATATATTTCAATATTGATATATATAGTTTTTAGCTTAAAACTGTCTTTAATTAAATCACAGCAAAATTAAAAAGTCTGATCAGAAAAATAATTCACTTTATTCATCAGTATAAAAAGAGCTGGCATATATGTCTCTGATATGGAAAAAAATATTACTTCAGAGGAAATAGTTGTAATAGAAGATTGTAATAGAACTTGCAGTTTTGGAATACTTTTTCAACTTAGCTCTAATTCAATACAACTTCACATTCTTAACTATTTTATATTGATACTTTCAGTCATTCAATTAAATAACAAGTGCAGAAAATTGTATTTAATGTCTCAAATCAATGAATGTTGAATGCTCCCAAAGTACAAATATCCATAATTTCAAAGCCTCTATTTATGAATAATAATAGATCAACTTTATACAAAGAAGTTGGACATTAAAATTTTCATTATAATTGACATACTTTGTGAATATCAAATAGTGGGCTATTTTCAATTACTTAGCTGCCTTACTATGCATATTGGAAAGCTCTCAGGTTAATTTGGCAAAACTGTTTCACCTAAATGTAGGTTATTAGGGAAACTTTTATTTTATTGTTTTTTATTCAAAGCATTCTGAAATTCAGTCTGAAATAATATTAATTTGTCATGATTTGTTCTCATACAATTCATACTTATGTTCCCTCATTCAAGTATAGTCTTCCTGATTTACTTGAAAACATCCAGTTTTAGTGTCATTTAACAAATTAGATAGCCAAACCTCTGTGTAACAAGATATATTTTACTGGGCAACAGAGAGAGGCACTTGGAGAAGTGTGAAGAGGCAAACAAAGTATTCTGCAGTAAGGAAGGAGAAAGAAATCTGAGAATTTTCAAAATAAGTTACAAATAGATGTAGGACATAAATGATTAACAAGGTCTGTTTTCAGAAAAAATTGTCATGTGTGTCTCTTGCTGCACCATATGAAAGGTAGTACAGCCCTCCTTTGGAATCTGCAAGGGTTTAGTTCCAGGATCCTAACTGACTTGGACACCAAATTCCAAGACTACTTAAGTACATTATGTAAAATGGCATTGTATTTGCATGTACCTACACATGCATTTGCTCAGTCACTCAGTATTATCTGACTGTTTGTGATCCCATGGACTGCAGCCTGGCAGGCTCCCCTGTCCCTGGGATTCTCCAGGCAAGAACACTGGAGTGGGTTGCTATTTCCTTCTCCAATGCATGAATGTGAAAAGTGAAAGTGAAGTCATTCAGTCATGTCCGACTCTTAGCGATCCCATGGACTGCAGCCTACCAGGCTCCTCCGTCCATGGGATTTTCCAGGCAAGAGCACTGGTGTGGGGTGCCATTGCCTTCTCCACCTGTCTCATGAAGTTATTGTAAGTTACTATGAAATATCTGAGAAAAGTACCTAGTATGTAGTATGTTCCTAATAGTTATCTACAAATGGTATATATTGTTTCTAACATTTATTTTGAATAAATATTTTCATTTTAAAAATGTCAAGTTTGCAATCACCATGCTTTTTCTTGGCCATTCATATTTTCTTTTTTTTTTTAATATTCCTAAGAATTATCCTTCAAGTACAGTTGCATAAGGAGTCCAGATTGGATTCCCAAGGCTGGTACTCACTTGTGTACTGTTTTCTCTGAAATCTCCTCTCTTTTTGGAAAATCTTGGTTACTTTCATAAGGGGGGGGCCCAATAACAAAAATCATGATACAGTATTGACTAAACATTGTATGGTCATGTGACTGTGCCAAAACTTGCATGAGTCCTTTCCAGTTACCCATGCCCAAGTCTGAATGTGTGAAATCCAAGGAACTTTATGTAGACAAAGTGCATTGGATCAAGGAATATATAAGAAAAAAGACCCTAAATAAAAATACATGCTATTTCCTCCAACAATGAAGTATAACATAGAACTTGGTTATATTCAGTTAAGTTTAAAATATATATTCCAAAGTTTATACCGTAAAGTCAAATTGCCACCTACTTTAATCCTTTTTAAAAATTCTATGTTTTAGGTACTGGTTAGATTACTGGGCTTCCCAAGTAACACTAGTGGTAAAGAACTCACCTGCCAATGCAGGAGACATAAAGTGATGCAGGTTTGATCCCTGGTTTGGGAAGATCGTCCGGAGGAAGGCATGGTAACCCACTCCAGTATTCTTGTCTGGTGAATCCCTTGGATAGAGGAGCCTGGCAGACTATGGTCCATGGGGTTGCAGAGAGTCGGACATGACTGAAATGACTTAACCACCCCCACCACCCCCTCCACACACACTGGCTTCATTAAGAGTTCTTTCCCAGGTTTCAGATATATTCTTTCTAGTTAGTTTTTGATTATTCATTTTTTCCCATTATTTATTTATTTATTTTAGTGTTGCTCTGACTAATTTCATATCATTTCTTTTTTTTATTTTTTTTTTATTTTACTTTACAATATTGTATTGGTTTTGCCATACAGCAACATGAATCCGCCACGGGTGTACACGTGTTTCCCATCCTGAACCCCCTTCCCACCACCCTCCCCATACCATCCCTGTGATTAAATGCATGTTTTCTGAGACTTAACTGTGTGCTCTGTATTGTTCTAGATTTGGTCTGCATCTCAAAGAGAAAATTCAGAAGGTGTATTTTTACATTTTTCTGCATATATATCTGATTACTTTAATGTATATGATCTTCCAGTAGCTTTATGTGATTCAGCATTGCTGCATTGTTATTTTGTATTGAGTCAAATTAATCACACATGAACAACTTTTAAAAATTATGCCTCAAGAGATGTCAAACTATTAAATATTTTTCTGTTATAAGAACTGAGAATTGTTCACTGCAGAGAATAAAGTACCACTTTTGCATATATTACACAAACATTTTATGCTTCATGAAACCACAATAAATTTTCTTGCTGATTACTTGTATAATCTAAGGATCTCCTGCTGTTTTATAGAGAGTCTTATTAATTTCATTCAAGTAGTAAAATTAGCACCTGTAGAGAACTCTTTAAAATTTCTTAACTTTTATCATATTAGGAATAACCTACTTCATTTATTGTAGACTGTTGCTTTTCTCTGCATTCCTATCTATTTAGCTTTGGTGTTTTTTGCATTCAAATTTTTGAAAAAGAAAATAACATTGGATACAGCATAATATAGTAAAAGACTTTAGCATTCCACTCAATCAGATTTAAATAAATCAGGGTCTGAAGTTAGCTAAACATCCTAGACTTATATAGAATAATATTTACCTTTCATTTGAAGGGTAGAAGTTGGCGTACAACTTAACACATTATTGTGGAATGATTTACTGAAGAGTATGATGCTGGCCTGAGCATGTTAATCAGCTCTCTTTTTGCCACCATGTGAAAGAAACTGAGATACCTTAAAGCATGTATTCAGCATTTATTTTAAAAGTACTTCAGAGTCAGTGCTTTTATAATTTGTTAGGCTGAACACATATTTGAAATGGTCCAAACTACTCTCTGAAAATTCTTTGTTCCATATTGGGTGACATTCCAACATAGGGGGAGCTGAAGCAAAGGCATGGAGATGTGTTCTTGCTCCAGCTTGAGTCACTGGGAAATGTTGAAGGAAGGTTCAGAAATAAATTGATTCAGGTGAAGAAGTGTTTGCATGGTAGATAAAGAAGACAACATACTTCTTATTAAATTCTTATTGCTACACCATATGCTGGGCAACTTCTAGAAAGTTTCACATTGATCCTGAGTATCATGGGGTCTAAGGAGCATTCCTTAGTTGGTTCTGCTCCATGTTGCAGCCACCCGCGAGGTCAGGGCAGCCCCTGGGAGGAGCTACCCCATGTCTGAGGCCAGAGGTGGCCAGGAGAAGCCACCTCACACCCGAGGCCAGGGGCGATGGTCCTGAGGAGCCATCTCGCACCCGAGGCCAGGGACGGCGGCCGGGAGGAGCAACCCGAGGAGTGGTGACAGGAGGGCCTACAGGAGCCATCTCACATTGAAGGTCAGGAAGGGTGGAAGTAAGGAGACAGCCCTCGTCCAAGGTAAGGAACAGCTGCTGTGCTTTGCTGGAGCAGCCGTGAGGAGATACCCCACGCCCAAGTAAGAGAAACCCAAGTAAGATGGTAGGTGTTGCAAGAGGGCATCAGAGGGCAGACACACTGAAACCATACTCACAGAAAACTAGTCAATCTAATCACACTAGGACCACAGCCTTGTCTAACTCAATGAAACCAAGCCATGCCTGCGGGGCAACCCAAGACGGGCGAGTAATAGTAGAGATGGTCTGACAGAATGCGGTCCACTGGAGAAGGGAATGGCAAGCCACTTCAGTATTCATGCCTTGAGAACCCCATGAACAGTAGGAAAGGCAAAATAATAGGATACTGAAAGAGGAACTCCCCAGGTCAGTAGGTGCCCAATATGCTACTGGAGATCAGTGGAGAAAGAACTCCAGAAAGAATAAAGGAATGGAGCCAAAGCAAAAACAATACCTAGCTGTGGATGTGACTAGTGATAGAAGCAAGGTCTGATGCTGTAAAGACCAATATTGCATAGGAACCTGGAATCTCAGGTCCATTAATCAAGGCAAATTGGAAGTGGTCAAACAAGAGATGGCAAGAGTGAACATCGACATTCTAGGAATCAGCGAATGAAATGGACTGCAATGGGTGAATTTAACTCAGATGACCATTATATCTACCACTGTGGGCAAGAATCCCTCAGAAAAAATGGAGTAGCCATCATGGTCAACAAAAGAGTCTGAAATGCAGTACTTGGATGCAATCTCAAAAACGACAAAATGATCTCTGTTCATTTCCAAGGCAAACCATTCAAGATCACAGTTATCCAAGTCTATGCCCAACCAGTAATGCTGAAGAAGCTGAAGTTGAATGGTTTTATGAAGACCTACAAGGCCTTTTAGAACTAACACCCAAAAAAGATGTCATTTTCATTATAGGAGACTGGAATGCAAAAGTAGGAAATCAAGAAACACCTGGAGTAACAGGAAAATTTGGCCTTGGAATGCAGAATGAAGCAGGCCAAAGACTAATAGAGTTTTGCCAACAAAATTCACTGATCATAGCAAAAACACCCTCTTCCAACAACACAAGAGAAGACTCTCACATGGACATCACCAGATGGTCAACACCAAAATCAGATTGATTATATTCTTTGCAGCCAAAGATGGAGAAGCTCTATACAGTCAACAAAGACAAGACCAGGAGCTGACTGTGGCTCAGATCATGAACTCCTGATTGCCAAGGTCAGACTTAAATTGAAGAAAGTGTGCAACACCACTAGACCATTCAGGTATGACCTAAATTAAATCCCTTATGATTATACAGTGGAAGTGAGAAATAGATTTATGGGCCTAGATCTGATAGATAGAGTGCCTGATGAATTATGGAATGAGGTTCGTGACATTGTACAAGAGACAGGGATCAAGACCATCCTC
This sequence comes from Aepyceros melampus, assembly GCA_006408695.1. Classification (NCBI taxonomy): domain Eukaryota; kingdom Metazoa; phylum Chordata; class Mammalia; order Artiodactyla; family Bovidae; genus Aepyceros; species Aepyceros melampus. Next base: position 158,058 of record SJXQ01001142.1, read on the forward strand.
ATGGAAAAGAAATGCAAAAAAGCAAAATGGCTGTCTGAGGAGGCCTTACAAATAGCTGTGAAAAGAAGAGAGGCGAAAAGCAAAGGAGAAAAGGAAAGATATAAGCATCTGAATGCAGAGTTCCAGAGAATAGCAAGAAGAGATAAGAAAGCCTTCTTCAGTGATCAATGCAAAGAAATAGAGGTAAACAACAGAATGGGAAAGACTAGAGATCTCTTCAAGAAAATTAGAGATACCAAGGGAACATTTCATGCAAAGATGGGCTCAATAAAGGATAGAAATGGTCTGGACCTAACAGAAGCAGAAGATATTAAGAAGAGGTGGCAAGAATACATGGAAGAACTGTACAAAAAAGATCTTCATGACCCAGATAATCATGATGATGTGTTGACTAATCTAGAGCCAGACATCTTGGAATGTGAAGTCAAGTGGGCCTTAGAAAGCATCACTACGAACAAAGCTAGTGGAGGTGATGGAATTCCAGTTGAGCTGTTTCAAATCCTGAAAGATGATGTTGAGAAAGTGCTGCACTCAATATGACAGCAAATTTGGACAACTCAGCAGTGGCCACAGGACAGGAAAAGGTCAGTTTTCATTCCAATTCCAAATAAAGGCAATGCCAAAGAATGCTCAAACTACTGCACAATCGCACTCCTCTCACATGCTAGTACAGTAATGCTCAAAATTCTCCAAGCCAGGCTTCAGCAATACATGAACTGTGAACTTCCTGATGTTCAAGCTGGTTTTAGAAAAGGCAGAGGAACCAGAGATCAAATTGCCAACATCTGCTGGATCATGGAAGGAGCAAGAGAGTTCCAGAAAAACATCTATTTCTGCTTTATTGACTATGCCAAAGCCTTTGACTGTGTGGATCACAATAAACTGTGGACAATTCTGAAAGAGATGGAAATACCAGACCACCTGACCTGCCTCTTGAGAAATCTGTATGCAGGTCAGGAAGCAACAGTTAGAACTGGACATGGAACAACAGACTGTTTCCAAATAGGAAAAGGAGTATGTCAAGGCTGTATATTGTCACCCTGCTTATTTAACTTATATGCAGATTACATCATGAGAAACGCTGGACTGGAAGAAACACAAGCTGGAATCAAGATTGCTGGGAGAAATATCAATAACCTCAGAGATGCAGATGACACCACCCCTATGGCAGAAAGTGAAGAGGAACTAAAAAGCCTCTTGATGAAAGTGAAAGAGGAGAGTGAAAAAGTTGGCTTAAAGCTCAACATTCAGAAAATGAAGATCATGGCATCTGGTCCCATCACTTCATTGGAAATAGTTGAGGAAACAGTGCAAACAGTGTCAGACTTTATTTTTCTGGGCTCCAAAATTACTGCAGATGGTGACTGCAGCCATGAAATTAAAAGACGCTTACTCCTTGGAAGAAAAGTTATGAGCAACCTAGATAGCATATTCAAAAGCAGAGACATTACTTTGCCAACTAAGGTCCATCTAGTCAAGGCTATGGTCTTTCCTGTGGTCATGTGTGGATGTGAGAGTTAGACTGTGAAGAAGGCTGAGCGCTGAAGAACTGATGCTTTTGAACTGTGGTGTTGGAGAAGACTCTTGAGAGTCCCTTGGACTACAAGGAGATCCAACCAGTCCATTCTGAAGGAGATCAGCCCTGGGATTTCTTTGGAAGGAATGATGCTAAAGCTGAAGCTCTAGTACTTTGGCTACCTCATGCGAATAGTTGACTCATTGGAAAAGACTCTGATGCTGGGAGGGATTGGGGGCAGGAGGAGGAGAGGACGACCGAGGATGAGATGGCTGGATGGCATCACTGACTGGATGGATGTGAGCCTGAGTGAACTCTGGAAGTTGGTGATGGACAGGAGGCCTGGTGTGCTGCGATTCATGGGGTCGCAAATAGTCAGACACGACTGAGCGACTGAACTGAACTGTCTTCTTCAAAGGCAGTATTCTAACATAAGGTAGCCTGGACCTTGAGCTCTTGCTTTGTCTCATTCAACAGCATATTGTTTCTAGAGAAGTAAGAAATCACCTCTGGGAAAACTACTAGGGTGTTATATTTTTTGTTGCCTCCCAAATAAAGAGATGGGTTGTTTTCTTTTCTTTCTTTCCTCTTCTTTTATTCTCAATCTCTCCACCTTTTGTAGTTTTGCTTTGCTCATAGTTTTTATCCGATTTCAAACTCCCTCATTTCTTTATGAGGAAGTAGAGAAGTGATCTGCACAGACTATGCCCAAAGTTTTAAAGTTGAGAAATATACAATAAAGTACAGTATCTGGAATCAGAATGCCTGTGTTCAAATTCTAGCCAGCCTTAATACTTACTACCTTCTCGAACTTGGTTCAAATATATCACTTTGAAAAAACAAAAATTTTTAAGGCAAGACAAGAGAAAAAATTAACATAAAATGTTCTGTGCTTTTTGAGCCAGTACAAACTCCCTCCCTTTTATTACGCATCAGGCATCTGCATCATACATTAACATATCTCCTTAGAGAAATGGGAATTCCCTCCCTGACCCCAACCCCCCTCCCCTACATGAATTCCTCCTGGAGCCAGCAAAATAACTCTTTAGGTGATAACATTGTTTTTTCAATCCTGTAAGAGATTACTCTTTGGACTATGTAAACTGTCAGTATGTTACTTTGATGTATAACTTTTTGTCTCAAGAACATATCACTGTGCTTTGACCTCTGATGGGTGGAACAGTCCTCAGAGCTTTCTGAAAGACTTTCTCCTTTGTTATAATCATCAGATTGGCTCATATAAAATTTTCCACCTCTTTCTTAGATTGACTTCAATTAATTTTTTTCATTGACAGCCTCTTCACCTATTACTGAAGTTTTAGGGGGTGCAAACGTACAATTGGTGACTCAAGAGTGAACATGTCAGAAAAATAAGAATGCTAGAGTGAGTAAAGGGTTTTTCAGGTGGTGCTTGTGGTGAAGTATCCACCTGCCAGTGGAGGAGACTTCAGAAGACGTGGGTTTGATCCTTGGGTTGGGAAGATCCCCTGGAGGAAGAAATGGCAACCCATCCCAGTATTCTTGCCTATGGGCTGAGGAGCCTGGAGGGCTGCAGCCCATAGTGTTGCCAAGAGTTCGACACAACTGAGTGTCTGAGCACACAAACAGAGTGAGTGAAAGTAGCCGAACCTGTAGAAGCTGATAATGGAAACTCATGAGACTTCTCCATATATATACTGCTAAGAGGTTGAGCAATAAGACACTGGGGATATAATACATTACATTTAGTGACATGGTATCCTTAGATATTTGGCATCTGTTTATTGTCTATCTCCTTGGTAAAGTTTAAGCTCCCACTGAGAAGATTAGAGGAGTTGGGATTTAGAATGCAGGTAAAGGAACTTGCCTAAAGGCCTAAAGGAACAGGAGGAATAACATCTCCTTCACTTCAACTGAGCTTCCCTGGTGGCTCAGAGGGTAAAGTGTCTGCTTGCAATGCGGGAGACCTGGGTTTGATCCCTGGGTAAGGAAGATTCCCTGGAGAAGGAAATGTCAGCCCACTCCAGTACTCTTGCCTGGAAAATCTTATGGACAGAGAAGCCTGGTGGGCTACAGTCCATGAAGTCACAAAGGGTCGGACATGACTGAGCGGCTTCACTTCACTTCACTTCACTTCAACTAGAGAAATGGACTGTTAGTTGAATGTATATTATAGTAGTTTTATGACTTCTGTCTTTTACAGTAGACAAGAGTTGAAAAGGGAGCACTTTAAAAGAGTGGAAAAGGTTTGAAATTCTGATTTTTCTCAATCAGAAAATGAGATAAGTATTAAAGTAATAACGTAACAACAGTAGTGACTAAAGATCGGTCCAGATTAGTAGCTGTGATGAAGGATCAGTGGTGGTTCTCATATTTTGCACATGAATGTTCTGTAGTAGTAATCATCTGTCTAATTGCTGACCAAGAGAAGTTGAAGTGTTTCCTTCATTCAGGGGTGACTGGTTTGTGTGATTAAGGTTCATTTGGGAAAAAATAGGGTCTAATTAGATAAAATCCAATAAAATTTTCAGTCTTACGTTTTCCTCTACTAATTATTTGTTTCAAGATAATATTGTTTCCCATAGTATAAATTTATATTTTATTTAAACTATAAGTTGCACTAGGCATTTCTGCAGAGAAGGTTTTTTATTTTTTATTTTTTATTTTTTTTTTTTTGTTTTTTTAGCAACTCTTGCTGTGTAATAAAATATCCTTACAGCTTAGTAGCATAAAATAATTCTTTTATAATGTACCTGAACTTTGCGGGTTAGGAATTCAACCAGGGAACTCTAAAAGAAAAATTGCACTCAACACTTGTTAAAAGTGGCAAGACTTTACAAAAGATGATTACAATAGGAGTTAAGATTATTGCAATAGGGGAGTTAAAATAATTCTTTTATAATGTACCTGAACTTTGCGGGTTAGGAATTCAACCAGGGAACTCTAAAAGAAAAATTGCACTCAACACTTGTTAAAAGTGGCAAGACTTTACAAAAGATGATTACAATAGGAGTTAAGATTATTGCAATAGGGGAGAGAGATTAAACTCAGTTACACTGAAACAAAGTGCAGGAGGATTTCTAAATGCTGGGCTGAGCCAATGGGAAGTGTAAGAGGACACGGACGTGGGTATTGTCTGTATTTGCTGGTTGTAATTTGTTGATTAGGACACTACCATCCCACAAAGAATCAAAGATAGGGGTAATATAGGCTTCAATAATTTCATTTCAAAGGGATAGCTCCCAGGTCTTTTATAAAGACATTTTTGAGTTATTGATGATTTGGTTCTCAAAGAGGCAGAGAAATAAATTATAATTGACAGCTTTCTAAAGTAAAGGCTTTTAAGAAGAGTGAGGTCAGGGACCTGTAGTCAGAACCCTGTCTAAAGTTTAGCCTTACTTAGGCTCTTTAACTGTCTTCTTTGTCAGCAAGGAGATGAGCACAATTACTTGATTTTTCAGAAATCATGTGATTTTAAGTATTCAGACATAACTATGCATTGATAACTGCTTTGGGCAAAGCAGAAAACTAGGCGGTAAACACATATGAGTAGTAATCAGTTGACAGAAACCCCACTTCTCTTTGAGATACGTATAATCTATGACATAATGGACACTGTCTTCTAAAAACTTGTATAATAGTAAAGTTCATAGTAATTCTTTTTCAGTTGTGCAGGTTTTATATATGATGCATTATACTGTAGAAGGATCTAACTTTTGGATTCTAACAAACATTACTTTATTAGAAGACATATGAGAAAGTAATATATGGTATATGCCCCACAATCATAACAATTAAGATTTCATATATATTGATAACTGGAGAAGGCAATGGCACCCCACTCCAGTACTCTTGCCTGGAAAATCCCATGGACGGAGGAGCCTGGTGGGCTGCAGTCCATGGGGTCGCTAAGAGTCGGACACGACTGAGCGACTTCCCTTTCACTTTTCACTTTCCACTTTCATGCATTGGAGAAGGAAATGGCAACCCACTCCAGTGTTCTTGCCTGGAGAACCCCAGGGACGGGGGAGCCTGGTGGGCTGCCATCTATGGGGTCGCACAGAGTCGGACACGACTAAAGCGACTTAGCAGCAGCAGCATATATTGATAACAAATTTTCACATATTTGTTAAATGTTCTAAATTTCAAGGCAGTAACAGTTTTAGATTTTCACTAATGTCAGTTAGACTAGCCTTAATAATAATAATAATAATACATATATATATCAGTTCAGTTCAGTTCAGTCGCGCAGTCGTGTCCGACTCTTTGCGACCCCATGAATCGCAGTACGCCAGGCCTCCCTGTCCATCACCAACTCCCGGAGTTCACTCAGACTCACGTCCATCGAGTCTGTGATGCCATCCAGCCATCTCATCCTCGGTCGTCCCTTTCTCCTCCTGCCCCCAATCCCTCCCAGCATCAGGGTCTTTTCCAATGAGTCAACTCTTCTCATAAGGTGGCCAAAGTACTGGAGCTTCAGTTTTAGCATCATTCCTTCCAAAGAAATCCCAGGGTTGATCTCCTTCAGAATGGACTGGTTGGATCTCCTTGCAGTCCAAGGGACTCTCAAGAGTCTTCTCCAACACCACAGTTCAAAAGCATCAATTCTTCTGCGCTCAGCCTTAAGGAGTTTAAATTTATGTCTATTATAATCAGATTTATGGTTAGCTTTTGAGTCAGATTAGATTAGCTACACATTTTCCAGTCTCCTATGCAATTATAATGCAAAGAGTGAATTATTGCACAGCATGAATGAGCTGAAAACTTGATCATATTCCCTAGATTCTGTGGTGAAATGGTGCAGTGGATGCTTGTAATTACTTTTGAGGAAAGTCAATGATTTGGCAATGCTCAAAACAGAACTTATGATAGAAAGAACTACTAATGGAAACTTAAAATTTTTGTGGATAATTAATATCCTTTTTGTTGTTCAGTTTGTTGTATTTTCAGTTTTGCTTTGGTCTGAATAACCTAATGAGCCGCATGTTTTGCTACTGTTGGCAAAAACAGAGTTCAAATGTAGAACTTTAAAAGCTCAAAATGAGAAAAATAGCAACTTTACATATGATTAAAATGTTTTTGAGTAGAGGCTCTCTCCAGAAAATCTCAAGGATGTGAGATTCCACGAAATTGTCACCATGGGGGAGAAAATAAATCTTGGTAATTTATCAAGGCTAGACATGATCTTTCTAGTTAATTTGCAAGATGATCACTTTTAATTCAAGATTAAGTCTGAACATTGGGTAGACTATCATTTTGTAGAATGAAAAGCTGCATGGGACTCACACGATATTTGTGTATGTGAAATAATCTTAGTGAATTGACATTTCAATTATTTGACCATTATTACAGATGTCAGAATTATCTTATGTCCAAGCAAATAATAACAAAAATATCCAAGTAGCAGTATAATTATGCATATAAATGTATGTATAATATTTCTTCCTATACACAATATAAATGAATATTTTACTTGTTAATTCCTGTGAAAATTGATATCACATTATCTCTCTAGTGACATATAGTATAATTTTACCTTTTTCTGGTGACAAGGGAAACGTCTATTTCTGCTTTATTGACTATGTCAAAGCTTTTGACTGTGTGGATCACGATAAACTGTGGAAAATTCTAAAAGAGATGGGAATAACAGACCACCTAACCTGCCTCTTGAGAAATCTGTATGCAGGTCAGGAAGCAACAGTTAGAACTGGACATGGAACAGCAGACTGGTTCCAAATAGGAAAAGGAGTACGTCAAGGCTGTATATTGTCACCCTGCTTATTTAACTTCTATGCAGAGTACATCATGAGAAACGCTGGGCTGGAAGAAACACAAGCTGGAATCAAGATTGCTGGGAGAAATATCAATAGCTTCAGATATGCAGATGACACCACCATTATGGCAGAAGGTGAAGAGGAGCTAAAAAGCCTCTTGATGAAAGTGAAAGTGGAGAGTGAAAAAGTTGGCTTAAAGCTCAACATTCAGAAAACGAATATCATGGCATCTGGTACCATCACTTCATGGGAAATAGATGAGCAAACAGTGGAAACAGTTTCAGACTTTATTTTTCTGGGCTCCAAAATCACTGCAGATGGTGACTACAGCCATGAAATTAAAAGACGCTTGCTCCTGGAAAAAAAGTTATGAGCAACCTAGATAGCATATTCAAAAGCAGAGACATTACTTTGCCAACTAAGGTCTGTCTAGTCAAGGCTATGATTTTTCCTGTGGTCATGTATGGATGTGAGAGTTGGACTATGAAGAAGGCAGAGAGCCAAAGAATTGATGCTTTTGAACTGTGGTGTTGGAGAAGACTCTTGAGAGTCTCTTGGACTGCAAGGAGATCCAACCAGTCCATTCTGAAGGAGATCAGCCCTGGGATTTCTTTGGAAGGAATGATGCTAAAGCTGAAACTCCAGTACTTTGGCCACCTCATACAAAGAGTTGACTCATTGGAAAAGACTCTGATGCTGGGAGGGATTGGGGGCAGGAGGAGAAGGGGACGACCGAGGATGAAATGGCTGGATGGCATCACTGACTCGATGGATGTGAGTCTGAGTGAACTCCGGGAGTTGGTGCTGGACAAGGAGGCCTGGTGCACTGCAATTCGTGGGGTCGCAGAGTCAGACACTACTGAGCGACTGAACTGAACTGAACTGAAGTGGTAGGGAAGGGGAAACTATGAAACTCATTTAAAAATACCTAAACTTGGCTATGGGAATTAGCATCAGAGATGTCACCTTAATAATGGACTAGTTTTCTACTTCCATTGCTTGCACATGCAAAAACTATGAATCACTAAAGCAGAATCTGTGTACACAAGGTAGACTACATATTCACTGGATTTAAAGCAAAACAGAAACTAGCAAAGCTTAGATATCAAAATAGGTCATTGAGACATGAATCCAGAATAACTGTACATTGAAATAATTAGCTGTCTGATGCTCATTGTTAACTTAGTGCTGTCTTGTAATATATTTAGTTTTAAATGCACTGATAACAAATTACACTCGTGGCTGATCCATGACGATGTGTAGCAAAACGAATACAGTATTGTAAAGCAAAACAAACTAAAAAAATAAAAATTAATTTTAAAAAATGCACTGATAACAAATTGAGTCTTTTAAGTAATCTGGATTCCTTTTGTCTGTTCTTTCTTTGTCCTCCTCCTACTCCCCACTATGTTCCTTCACTTTCTTCTCTTCATTTTCTTAAATGTGCTTCAGAAATAATGCACTTTATTTTGCTTTAACTGGGTCTCAGATTGTCTCTTGATGGCCTTCTGGAAGTTCTCAAATTGTGATCTTCTCTGGAGTGAACTAATCTTCCGTCTATTGGGAGTTATAGTCCTGGGCTTCCCTGGTGGCTCAGATGGTAAAGAATCCACCTGCAACGTGGGAGACCTGGGTTTGATCCCTGTGTTGGGAAGATCCCCTGGAGGAGGGCATGGCAACTTACTCCAGTATTCCTTCCTGGAGAATCCCATGGACAGAGGAGCCTGGTGGGCTATAGTCCCATGGGGTTGCAAAAAGTCAGACACAACTGAGCAACTAAGCATAGCACATAGTCTGTAAAGAGCTCAGAGAGCTCTGTGTATCCTTGGAGGCAGAACCAGGACTCTACCCCAAGGCTGCACTATTGTTTCTTGGCTGCTTCTCTTGTCTAAACATTCACTCCCTTCTCTGGTTAACAAGTTTGAAAGCCTTCTGTTACTAGGAGCCCCACAGGATCCTGCTTTGTTTCAGAACTCAGGTAGTGTCTGGGATCAATATTTCAGGCAATGTTAGAAATCGGAGGTGGGTTTTGATTTTTAATGGCATATGACACAAGAATGCCCACATATTCCCTGACAGATATACACTGCTGGTAAGGACTCTTGAGGGAGCTATGAGGGTCAAAGAGAAGACAAATGGAAACAAGATACTGTTTTATTATTTTTGAGGTATCAGTATTTTTGTGGGAAGAAATCAGTGTACAGTTTTTCAAAGTTGAGTTGGGTATGAGGACTTTAACCATTAAAAAGTCACAATCTAAACTTTTTTCTTCCAGTTCTATTGAGATATAATTGACATACAACACTGTTTATTTAAAATATATAGCACGATATATTGACATGCATATATATTGCCAAATAATTACAATAAGCTTCATTAACATCCAACACCTCATACAGTTACAGGTTTTTTCTTTATGATGAGGACTTTTAGGATCTATTCTTTTAGCAACTTTTAAATATAGCACACAGTATTGTTAACTATAGTCATTTTGTTGTACATTACATTCCCAGTCCTTATTTACTTTGTGATTTGAAGTTTATATATTTTGTCCACCTTCATCCTATTCCCCCACCCTTCACCTTTATCTCTGGCAATGCCAATCTGGTCTCTTATTCCTAAACTTGTATTGCAGATATTAGTATCTGAATCTGTCTTTATTTAGCTTACATTGTCACTGAATGTCATGTATAAGAGAAATTGGAAACCAAGTGTAGAGTTGAAGTGACTTAGCATTCATAAGTGAATAAAATATATGAAATTAGGTACAAAGAAGATCTACTAGTTATACAGTTAGTTTTTCATATGATATCCCTTTTGTAAGCTTCATTGCAATTTTTACTTTAGTTTTCGCATCTACTTCAAAAGAGGAAGACACACTATGAAAAGTAAGGGAGGAAGCATTATTTTAAATGGAAATTCAATTGGTATTGAGCATATTTCCATTTTAATTTCACTATTAATTATTTTCTGATATACAAAGTTGTTAGATCTAAACCATGAGCAGTTGAGTGTACTACAGTGTTGAAATTGTAAGTGGCAAGGAAAAAAGTGACGAAAGAAGAAATTCAACAGCAACAAAAATTAGATAGAAAGAGGAAGGGAGGAGCAGAGAAAAGTTGTGTTGATAATCCTGGCACTTTCCTTGGTTGTGGAAATAAATCAAATGATCATTATTTGCTGAATTAAAATCGTTCTGAAGAAATACATGCTTTTTTTCCTTTTTTTCTGAGATGGTTAACTATTTTATGCCATGCTAAATTTGGAAATGTTTAATTATAAGATACCATTGCATAAATTGTTACTATAACATTTCCAAAATATCTTTTTTCTCAGATTATTGTATTTGTTTTATTAAAACATAATGAAACATTGATTAGTAGGCATTTTTGAGATTTTACAGAGAAACTCAATGGTGAATCCAAGGAATCTAATAACAAGGGAAGAACAAGCACCTTCGTATTCCTTCACTAGTGCAGCTGCCATCATATCTCATTGCCTTCTTAGTAGCTGTCCATCTAATATTCTCACAGAACTTGGCAAAATTTTAAGAAATATGTACCAATGAATGTTTAAAGCAAGTTGCTTAAAAGCTATAAAAATATTCTTAAATATATTTTGAGTCAACAGCAATTGACTATAATGTCTTCTTTGCTATTTATATGAATTCTTTCCAAAATAATTGTGGAATTTTGAATAATAAGTATACAGATTAACAAACAGTTTTAGTTACCTTAGTCTTCATGAAGTTTCTGTAGGCTTTAGCAGTAAGTAATAGAATCCATCCATTGCTGGAGTTTATGTCTTTTGTACTATGGCATTTGTGTGTGCTTCTGTTGCCTATGTATGTGTGTCGGGTTATATAAATCATAGTTGTCCCTGGGAATGAGTGGAACTGTTTCTCAAAGTGTTTTTGTATTCTTTGTCCTTATAATAGGGAGACATTGATTGCATATTAAAATTGGGTAGTTATAAAAGTCAAAACTAAGATAAAAAATCAAGCCAGAAAAACCTTCTTCATAATAATTTAAACATAATTTGTTAAAAAGTTATAGAAAGAGTTAGCACAGAGGTTTTAAACTTCAGTCATTATAACTCATTCCTGATATGAATCATCTTCTAAAATTAATTTATTAATTACAGCAGTTAAGTGTAATTATTCTACCTATTCAAAACTTTTAGTATTACTTTTTAACACCAAGATAAATTCAGCAGAGGATAATTAACATAACAATAATTCAGCACACATTTTCTTACCTGCTTGGTATTACAGTATGTTCTCCAGAGTACTGGCTTCAACATTAATCAGTCATTCAGGAACTTACCTCCCTATTCAGTCAGGCCTTCTAGAAGCAATTTAAAGGATTTTTTTTTTTTTTTCCCAAGAGGAATTGGTAGAGGAGATGTCCTTGTACTGATTTATATTTTGGTTTTAATAAAAGGTGTTAAATAAATTAAAGGAAAATGTAGGAAAACAAAAGAAAAATAAAAGGTTAGCAAATAATCTCTGGTACCAACACACACACACACAGAAAATAAAATTGAAACATTTATATTAGAAAAGAGACTCATAAATTGTGTGTCTTTCTGAGCCAGAAGTCTCACGTCAAAGGCAAATACCTTTAACACACACCTTTACCCCCAAAATGTCAGCGCACCACGAAAGAATATCACATCCAGTTAGCACTGCACTGGGCACCCTGTTAACACATTCAGCGATCCATGAACAGATAACTAGAAAAGTACAGCATAGTTATGCCTGCCATGTGACCAGAGGCTTTAGCTCTTCATAATTACATATCTGAGTTTGTAGAAAGTTTAGCATGGATAGTTCAAAATCACTTTTATGTATTTCACCTTTCCCCAATTGTATTTTGAATAAAAAGGGATTATGCTAGCTGTGTTTCAGAAGCAATTTAAATTAATATATATTTATATTACATAAATGGAATTCTAGTGAGAGCATTTTTAAACAGGCATGAGTTCCATGAAACTGTTAGTGTCCAAATATTTCTTTAAATGCAGATTATTTTACAGGATCTTATGTATACACTGTAAGATAAGCTTACCTCTGTCATTTTTATAGATCATTTCTTTTTTCCCTATCATATTATAAAGAAGTGTAATGACTGATAAAGACAAATAGAAATTGTTGACTTTTCTATTTGTTTAACAACTGAGATAAAGATTAATACTGGTTATGGCACAAATGATTTTTCTTTTCTATTTACTTCAAAGTCAACAAGAAAAATAAGGGCACTGCATGCCTGGTTAGGTACAGCTCTTTTAATCCATCTCCCTGGGTACCAGATTACACTGTATGAAACAGATTCAGAGCATGCACTAAATTTTAACAACCTCTGTTCAGACACACATTTCCCAAGCCATTCTTTATAGTGCATTCTGACTACTTCCTACACCCAGGTTTTGCTCTTGCTTTGAACTGACTTGGATGAAAACTTGCCTCTCATGTAAAGGAAATATAAAGACTATATGAATCTGAAGTTGATTCAAGGCATTTGGCATACATGTCAAATTTGCATATTCAATATTACTAAACTGAACACACAAAATCACATGATTAGCACTAAATAGGCTTTTATAACAATAAGTAAAATGTAAAATGAGATCCTTGATCAATTAAAATAAGTCTCAATTTGTAATTAAATAAATACTTGACTTTTATGTAAGTGATGAATAAAAGTAAATCATTCAGAAGCAGAGTAACTCAATGTCAAAAACTCTTTTTTTGATGGATAATGAATTCATTTCTCTACAGAAATGAAACTAAGCAGAATAAATATCTTAAATATTAAGAAATTAAAGTTATGATTATATTAAAACAAATTGACAGTTTAACAAGAAGGTGAATGAAAATGTCAGACTTAACATCTCTAAAACTTTCCAGCAAGAAGCTATACTTAAATCCTGTCTAAAGTTGAGAGAAAACCAAAAAAATAGATATTTAAAGTGAATATATAAATTTACAAAAAGAAAACACATCAGAATACTTAAGTTCATAAGGGACAAAATTATCAATATTAAAATATGAAAATACTCTTAGAGATTATTGTAAAAGATAAAAAAGGAAGTAATATGATTATTAAATATCAAATTTTCATAATCAATGTTACTAAATTGAACACACAAAATCACACAATTAGTACTAAATAGGTTTGGCATAACAATAAGTAAAATGTGATAATTGATCAATTGAAATGTCTCAATTTGTAATTAAATGTCAAATATAGTATAATGATGCAATCATGAAGAACTGGAAACAGTCTAAATATTTATCAATAGGAAATATTAAGTCAATTATGGAAAATCATGCTTTGAATTTGTCTGCATTTAATAGATTTTTTGACCAAAATTATCAGCATCATCTACCTTCCAAGTGTATGCATGGGGGACATGTGTGGATGACTAGACCAGGCTAGCTTTCAGAGGGCAGCAGCTTCAATTGCCTTTTGACTCCACCAGAGGAGACACCCCAAAGAAGAACTGTCTCAGTTCAAACCACGGAATCTTAAAAGATAATGATAAATATTTTTTTGAGGTATCAAGTTTTGTCCTGATTTGTTTTCCACCAAAAGATAATTGAAAAAAAGAACATTTAATATCTTTTCATATGAATTTCTGGTATTTAATTAAAAATGACAAGACATTAAAAGAAAATGGCAACCCACTCCAGTGTTCTTGCCTGGAGAATCCCAGGGATAGGGGAGCCTGGTGAGCTGCCAACTATGGGGTTGCACAGAGTCAGACACGACTGAAGCGACTTAGCAGCAGCAGCAGACATTAAAAACAACACTCTGAGAAAAGCAGTCAATAGAAAAAGAATTGCAGGATACACATTACTGGAGTTAAGAAATAAAGACTTTAAAATAACTATAATTTAATACTCCAAGGCAGTTCAGAGCAAGATGGAAAATGTTACCAATGAATGAAAAAAAAATCCAAGTAGAAATCTTAGAACTTGATATTAATAACTGAGCAATAAAGGTAGATTGGATACAGCAGGAGGACTAGAAAATTGACATACATCAACTGATACTATCCCAGGTAAATCATAAAGAGAAAAATGGATTGCAAATATTAAAGCAGTCAATAGAAAAAGAATTGCAGGATACACATTACTGGAGTTAAGAAATAAAGACTTTAAAATAACTATAATTTAATACATCCAAGGCAGTTCAGAGCAAGATGGAAAATGTTACCAATGAATGAAAAAAAAATCCAAGTAGAAATCTTAGAACTTGATATTAATAACTGAGCAATAAAGGTAGATTGGATACAGCAGGAGGACTAGAAAATTGACATACATCAACTGATACTATCCCAGGTAAATCATAAAGAGAAAAATGGATTGCAAATATTAAACAGGAAATCAGGGACATTTGGCATCTGTCTGAAGGTTCTAACATACATTACTTGGAATCTTAAGTTGGATGGAATGACAGAATAAATATTGCAAGAGTGTGAGCAATGTTTGAAAGGTATATCATGGCACTACTGTGTTTAAAATTGATGAAATAAAGTAAGCCACATAATTCAAGAATATGTTCAGGAACAGATATATATTTAGAAATATTCACCATTAACAGCCTATATACAAAACTCATGTACATAGTAACACACATAAGTGCAAATACATAGCTAGGCACATATAGTTTTTTCAAAAGTGAGAAAAAAGTTACAGAAAAAAATCTTAGATAAGAAAACAGATCTCTAAGCTTCAAAGGATTAAAAAAAAAATACTAACAGCCTGCTTGTCCACAGAAATACTTAATGATGGAATGAAACTGTTAAAGTGCTAAAATATCAGCATGTATAAAATTCTAGACAAATATAACCTTTAAAATAAATGCAGAATTATATTAATAGCATTCTGAGGGAAAATGAGTAAAATGAATAATGAGAAAAAATGTCCAGTTCACAAGAGAAACAAAATATTTCAAATATATATCTAACTCATTCCTATTTTGGGAATATATCTAGATGAACAAAATATAAGTGCACAACTTGAGACTTTAAGTACCAAATATTATTTTAATGATTTAGAAATCTTTCTAAGCAAAATATCCAGAAAATATATAACATCAAATCCAGAAACCATAGAATACAAGGACATGTTTAGGTCAATATATCCTATTTAACAAAATCAATTATAATAATATATCCATTTAAAGAAGAAAGCTTAATATTCCCAATAAAATATTTCTTTACATCACTAAATTAGGAAAAAAAAGTCTTGTGAACTCATAAAAGGCTAAAATTATACTTTATTGTTGAAAAATATAAACATATAACAAACCTATATGGACTAATCAAACTCAAGTGAAAATAAAGACATGCAAATGTTAGTAAGAGATGTAATTTTTAGACTTGTAGATTGGCAAAACATAAAAACACTGATGAAAACCATGACTGTATTTTATAGTCATGAATATCTTTATATGTTACTGAGTTTATTGAAACTTACCAGTTTTGGGGGCATTTTTAACAATATATACATATTCCATTATGATAAATGGAAATGATAAAAAGAGGTAGCTACAAATATATTCATATTAATTTTTTTCATAGCAATTTTGGAAAAATTTATGTCCATTAAAGAGTACTAACCAAATATGACAAAATCATATAAAAATGTTAATAACACTTACTATTTGTCTTTGTTTACAACCATTTGACTCTGAATGCTTATGTTTGTGTATTCGGCGGGGGGGGGGCCTCAGGTTTTCTAGCTTGAAGGGGGTTCATGTAACTTCTTGAATTAGTGTTTTGATTTCATCAGTTTTTTAATATTCTCAGGTGCTGTTTCTTCAAATTGTTTCATGATCTTTCTCTTTTCCTTCTGTAACTCCATTTCTACATTGTATTGTTGTTTAACATTAACTTTGTTTAATGTTTCAATGTGTTCCAAATGTCTCTTGTGTTGTTTTATAATTTTCCTCATATTATGTTATAGTTTGGACATTTTCCTTTTCTCCTCTCTCCAGCATTTATTGCTTGTTGACTTTTGGATTGCAGCCATTCTGATTGGTGTGAAATGGTACCTCATTGTGGTTTTAAAAATTCTTTTGTGTGTATATGTATGTAAACACATATATACAATATACATTATGTATGTATATTCCAAATTTTTATTTAACTTCCTATTTTTATTGACTTGCAATCCCTGATAAATTTATTTTTTCTCCTTCTGATTGTATTTTAATGGTTATTTTAAATAATATGTCTGATTGCACTGATGTGTGAGCCAGCTCTAGTTGTGTTTCTGTTTTCTCTTTTAACTTTGTTTTTGATTAATCATGCATTTTAATATGCCTCAGAATTTTAATTGAATGCTGCATATATGAAGACATGTGTTGATTTTGTGTAATGTTATCATTCTTCACAGACAATTAAGTTATTTTTTATCATTATCAGTTATTTTTTCTGACAGGCAGAAAGATTGTAGGAGGATGAGTCTGACGTGGTCTAAATTTAATTTAGAAGTGCTTACGGCTGATATACATCTTTTTTATCTTTAATTCAATAGTTTAATGTTCCCACACACAATGTGAGCATCTTGGGGTTTCCAAAAAAAAAAAAAAAATCCTGGGTTTTTCATAAAAGGCCTCCTATTAATTCTTTGGGAGGCCTGGGCTTCCCTGGTAGCTCAGTAGTAAAGAATCTGCCTACCAGTGCAGGAAACACAGGTTCAATCAATGGGTCAGGAATATCCCCTGGAGAAGGAAATGACAACACACTTCAGTATTCTTGCCTGGAAAATCCCAGGGACAGAGCCTTGGGATTTATAGTCCCTGGGGTCTTGAAAGAGTTGGACATGACTTAACAATGAAACAGTAACAACAGACCTCAATCCACTGCCTCACCTGCACTGTATAGCAGCAAAAATACCTACTCAGGTGTTTAGCCTACCTGAGTCTGCTTTCTGCTGAGTTTCTTCAAGTTGCACCTTGAATATGAGTTGCACCTTACAGCAGAGTATTTGACATAAATTTCAAAAGAAATTTGAAATGGATTTTGGGCTCAATTCTGTATGGTTCTCTCCTTTAAAGGATTTTGCTTGTTGTCGATCTCAGGTGCTTTGGCACATATTACAAGCATCAACATCTGTTTCTAGCAACTGATGAGGTACTCGCTTTGTGCTTAAACTCTGTTCTTCAGTGAACTAGAAAATGCATTCAGGAGAATGACTAGAGCAAATGTAGATTTCACACTGCTATATGTCCCTTCTCTTAGTTATCATGGTCCTTTAAGCCCTGTCTATGCTGCTTTTTCTCAAATGATTATCAAATATTTTATTTCCATAATTTTTAAAGAAGAAATCTTCTGAAATTCACTAATTTTTATTTATTTATAGGCTTTTTTTTTTGACTTGTCAAGATTAGTTCCTATTTTCTTGATTTTGAAGCAGTTAATACATTTTACCTTTATTTCTACACTAATAAAATTGTTGAAACATAATTTTTTTCCAAACTTCAGTCACAACTAGATATTATATATGATTATTATTTTTATTCTTAGTTATGCTTATTTGTTATTCTCCAGAGCCTCTGAAATTGGAAATAGTGATAACTGGACAGCCACTTGGGAATCAGAGATGAAAGTTACATATAAGGAAAATATAAATTATCTATCTTTTTAGATTGCTTACCTCTGGAAAGATGCAAGAGAGAGTAATAGGTATCTGGTTTAAGCTTGTGCATCTGAGAGTTCTTTTTGTTAAAGCAGCTTATTTTTTACCCAACGTCATACAAGTCTTGCTATGTTATTTTTTTAATTAACTTTTATTTTTTAGTTTGTTTTGCTTTACAATACTGTATTTTTTAAATTAATTTTTATTTTTTAGTTTGTTTTGCTTTACAATACTGTATTCATTTTGCTATACATTGACATGAATCAGCCACGAGTGTACATGAACTCCCAATCCTGACCCCCTCTCCCCCCTCCCGCCCCACACCATCTCTCTGGATTACCCCCGAGCATCAGTCCCAAGCATCCTGCATCCTGCATCAAACCTAGACTGCGATTTCGTTTCGCTTATGATATCACACATGTTACATTGCCACTCTGCCAACCCATCCCACCCTCTTCCTCTCCCACAGAGTCCACAAGGCCATTCTATACAACTGTGTCTCTTTTGCTGTCTTGCGTACAGGTTTATCATTACCATCATTCTAAATTCCATATATATGTGTAAGTATACTGTATTGATGTTTTTCTTTCTGGCTTACTTCACTCTGTATAATCGGCTCCAGCGTCATCCACCTCATTAAAACTGATTCAAATGTATTCTTTTTAATAGCTGAGTAATACTCCATTGTGTATATGTACCACAGCTTTCTTATCCATTCNCTGGTGGGCTGCCCTCTGTGGGGTCGCACAGAGTAGGACACGACTGAGGTGACTTAGCAACAGCAGCAGCTGCAGTGTATTGTTCATATCTGTTTGTTTTTGTAGTTCTCCTATGTCTTTGGTAACATTTCTTGCATCTTCTCCATTCTTTTTCAGAGATCCTGGATCATTTTCAATATCATCATTCTGAAATCTTTTTTCTGGAATTTTTTCTATCTCCACTTCATTTAGTTGTTTTTCTGGCATTTTAGCTTGTCCCTACATCTGAGACACAACTCTCTGCCTTTTCATTTTGACTAACTTTCTGTAATGTGGTTTTCATTCTGTTAGCTGTAAGATTGTAGTTTTTCTTGCTTCTTTATCTGCCCTTTAGTGAATGAGGCTAAGATGCTTGTGTAAACATCCTGATGGGAGGGGCTGGCAGTGGGAAAAACTGGGTCTTATTCTGGTGGGCTTCACTGGTAGCTCAGTCAGTAAAGAATCTGCCTGCAGTGCAGGGGACCTGGGTTTTGTCCCTGGGTCGGAAAGATCCCATGGAGAAGAAAATAGCAAATCACTCTGGTATCCTTGCCTGGACAGTCCCATGGAGAGAGGAGCCTGGTGGTCTGCAGTCCATGGGGTCACAAAGAGTCAGACACTACTGAGTGACTAACACTTTTACTTTTCTGCAGTGCAGGGGACCTGGGTTTTGTCCCTGGGTCGGAAAGATCCCATGGAGAAGAAAATAGCAAATCACTCTGGTATCCTTGCCTGGACAGTCCCATGGAGAGAGGAGCCTGGTGGTCTGCAGTCCATGGGGTCACAAAGAGTCAGACACTACTGAGTGACTAACACTTTTACTTTAATTATGGTTGGCAGGGCCATGCTCAGTAAAACTTTAATCCAGTTGTGTGCAGATGGATGGGGTTGCCCTCTCTCCCTGTTAGTTGTTTGGCCTGAAGTGACCCTGCCCTAAAGTGTACAGATTCTATGGTAGGGTTAATGGCAACCTCCAAGACTTCTCACACATAGGGGTACCTACCTCCCAGGATGGCTGCTGCTGATGCCCCCATCTCTGCAGTAGTGAAGTGAAGTTGCTCAGTCGTGTCTGACTCTTTGCGACCCCATGGACTGTAGCCCACCAGGCTCCTCTATCCAAGGGATTCTCCAGGCAAGAATACTGGAGTGGGTTGCCATTTCCTTCCCCAGGGGATCTTCCCAACCCAGGGATCGAACCCAGGTCTCCTGCACTGTAGGTAGACACTTTAACCTCTGAGCCAGTAAGCCAGTGCCAAACCACTCCTCCACAAGTGACCCTCCAACACTAGCATGTAGGTCTGGTTCAGTCTCCTGTGGAGTCACTGCTCCTTTTCCCTAGGTCCTGTTGCAGGCAGGATTTTTATTGTGCCCTCCAAGATGAAGTCTCTGCTTCCCCCAGTTCACCTCAATGCACCTTCTTCTTTGTCTTTGGACATGGGGTAATTTTTTTGGCGGGTGAGGTGGGTTCATGTGTCCTCCTGTCAATAGTTGTTCAAAAACTAGTTGTAATTTTGGTACTCTCACAGGAAGAGATGAGTACATATCCTTCTACTTCATCGTGAAACTTCAAGTCAGTTTCACCTCAGTATTTCCAAGTTTCACAGATTTTTTGTTTGTTTGTTTTGCTTTACAATACTGTATTCATTTTGCTATACATTGACATGAATCAGCCACGAGTGTACATGAACTCCCAATCTCGACCCCCACCTCCCCGCTCCCGCCCCACACCATCTCTCTGGATTACCCCCGAGCATCAGTCCCAAGCATCCTGCATCCTGCATCAAACCTAGACTGGCGATTCGTTTCACTTATGATATCATACATGTTACACTGCCACTCTCCCAAATCATCCCACCCTCTCTCTCTCCCACAGAGTCCAAAAGGCTGTTCTATACATCTGTGGCTCTTTTGCTGTCTCACATACAGGTTTTTCATTACCATCTTTCTAAATTCCATATACATGTGTTAGTATACTGTATTGGTGTTTTTCTTTCTGGCCTACTTCACTCTGTATAATTGGCTCCAGCTTCATCCACCTCATTAGAACTGATTCAAATGTATTCTTTTTAATGGCTGAGTAATACTCCATTGTGTATATGTACCACAGCTTTCTTATCCATTCATTGCTGATGGACATCTAGGTTGCTTCCATGTCCTGGCTATTATAAATAGTGCTGTGATGAACATTGGGGCACATGTGTCTCTTTCAATTCTGGTTTGCTCAGTGTGTATGCCCAGCAGTGGGATTGCTGGGTCATAAGGCAGTTCTATTCGCAATTTTTTAAGGAATTTCCACACTGTTCTCCATAGTGGCTGTACTAATTTGCATTCCCACCAACAGTGTAAGAGGGTTCCCTTTTCTCCACACCCTCTCCAACATTTATTGCTTGTTGACTTTTGGATCACAGCCATTCTGACTGGTGTGAAATGGTACCTCAGTGTGGTTTTGATTTGCATGAAAAGCTAACTTTTAAGGTGATTTTTTAAAAACATTATCTAGTGAGTAGTCAGGAGCAAGAAATGGCAACCCACTCCAGTATTCTTGCCTGGAAAATCCCATGAATGGTGGAGCCTGGTAGGCTGCAGTCCATGAGGTCAAGAAGAGTTGGACACGACTGAGCGACTTCACTTTCACTTTTCACTGTCATGAATTGGGGAAGGAAATGGCCACGCATTCCAGTGTTCTTGCCTGGAGAATATCAGGGATGGGGGAGCCTGGTGGGCTTCCATTTATGGGGTAGCACAGAGTCTGACACAACTGAAGTGACTTAGCAGCAGCAGCAGCAGAAGTGAATAGACAAAGTAGCAATACTGTATTTGTTTTGCTATACATCGACATGAATCAGCCACGAGTGTACATGAACTCCCAATCCGACCCCCACCGCCCCCCTCCTGCCCTACACCATCTCTCTGGATTATCCCCGTGCATCAGTCCCAAGCATCTTGCATCCCTCATTGAACCTAGACCTGCGATTTGTTTCATTTATGATATCATACATGTTACATTGCCACTCTCCCAAATCATCCCACCCTCTCCCTCTCCCACAGAGTCCAAAAGGCTGTTCTATACATCTGTGCCTCTTTTGCTGTCTTGCATACAGGTTTATCATTACCATCTTTCTAAATTCCATATATATGTGTAAGTATACTGTATTGGTGTTTTTCTTTCTGGGTTACTTCACTCTGTATAATCGGCTCCAGCTTGCTATGTTATTGTAGTCATTTACATGCCTATCTCTGTCACCAATATATTAGCAGATGAAGGGCATAAAACATTTAATATTCATTCTCTTTTCATCTTATAACATCTTATGTAAAGAAGCTATACTATGGGGGTATGTACTTTGGTAGAACAATATATTCATACTAGTTTTCAGAGATTTGATCAATCAGTTCTTACATGCTTAGGTGTCTTTGGTGGTGGTGTTTTAGTCACTAAGTCGTGTCTGACTCTTGCAACTCCATGGACTACAGCAGGCTGCCAGGCTCCTCTGTCTAAGGGATTCTCCAGGCAAGAATGCTGGAGTGGGTTGCCATTCCTTCTCCAGTGGATCTCCCTGACCCAAGGATTGAACCTGGGTCTCCTGCATTGCAGGCAGACTCTTTACCAACTGAGTTGTGAGGGAAGCCCTGTTAGTTTTTAGCTAGTGTTAATAATGGATAGATATATTTGATATTTAGGCTAAAATAGATACTTTCAAGCTGAGAGAATTATTTTTGAAAAAGAGGGAAAGTAGAAAATGTTATTAACAGCATAATACAACACATTTATTTCTGTAAACTTTTTTTTTCTATAAAATCAAAACAAATATAGCATTACAGAATCAACCTAGCGATCTGATATACTTGACAATATGGGTATATACTTGATCTTGTTCAAAAGCTTACAGTATAGAAAAACCGAGCTGCTATGTCATATAGAAATCAAGGATTTGCCAATCACAATTAGTAATGTCTACCCATGATTCAGATAAATTTATTCATTAGAATATGTATATACATCAAAACTTTTGTGGATGAATCTGTTATTTGCTAAACTTTTACATTGCCCTTTACATTGCAACAAAAGAATACATCTCTGTAAAGTGCTAAACAAAAGAAACAAAAATGAATTAAATTATAGTATTTTACATTCTGAAAGTGTGCAGTAACTTTATTTTCATGATAGTCAACCCAAGGATATATGCTAATTATAATGCACTAATCATTCTACCCAAGGAAATGAAGCTGTTAAAATATTCAGAATGACAAAAAAAAAAAAAGTTTCATTTGCACTGAGAAATTTTACCTGGAGAAATTTGACAGAAGAACTTGTTCTGGGCAATCAATCATGGTTGTCTACAATGGTATTAATCACCCTGTGGGCCAGGTTGTTTGTCTTCTCATCATCTTTGAGGCTTAGATATTTAAAAATGTTCTGCCAAGATGCTCTTCATGTAAATGAACCATATGCTGGAAGTTTACAATGTTGCCAAGGTGTTGTTAAGACCTGTTCAAGGTAGAAAGTTTTGCTCATTATGCTCATGTTTATTACCAAAGAAAAACTTTGTCCTTTATATGGTAGTTCAAAATTTGGAAAGTGAAAATAACATTGATATTTTGTCATGGAAGTTTCTTTCTTACATTTTATTTGTCAGAGCATAGATATGACAAAGAACTATTTTATAGGGATTTGTTTTCTAGTTCTCAAAGGAAGCAATAATATCAAATACATGGTATCTATAATGGATTTTCCTTCTGAAAAAAATCTGATATATATATTCAATATTTATGATTCGATACCTTGATGTTCACAAACTGGTTTTAAAGTTTTAATTATTCATTTTTTATTTAAATATTAAATATTTTGATATGATTTCTGAAATAAATAGGGGATTCTTTTCTTAAAAAAGTTTGATACCACCATTCAGTATGTTACATGAAACTCAGAGAACAAGCTGTGATTGAAAATCAGCAGTTACCCAGTTATTTAGTATATTTACTAAGGAAATACTGTATTAGGTGATATAAATGATAACATTGAAGATATGGTTCAGTTCATGATAAATAAAATTAGTACAGTTGAGAGCTGGTTTCTAAACAAATCAAATAATTGTGAGCAAAATAAAACTATCAAATATACTTTCTAATACAAAGAATATATATATATAACTGTAAATTTCCAAAGAAAAAGAAAACACTAACTTGAAAAGACATGTCATCTACACTTTCCTTGCAGCACTAGTTACAATAGTCATGATATAGAAACAACCTCAGTGTCTATGGATGAATGGATAAAGAAATTGTGAGATACATATATGTACACACATAATGGGATTATTGTGTTCAGTTGCTAAATCCTGACTCTTTGTGACCCCATGAACTGCAGCACACCAGGCTTCCAGGTCCTTCAGTATCTCCTGGAAATTGCTCAAACTCAAACTCATGTCTATTGAGTCAGTGATGCCATCCAACCATCTCTTCCTTTCTTATCCACTTCTCCTCTTGCCCTCAGTCTTTTTCAGCATCAGAGTCTTTTCCAATGAGTCGGCTCTTTGAATTAAGTGGTCAAAGTATTGGAGTTTTAGCTTCAGCATCAGCCCTTCCAGTGAATATTCAGGGTTCATTTCCTTTAGGACTGACTGGTTTGATCTCCTTGCAGTCCAAGGGACTCACAAGAGAGTCTTTTCCAGCTCCAGAATTCAGAAGTATCAATTCTTTGGTGCTCAACCTTCTTTATGGTCCAACATCTGACATGACTACTGGAAAACCATAGGTTTGATTATATGGGCCTTTGTTAGCAATGTGATGTCTCTGTTTTTAATATGCTATCCAGGTTTGTCATAGCTTTCCTTCCAGAGGGCAAGGGTCTTTTAATTTTGTAGCTACTATCACCATCTGCAGTGATTTTGGAGCCCCTAAAAAGTAAATCTGTCACTGTTTCCCCTTTTTCCTCATCTTTTGCCATGAGGTGATGGGACCGGATGCCATAATCTTATTTTTTTGAATGTTGAGTTTTAAGCCAAACTTTTCTTTCTCCTCTTTCATCCTCATCAAGAAGCTCTTTAGTTCCCCATTGCTTTCTGCATTAAAGTGGTATCATCTGCATATCTGAGGTTATTGATCTCTCTCCAGGCAATCAATCTTGATTCCAGTTTGGGATTATTCCAGCCCAGCTTTCGCATAATATACTTTGCATAGAAGTTAAATATGCAGGATGGCAATATACAGCCTTGACATAGTCGTTTCCCAATTTTGAACCAGTCAGTTGTTCCAAGTCCAGTTCACACTGTTGTTTCTTGACCTGCATACAGTTTATCAGCAGGCAGGTAAGGTGATCTGGTACTCTCATCTCTTTAAGAACTTTTCATGGTTGTTGTGACCCACACAGTCAAGAGCTTTAGTGTAGTCAATGAAGCAGAAGTTTTTGTGGAATTCTCTTGCTTTTTCTATGATCCAATGGATGTTGGCAGTTGATCTCTGGTTACAATCCAGTTTGTACATCTGGAAGTTCTTAGTTCAGGTATTGTTGAAGCTTAGCTTGATGGATTTGAAACATTACCTTCCTAGCACAATAATAATGAAATGCTATTCAGCTATTAAAAAAAAAAAGAATGAAATCTTGCCATATGCAACAAAATAGATGGACCTTGAGGGTGTTCTATGAAGTAAAGCAAGTCAGAGAGAGAAACACAAATACTGTATGACCTCTCTTACATGAGGAATTTGAAAAAAATATATAAAAAGCTAATATATACAGAGAACAGATTGGTACTTACCAGAGGTAACAAGTGTGGGTGTAAAAGAAATGGGTGAAGAGGATCAAAGGTATAACAAGTTATAAAATAAATTAAAACTCCATTAGAAGATATTTAGTACAAAGGGATTTTCATTCCAAGGGAATGGGGGAGATAGAGAGCTAAATATAAGTTATATTATCTCTCTGTGTCTGTGTTCCAGAGGCATATTGGCTTATAATTTTTTGTTGTTGCTTGCAAAGTCCTTTTAAAGTCCCTTACAAAGTTTTAGAATGGTAGTAATACTGGCTTCAAAGAATAAGTTAAGACGTATTTGTTTTCATTCTAAATTCTGAAAGTGTTTGTGTAGGATTGATGTAATTTTCTTCCTTTAATGTTTGATGGAGCTAAGCCATGAACACATGTGGGGTTGCAATTGTCTTTGTGGGAATATTTTTAATTTTAAATGTCATTTTTCTAATAATGTAATCAAGACAGATATAATTTTTTGGTTCATTTTTATAATTTGCATCTACTAAGCACTTTTTATTTGTCACCAAGGTTGCAGTATTTGTTAGCATAGAATTGTCTGTATATCCCTATATTGGCTTTTGAAGATATGTAGTATCAGAAGTTATATTTCTCTTTCATTTCTAATTTTGGTAACTTTTGTTGTCTCTCTTTTATCTTCATTAATCACCCCCTATATTTAGCAATTTTAGATTTTTGTAAAGAACTGTTTATTTCACTGATTTTCTCTGTTAATATATTTTATATTCAATGACTCTGCTTTTTATTTTATTCAGTGGATCAGATTTTATCAAATTTGATGAGTTTTTTCTCATTACTTATCCAAATATTTTCCTTTCTCCTGTGGGACTTGTTATGAAACATAAATATTTGGAAGGTGTATAATTAGGAGGAATTCAAAGAAAAACTAATTTTCTGACAATCATACCTGGGAAGAGATGAGTCAGGTGGCTCTTTGGATAATTTAGGAGTTAATCAACAGTTTTTGACCTGAAGAAATTACAGTGTGATGAGAGAGCTTTGGAAACAGGAAAAGTAAGTTACAAAGTCAACATACTGACACTGTAGGATTTTGCTGTGCAAGTGTCTAGCTTTTGTTATTTTATTGTGTGACATTATTTTTTGGAGAGAAACAGTGAATGTTTTGTCTTTGTATTTTCCTAGTGAATATCCCAGGAAGTAAGATGTATACTTGAATTTTAAAAATATTTAAAGGCAATGATAAAGTGGATCAAACAGGAATCCCTCAGCTGCAGTGTGTTTGGCTGGTTGATGAACTTTGATCACAATGTTCACCTTATTTCTGGACTATTTCACTCATGTTAATCTCTATTAATACTTGGCATGAATTAGTTTGAATATCATCCTTATGATTACATGAACATTTCTAAGAATGAAAGGTATTTTGAGCATATGTCTGAATAGTGAAATTATAAGACATGCCTCATGGAAATATAAAGCCTCTTCTGTCACATAAGTAGAGTGAAGAAGAAAGAACAAATTAAAGAACATGGACATGCACATTATGAACCTCATGCTGAAATATTTTAAGGAAGTTAATCTTGGAAATAAAGTCTGTTCTTTCTTTTTATTTGTTGATTTTATTGTTGTATTTTCCTATCATTGTCACACTCTTTTTGTTTTTCCCCACTGCCTTTCTTCTGTTTCCTTTATCTATTAAAACATTCTTTTTAGCTTGAATAGATTTGTGAAGAATTTGTTTGTTTCCAGTGAGTTTACTGCTTGGAGAAAAGTGGAGAGTTTGAAAAGGAAATATAAACTTTTCAGTCCAGCTTGACAGGTACATTATATTTCAAATTTAGAAGAAATGATTCATAGGTTTCCTCAGATTCTCAGAACTAGCCTACCTGTTTAGCAGAAACTCTCCTTCAGGGCATCTATTTTTTAGTGGGATTTCTCTCAATACAAATAACATAGATGTTTCCATATAATGACATTTTAATTTATTAAAGCAAAAGGTACAACATACTTCTATTATTATTGTTACTTCCACCTACTAATAAAATATTGAATAATTAACATGTTTTGAGAGCTTATTACTATTTACTAAGCAACGCTGTAGCAATTTTCCATGTATTAAGTCAATTAATTCTCATATAAGCAATATGAAGTATGTAACACATCCCTCCCTGTTTTACACATGAAAAACTCGAGGTGCCTGATTTGTAAGCAGTTTGCTGAGAGTTACACGGAAAGTGACAGTGTCTAGGTTTGAACTCAGGTCCTTGGTCTTTAATGTGAGTCAAAAAAAAAAAAAAAAAAAAAACTAAGAAAATATTCTGGCCAGGTTTCTTCTTCAATGAATAAGTGCCATCATTATATAAGTGCCATCAGACTAGTAGCTACCTGAATTAGTTGTAAGAGTATTTCAATGGTAAGCATTTGATTTTTCTGGTTACTGCTTTGTGACATGTAGAAATTTCAAGGCATATTCTGTAAAAATGTTCATTGATATCAATGAGAATATTTAAAATGTTTAACCCACATTTCTGATGGGTTTTCTAAATGAAGTTCATTATGAATGTGTGTGTTGCTGCTGCTGCTGCTGCTAAGTCACGTCAGTCGTGTCCGACTCTGTGCGACCCCATAGACGGCAGCCCACCAGGCTCCCCCGTCCCTGGGATTCTCCAGGCAGGAACCCGGAGTGGGTTGCCATTTCCCTCTCCAATGCATGAAAGTGAAAAGTGAAAGTGAAGTCACTCAGTCATGTCTGACTCTTCACGACCCATGGACTACAGCCTACCAGGCTCCTCTGTCCATCGGATTTTCCAGGCAAGAGTACTGGAGTGGGGTGCCATTGCCTTCTCCGTGTGTGTGTGTGTGTGTGTGTGTGTGCTCAAAGGCATCTAACTCTTTGCAGCCCCAGCAGGCTCCTCTGTCTGTGAGATTTACCAGGCAAGAATCCTGAAGTGGGATGCCTTTTCCTACTCTAGGGTATCTTGCTGACCCAGGGATCAGAGGTTAAAGCATCTGCCTCCAATGCGGGAGACCCAGGTTCGATCCCTGGGTCGGGAAGATTCCCCTGGAGAAGGAAATGGCAACCCACTCCAGTATTCTTGCCTGGAGAATCCCATGGATGGAGAAGCCTGGTAGGTTACAGTCCATGGGGTCGCAAAGAGTCGGACACGACTGAGCGACTTCACCTTCACCTTCACCTGCATCTCCCGCATTGGCAGGCAGCTTCTTTACCTCCGTGCCACCTGGGAAGCCAGAGTTGTATATAAATTATTTTAACCACTGATATCGAATGAGTATATTTAGATTTAGTTTGTTGATGTATATTTTGTGAGAAAACACTGACCTGTTTTCTGTGGAGAGATAACTGATATTCTGTGGTTCAGTAAATGATTTAGTTTTAAACAGCCATTTGCTTTATCTGCTAAATGGTTGCAAGAAGCAAATTGGACATAGTCCTTTACATATTGTGCTCATTGTATTGCACTTTGACATCCAGTATATGGACTATGAAGCATCTGCCTTAATTTAAAATCAATGGTTCAAGTTGTTTTAAAAAAGTTACTAATATTTAGGTACATCCTTACAAATTACATGTATTTAGAATAAATTATTTTAAGAAATGCAATATTTTGTATTCAGTACAGTTCAGTTGCTGTTATGTCAACTCTTTGCGACCCCATGGACTGCAGCATGCCAGGCTTCCCTGTCCATCACCAACTCCCGGAGCCTACTCCAATTTATGCCAATTGAGTCAGTGATGCCATCCAACCATCTCATCCTCTGTCATCCCTTTCTCCTCCTGCCTACAGTCTTTCCCAGCATCAGGGTCTTTCCAATGAGTCAGTTCTTCACATCAGGTGGCCAAAGTATTGGAGTTTCACCTTCAGCATCAGTCCTTCCAATGAATTTTCAGGACTGATTTCCTTTAGGATGGATGTTGTCCAAGGACTTCTCAAGAGTCTTCTCCAACACCACAGTTCAAAAGCATCAATTCTTCGGTGCTCAGCATTCTTCACAGTCTAACTCTCACATCCATACATGACTATTGGAAAAACCATAGTTTTGGTTAGACAGACCTTTGTTGGCAAAACAATGTCTTTGTTTTTTATATGCTGTCTAGGTCGGTCATAGCTTTTCTCCCAAGAAGCAAACATCTTTTAATTTCATGGCTGCAGTCACCATCTGCAGGGATTTTGGAGCCCCCCAAAATAAAAAGTCTCTCACTGTTTCCATTGTTTTCCAATCAATTTACCATGAAGTGATGGGATCAGATACCATGATCCTAGTTTTTTGAATGTTGAGTTTTAAACCAACTTTTTCTTTCGCTCTTTCACTTTCATCAAGAGTCTCTTTAGTTCTTCTTCATTTTCTGCCATAAGGGTGGGAAGTTATTAATTGTTCCAATATGAACAGACATAATGATTTCCTCTAGGAAATCATAAAAATAAAGTTAAAGAAATGAACAAAAAGTTTTATCCTATGACACCAATTATAGTTAGACTATAAGGTAAGTGTTTCTGAAGACACTAAAATAAATGTGTGTTCATTTCCCTGTTGACATGCAACACCATGTTGGAAAACATTTTATGTGCTTTTCTATATAACAGGGGTCAGAAGCCTGTGAACTTTATTGCTTAGAATTCCTTTTTATCTATTTCATTGTAATATATGAATTTCACTGTTTCTGAGGTTTACATATCAGATTGGAAGGCAGAGCTTAATTGTTCCATAGGCTGAGAAAAGCAGATCTCATGCAAACTTCAGTATACCTTGTTTCTTTGCAATGGGTTCTGAGAACTGCCCAAGGAATTTCCTACCTCAATGCTAAAGGCCACTGTGACCAGTGGCCAAAATTTTCCTGAAAGGTAGGAACTATTGGTGAAAATGAGGTTCAACTTTCTTGACCTTATCTCTTCAGGCATTTCAACAGTTTTGTAAGCAGATAATTGCCTGTATTTAATATTTTTCAGATTCAAGTACTGGATTCATTTTTGAGTATTCTCACTGATAAAGTTATGATATAAGTGGTTCTAGGAAACATATCTGCAAAAATTAAAATCTGGAATTTGTTATTGTCTTCATTAATTTTGAAGGCACTGTTGATCACATCACCAGAGTAAAATTGATTAGTAGTTCATAAAATTCAGTAAAAAACATTCATATGAATTATGATGTTTATTTCCCTACAATGAAGTTTTATTTATTTTATTTTATTCAAGTATAATTGATTTACAATGTTGTGTTAATTTATGATGTACAGCTAAGTGATTCAGTTTTATATATATATACACATTACTTTTTATATTCTTTTCAATTATGGCTTATCACAGAGTACTGAATATAGTTCTTGTGCTATACAGTAGAACCTTGTGGTTTATCCATTTTATATATAATAGTTTGCACCTGCTTATCCCAAACTCCCAATCTATTCCTCCATATCCCCATCACCTTGGTAACCACAAATCTGTTTTCTCTGTCTGTGAATATGTTTTGTAGATAAGTTCATTTGTGTCATATTTTAGATTCCACATTTAAGTGATATCATATGATATTTGTTGTTGACTTACTTCACTTAATATGATAATCTCTAGGTCCATTCATATAGTTGCAAATGGCATTATTTCATTATTTTTATGGCTGAGTAGTGTTACATTATATATATATATATATACACACACACACACACACACACACACACATATATACACACACCACACCTTTACCCGTTTATCTTTCAGTGGACATTTATGTTGCTTGCATATCTTGGCTATTGTGAATACTGATGCTGTGAACATGGGGGTGTATGTATCATTTTAAATTATAGTTTTGTCTGGATATGAGCCCAGGAGTGGGATTGCTGGATCATATGTCAGCTCTATTTTTAGTTTTTTTTTTCAGGGACCTCTATGTTGTTTTCTGTATTGGCTGCACAAATTTACATTTCCATCAACAGTATAGGAAGGTTCTAGAATAGGGTATTGAGTTAAAGCAAGGGTATGACTGATCATGCATCTGTTGAAATGGAGTATTACATCAAATATTATTATTCCTATGATTAAGAGGAAGACTTTTTTTTTTTTTGGTACTGCACATAAGAAGGCTTACATAGAATACAGCATGTTTGGGACTTTATATACATATCTCAAAGTATGTACAGAAAAGACAGAGATTATAGATTTTCGTTTAACATATTACTTTTATCATTTTGACCTAAGGATTGATTTACCCTACCTACCAAGACACATTTGATCCTTCAGACTGAAATTATAACTTAAGTTGGATTTATAACCCTGCCAAATCCCTTTGCTAAGTCACTTCAGTCGTGTCCGACTCTGTGTGACCCCATAGACGGCAGCCCACCAGGCTCCCCGTCCCTGGGGTTCTCCAGGCAAGAACACTGGAGTGGGTTGCCATTTCCTTCTCCAATGCATGAAAGCGAAAGGTGAAAGTGAAGTTGCTCAGTCGTGTCCGACTTAGCGACCCCATGGACTGAAGCCTACCAGGCTCCTCCATCCATGGGATTTTCCAGGCAAGAGTACTGGAGTGGGGTGCCATTGCCTTCTCCGGCCAAATCTCTTATTTAGATATTATCTTACTGACAGAGAAGAGTGGCACCTAAAAACTGAAAAAGGGTAATAATCAAATAATAAAATAAGCATCACTCTCAGAGGAAGCTAGAATCCCTGGGATAGA
Source organism: Aepyceros melampus (assembly GCA_006408695.1). Classification (NCBI taxonomy): domain Eukaryota; kingdom Metazoa; phylum Chordata; class Mammalia; order Artiodactyla; family Bovidae; genus Aepyceros; species Aepyceros melampus. Next base: position 190,133 of record SJXQ01001142.1, read on the forward strand.
CATCATTTGATGATTTTAATTCAGACACTGTCCTTTATTTGGATATTGATTCTAATCAAGTCTGACCACACTACCATTTATATATCCAGATCTAAAACTAGAGTGAAAGTGAAAGTCACTCAGTTGTAGTCAACTTTTTGCAACCCCTTGAACTGTAGTCTGCTAAGACTCCTCTCTCCATGGAGTTCTCCAGGTAAGAATACTGAAATGTATAGCCATTCCTTTCTCCAGGGCATCTTCCCAATCCATGGATTGAACTTTGATCTCTAGCATTGCAGGCAGATTCTTTGCCATCTGAGCCACTAGGGAAGCCCTGGAGTAGATCTTGTCATAATCCAGGATAATGAGTACAACATCTGAATAGGAAGGAAATAGTTGATATATATAGAAACCCAGGGGAAATAAGTGGAGACAGCTTCTAAGAACCTACAAGACATGTCAAGCCTACTGTATCAACTTCAGTGTACTTACTAAACATGGTAAGTTTATGTTCTAACTTACAAATCTGATATTAATTGTAAGCGTTTGCATAGCTCTTTGGCTACTTTATGACTCAATAGCTTCTGGTCGAGACCTAGTAGACACTGAAGAGATCAAGAAAAGACAGAAAGAATACACAGAAAAACTGTATAAAAAGGATCCAGATAAACTGGATGACTACGATAGTGAGAGAGTCATTTCCTAGGCAGGTTGATAAAAGGCTAGGGGTCCCCAAGGAGAGAGGGGTCTGGAATTCTCAAGGAGGAAGAAAGGACAACCTTTTTCCTTCTCTACATTCCTTAGGATTATATAACAATGTATTCTGCCTGAGGACAGTCTCTGGATTAAACCTTCTGGCTAATTCTGTTATTTTAAAATGTAAATTATGGGAGTAGGTCTGGTGAGGACTTTACAACCTCCAGACATTCTTTGGATTTACTGGAGAGTATATAACTTCATTGCTAACACTAACAAGCGGGTACTCTTTCTACCCCCTTCTGATGCCTATGTCAGAAGCTTTCTCTATCTCCTTTATACTTTAATAAAACTTTATTACACAAGCTCTGAGCGATCAAGCCTCGTCTCTGGCCCCGGATTGAATTCTTCACCTCCGGAGGCCAAGAATCCCAGCGTCGTAATTCAACAACAACCTTTCAATAGCATGGTCAGCCACCCAGAGCCAGATATTCTGGAGAGCGAAGTCAAGTGGAACTTAGGAAACACTACTGTTAATAAAGCTGGTAGATGTGGCAGAATTCCAGTGGAACTATTCAAAACCCTAAAAGATAATGTCATCAAGGTGTTTGTTGGATTTAATATGTCTATAAATCTGGAAGACCCAGTAGTAGCTGCAGGGCTGGAAAAGATCAATCCTCATCCCAATCCCCAAGAAGGATGAAGGTGAGGGTGAAGTCGCTCAGTCGTGTCCGACTCTTTGCTAGCCCGTGGACTGTAACCTACTAGGCTTCTCCATCCATGGGATTCTCCAGGCAAGAATACTGGAGTGGATTGCCATTTCCTTCTCCAGGGGATCTTCCTGACCCAGGGATCGAATCCAGGTCTCCCACATTGGAGGCAGATGCTTTAACCTCTGAGCCACCAGGGAAGCCGAAATATAGTACCAAAGAATGTTCAAACTATTGGACAATTGCACTTCTCTCCTATGCTAGAAAGATCATTTTTAATATCTTGCATGCTGCTGCTGCTAAATCACTTCAGTCGTGTCCTACTCTGTGCGACCCATAGACGGCAGCCCGTCAGGCTCCTCCAATCCCTGGGATTCTCCAGGCAAGAAGGCTTCTGCATTACGCGAACCAAGAACTTCCAAATGTCCAAGTTGAATTTAGAAAAGGAAGAGGAACCAGAGATTAAGTTGCCAACATTTGCTGGATCATACAGAAAGCTAGGGAATTAAAAAAAAAAAAAAAAAAAAACTACCTATGTTTCATCAGCTATGCCAAAGTCTTTGACTGTGTGCATCATAAACTGTGGAAAGCTCTTAAAGAGGTGAAAATACCAGACCATCTTACCTATCTCCTGAGAAACCTGTATGTGGGTGCAGAAGCAACAGTTAGAACTCTGTACAGAACAATCAATTAGTTCAGGATCAAGAAAGGAGTTCAACAGGGCTGTATGCCATTACTCTGTTTATTTAACCTACATGCTGAACACATCATGAGAAATACCAGGCTGAGGAAATTGCAAACTGGAATTAAGGTATGCAGGAGAAACATCAACCACCTCAGATATGCAGATGATACCACTGTAATGGCAGAAGGCAGTCCAACCAGTCAATCCTAAAGGAAATCAGTCCTGAATATCTATTGAGAGGACTGATGCTGAAGCTGAAAGTCCAATACTTTGGCTACCAAATGTGAAGACCCTGATGCTGGGAAAGATTGAAGGCAGGAGGAGACGGGGAAGACAAAGGATGAGATGGTTGGATGGCATCACCAACTTGATGGACATGAGTTTGAGAAAGCTCCTGGAGTTGAAGATAGACAGGAAAGCCTGGCATGCTGCAGTCCATGGGATTGCAAAAAGTCTGACACAACTGAGTGACTGAACTGAACGGAACCGACTCAACATACGTGAGTTTGAGTAAGCTCTGGGAAATAGTGAAGGATGGGGAGGCCTGGTATGCTGCAGTCCATCGTTGTCATAAAGAGTTGGATATGACTGAGTGGCTAAGCAACAACAACAACAACAACAATGAGAGAAAGCAGAGAAGAAATAAAGATCCCCTTGATGAGGGTAAAGGAGGGAGTGAAAGAGCTGGTTTAAAGCTAAACATTAAGTTTGACAGAAAACAATAAAATTCTGTAAAACAAGTATCCTTTAATTAAAAACTAAATTAATTAATTTAAAACACCCTAAACATTAAAAAAAGCTATGATCACGATATCTAGCCCCATTACTTCATGGCAAATAAAAGGTTAAAAGCGGAAATAGTGACAGCTTTTCTCTTCTTGGACTCTAAAATCACTGTGGATGGTGACTGCAGCCATGAAATCAGAAGACGTGTGTTTCTTGACAGGAAAGTTATGACAAACCTAGACTGTTGAAAAGCAGAGTCATTACTCTGCCAACAAAGGTCCATGTAGTCAAGGCTATGGTCTTGTGCCAGTTTTCAGGTATGGTTGTGAAAGCTGGACTATAAAGAAGGTAGTGTACCAGATAATTGATGCCTTCAAACTGTGGTGCTGAAGAAGACTCCTAAGAGTCCTTTGGACAGCAAGATCAAACCAGTCAATTTTAAGAGAAATCAATCCTGAATATTCTTTGGAAAGACTGATGCTGAACCTGAAACTCCAATATTTTGGTCATCTGATGTGAACAGCTGACTCATTGGAAAAGTCCCTGATGCTGGGAAAGATTGAGGGCAGAAGGAGAAGAGTCAGAGGCAGAGACTCAAGTTATCCGACCACAAACCCAGGAACACCTGCACCTGGAGCCACCAGAAACTGAAGGACGCAAGGCATAGCGTCTCCTCTACAGTCTCTGGACAGAGAGTGGCCAGGGCAGTCTCTCCAAATAAATGTGGTCTATTTCCTCTTTTCTTTTTTTATCTTTTTTTTTAAATTAATTTCTACTTCTTAGTTTGTTTTGCTTTACAATACTGTATTCATTTTGCTATACATTGACATGAATCAGCCACGAGTGTACATGAACTCCCAATCCCGACCCCCACCTCCCCCCTCCCGCCCCACACCTTCTCTCTGGATTATCCCCGTGCCATCAGTCCCAAGCATCCTGCATCCTGCATCAAACCTGGACTGGAGATTCGTTTCACTTATGATATCATACATGTTACACTGCCACTCTGCCAACTCATCTCACCCTCTCCCTCTCCCAGAGTCCAAAAGGCCGTTCTATACATCTGTGTCTCTTTTGCTGTCTTATGTACAGGTTTATCATTACCATCATTCTAAATTCCATATATATGTGTAAGTATACTGTATTGGTGTTTTTCTTTCTGGCTTACTTCACTCTGTATAATCGGCTCCAGCGTCATCCACCTCATTAGAACTGATTCAAATGTATTCTTTTTAATAGCTGAGTAATACTCCATTGTGTATATGTACCACAGCTTTCTTATCCATTCATCTGCTGATGGACATCTAGGTTGCTTCCATGTCCTGGCTATTATAAACAGTGCCGCAATGAACATTGGGGTACACGTGTCTCTTTCAATTCTGGTTTCCTTGGTGTGTATGCCCAGCAGTGGGATCGCTGGATCATAAGGCAGTTCTATTTGCAATTTTTTAAGGAATCTCCACACTGTTCTCCATAGTGGCTGTACTAATTTGCATTCCCACCAACAGTGTAAGAGGGTTCCCTTTTCTCCACACCCTCTCCAGCATTTATTGCTTGTTGACTTTTGGATCGCAGCCATTCTGACTGGTGTGAAATGGTACCTCATTGTGGTTTTGATTTGCATTTCTCTGATAATGAGTGATGTTGAGCATCTTTTCATGTGTTTGTTAGCCATTCGTATGTCTTCTTTGGAGAAATGTCTATTTAGTTCTTTGGCCCATTTTTTGATTGGGTCATTTATTTTTCTGGAGTTGAGCTGCATAAGCTGCTTGTATATTTTTGAGATTAGTTGTTTGTCAGTTGCTTCATTTGCTATTATTTTCTCCCATTCAGAAGGCTGTCTTTTCACCTTGCTTATAGTTTCCTTTGTTGTGCAGAAGCTTTTAATTTTAATTAGATCCCATTTGTTTATTTTTGCTTTTATTTCCAGTATTCTGGGAGGTGGATCATAGAGGATCCTGCTGTGATTTATGTCAGAGAGTGTTATCTTTTCATCTTTTGTTTATCTCAACATATTCTTTATAAAAGTCAATTGCATAAGTTGTTTTATCCAACACTGTGATTTCAGAGTCCTGGCCTCTAGAATTGTGAAAGAATACACTTGTGATTCAAAGCCACCCAGCTTTTAAGAATTTAACAGTTTTAGGTAGTTAATACAGATATTTATGTGGATATGCTAAGTAAAATATTAACAGCAAAATTCATTACTTGATTAAAAAGATATTTGCAATAACCAAGGAGTACTTGTTATATAAATGAATGGATGGTTAACTATTAAATATATTTATTTTGTCATTATTATCACATTTATTAAAAAAACATATAACAATAAGCAGAAACATGTACACAGTACTTATCACATACCTGGCTCTATTTGAGCAATTTCCAATTAATCATCATAACAATTTAATGACAATTAAATCTAAATTAGGTCAATATATGTACTATTTTATTAAAGATAATTGAAAGAAACAAAAGTAAAGCAAAGTTAAGTAGCTTTACAAAGATTGTGTAGCCTGTAGATAGTGACGTTGGGATTTGAATTCCAGGTGACTTGCTCCAGGACCCCTCTATTGTAAAATTATAGTATCATCATCTCCATGGATGCCAAAATAAGATTTGGCCAAATCAGATAATCAGTCTTGCTTGAAACACTATTTGTCAAGACTAGATAGTTTCTTAACATTAAAATATATCAATTTCAACCCCCAAATCAGGAAATCCTGATGACAATACCAAAGTCCTTCCTATTACTGTCAGGAGCAAAACAAGAACACTCAGTATTCCTTATATCAACATATTATCATTATACTGGCTGCACTAAAAACACAACAAGGCAAGTTAGGGAAATGTGATATATATATATATATATGAAAATTTTTGCCTAATTCCCATTTTTATTCTAGTCCTCACCAGATAAAGTCAGTACAAGATCATCGCACAAGTGCAATGTTTGCACCATTGTAATTACAAGAGTGAGATGAGCCGTGAACACAGCTTTAGAGCTTAAGTATGACTAAATGGATTATATAATATAAATGAGATTACACTGGCCAGACATTCTCCAGTTACCATGGATATGAGACACTCATTTCATGCCAATAAAATTATGGTTAAAATAGTCACATGACAATGAGTAAGAAACAATCAGGGATCAAAAAGTAAATTACTTAATTCCACTTTGGGTAGCACTGGGGAGGCATTTGTGGATATTTATGTAATGGAATAAAGGAGATTAAATTAGAGGGAAAGTTTTGGTATTTGAATAAATGAGTTAAATAAAGAAGAAAGTAAATTGCCTTGTCTCCACAGTAAATAAAATGGAAATACACTGAACTGGAATGCTCTGGAGTTTTGTGAGTTCTGCAAACCTACCATGAAGCCACAGATTTTGGTTGTAGGAAGTGGCTATAAACAAGTGTGTGGGGGTATACATTGCCTCACCTGCTCTGACAGTTGCCTCATGGAAGTGAGTGAAGGTGAAATTGTTAGTTGCTCAGTCATGTCTGACTCTTTGTGACCCAATGGACTGTAGCCTTCCAGGCTCCTCTGTCCATGGGGATTCTCCAGGCAAGAATACTGGAGTGGGTTGACATTCCTTTCTCCAGGGGATCTTCCTGTCCCAGGGATCACACCCAGGCCTCCTACACTGGCAGGTAGATTCTTTACTATCTGAGTCACCAGAGAAAGTCTGCATGGAAGTAAGTCCTAAAGCAAATGAGACAGGTGAGAAAAATATGTTCCTGCTCACAACCTGACTGAGTCCTCCACGTCCATGCAGAACTCTCCTCAGTGCTAGCTCATCTACTGATAGTGACAAGTGAAGGGATGTGTCAGGTATTCTCAGTCTCAGAGTTAGCCCTGACCTTAATTTAGACCATGCTGGAAAGAAAAAGTGGTCCCTTGTAAGAGTTTATCTCCAGTTACTAATTTTGCCAGGTTTTTTTGGGTTATGTTGTTTGTCCAGTTCATGATAAGTGAGGGAAGTAATTATCACTGAATTTGTGCATTCTAAGATAAAGAAATATCAAAAAGACCTAGATTATTTCATTTTCTTCACATCCTACATGCAATGATAAAAATAATTGGAAGATTGACTAAAATGGAGCTATTTTAAAAATTAAATGAATTTTAATTAGCAAACAAGATATTTGTATATTTTAATGTGATGTTGTTTCTTGGGAAGTTATGTCCTTAGACATCACTCTATGTACTATAGGTATTTTCCTGGCAGGGGTAAAGAATTATATCTGTAATAGTGAGTCTTTTTTTTTTTTTTTAAGAAACTTATAAATAGTTTGGCCATTTCAGCATGCAAACAGTTATAGGAGTTTTCCAATAATAAACAAATAATCTTTCCCTGATATATTTCATGATAAGCCAATGGTATTCTGTAAGCACCCAACTTAATAGGGAGAACAGGGTAACTGAACCCATACAATATTTATTGTAACCCAAGTTACAAGAGCAGACTCTGTTGCTAGTTTAATCTTCTGAATATTTAGACAGTTAAACCAAATATGCTGTTGCGGCCATCTATGATATCATAAATGGATTCTGAATGATTAATCCTCATTGTGCAACATGATTATCGTAAATGGCCTCATATTGTATATACATGTAGTGCCTTCTCACAAATTCCCATTAGGCAGAAAAAGAAGCATGCAATTGATGATTTGGATTATGTGAGCAATAGAGAATTATGTTAAATAATATGCAATATACAACATAGAATTATTCTAAATAATATACACTTACTGGAAATATTTTGGCATTTTTATAGCATATTTTAAAAGATAAAACCTTTTATTTCATTATTTATTAATTCAGGAGTCTTGAAAGAAATCCTGGAGTTTATATACAGTGTTTCTCTAATGATATAATAAGTCTTTTAATTATAACAACTTACATTTTCTTAGTATTGAAACAGCATTTATATCCTTAAACCTATGAGGGCATAAGCTATTTATATATTTATTTTGTATGTATATTATAGTATTAATACTGTGTTTACTTTATTATTGCAGTATGGATGAAGGTATGTTAAAGTGTATAAGGATCATTTCAAACTAAGAGAAGCTGCTGTTCATGTGTAAGGGAAAAAAAGTTTAGATGAAAGCAGTTCTGTTATTCAGTTGCTAAGTCTTTTCCGACTCTTTCTGACCCCGTGTACTGTAGCGCTCCAGGTACCCCAGTCCTTTACTATCTCCTGGAGTTTGCTCAAACTCATGTCCATTGAGTCAGTGATGCCATCCAGCCATGTCATTGTCTGTCATCCTCTTCTGCTTCTGCCCTCAATCTTTCCCAGAATTGAGGTCTTTTCCAGTGACTTGACTCTTTGCAACAAGTGGCCAAAGTATTGGAGTTTCAACTTCAGCATCAGTCCTTCCAATGAATATTAAAGTTTGGTTTCCTTTAGGATTGACTGGTTTGATCTCCTTGCTGTCCAAGAGACAGACTCTCAAGTGTCTTCTCCAGCACCACAGTTCACAAGCATCAATTCCTTGGCACTTAGCCTTCTTTATGACCCAACTCTCACATCCAAACATGACTACTAGAAAAACCATAGCTTTTGACTATACGGACCTTTGTCACCAAAGTGATGTCTCTGCTTTTTAATAAACTGTCTAGGTTTGTCATAGTTTTTCTTCTAAGCAGCATCTTTTGATCTCCTGGCTGCAGTCACCATCTGTTATGATTTTGGAGCTGAAAAAAAGAAAATTTGCCAACGTATCCATTTTTTTTCCTCCATCTATTTGCCATGAAGTAATGGGTTTGGATGCCAGGTATTATTATTATTTTTTTTAATGTTGAGTTTTAGGACAGATTTTTTTTTTTCTCTCTCTCTCTCATCTTTTGCCTTTATCAAGAGGCTCTTTAGTTCCTCTTCACTTTATGCCAGTAAGGTGATATCATCTGCATATCCAAGGTTGTTGATATTTCTCCCAGCAATCTTGATGAAAGCAGTAAGTGAAGACAATCACTGGCCCAATCTTACTTTGCAAAATAAAATTTAGATTATATATCATTATATATGGTTAAATGAAAGGAATGTGTTGCTTTTATTAATCATCTGTTTTATGAAAGGTACTACATTAGAGCTACTGGATTGCTTTATTAATTCATTCAAAAATATTTATTTGGGTCTTCTTTATGCTCAGACTGAGATAGGTGCTGGAGATTCAATGATATACAAACATGTGTCTTTATAGAGAAAACACAAAACTGAAGAAACATGTATAATCAGTTCAATAAGTACAAACATAGAATACATTCAGGGTGCCATAGGGGGCATATAGTGTTAGAGCAAAATCATTTCCAAAAAATATGGAGAGAGAAGTTAAGGCCTAGGTTTTTAAATTATGGAGAAAAAAAGCTGGAGTGTCTTATAGTAGTATGGCATCATTTAAATGCTTTAAACAGATGCTTAGTAATATATTTCCATTCAGAAAAATCATTGTGTTTGATGTGTTCACAGTGGATCAAAGAGAGACAAGACTCATGGCAAAGAAACCATTTAGGGCAATATGCAGTAATTCAGAGCATAAACATTGTATGTACCTTCCTTGTGTGCTAAATACTAGGTATGGAGTTGAACACAGGTATAGTACAAGTAAGTTGAAATCAGGTATAGTTCCCTCAGAAGCTAAGTCAGAACATTTATAAGAAAAATGAAAACACAAATCTACATACCTGTGTTATACCATTAATTAAAAACCAAATAATATCCCTGATATTCCCCTACTACTTACGCCTAACACAATGATATTTTCCTTCCATACTTTCATACTGGAGGGTAGAAACCAAGCCAAAAATAACTGCAAAGTTTCAGATCAAGAATCTGGGTTTTGTTTTTTGTTTTTTCCTTGGAAAGACTAGATAAATCAAGGCCTTTAGGTTGAGAAGAAAGAAGAGAAGCCAAAAACAAACAAACAAACAAAAAACAAACAAAACAAAACCAAAGTTAAAAGGGAGAATAGGCAGATGCTAAAGGTAAAGCCATCTCCCACAGAGAAATAAGAAGTGTAGTGAAAAGACTGATAGAACCAACTGTCCTCCTGTGTGTCTCCAATTCTCCCCCTACCTCCTCATCAATGAGGTAAGTATCACCCATGAATGACCTACATGGGGCAGTACTGGAAATGTGTAAACCTCTATGAACAAAGGGTAGCAACTTAAAAACTACATGTGAAGCTACTGGACAATAATATCCTCAGACATGTTCCAAGCATGAATATCTGTGGGATTTTCTGATTATCAGAACCCTGGAATATTAAATAGCATAATTTATGTTTGTTTGTTTTTTTTGTTTTTTTTTTGTTTTTTTTTTTTTTTAAGAAGAAAGTATTATAAAAAAGCAAAGGAGACTCAGTATCCCCCTCAGTCAGTCAATCCCATCAGGAAGCTTTCATAAGCCTCTTATTCTTCTCCATCAGAGGGCAGACAGACTGAAAATCACAATCACAGAAAACTAACCAATCTAATCACATGGACCAGAGCCTTGTCAAATTCAATGAAACTATGAGCCATGCCATGTAGGGCCACCCAAAATGGATGGGTCATGGTGGAGAGTTCTGACAAAATGTGTTCCACTGGAGAAGGGAATGGCAAACCACTTCAGTATTCTTGCCTTGAGAACCCCATGAACAGTATGAAAAGGCAAAAAATAGGACACTGAGAGATGAACTCTCCAGATCAGTAGGTGCCTAATATGCTACTGGAGATCACTGGAGAAATAACTCCAGAAAGAATGAAGAGACAGAGCCAAGGCAGAAAGAGCACCCAGTTGTGGATGTGACTGGTGATGGAAGCAACGTCCTATGCTATAAAAGCAATATTGCATGGGAACATGGAATCTTAGGTCCATGTATCAAGGCAATTTGGAAGTGGTCAAACAGGAGATGGCAAGAGTGAACATCAACATTTTAGAAATCAGAAAACTAAAATGGACTGGAATGGGTGAATTTGATGCAGATGTTCATCATATCTACTACTATGGGCAAGAATCCCTTAGAAGAAATGAAGTAGCCCTCATAGTCAACAAGTCTGAAATGGAGTACTTGGATGTAGTCGCAAAAATGCAGAATGATCTCTGTTAATTTCCAAGGCAAACCATTCAATATCACGGTAATCCAAGGCTATGCCCTGACCAGTAATTCTGAAGAAGCTGAAATTGAACGGTTCTATGAAGACCTACAAGACTTTTTAGAATTACCACCCCAAAAGATCTTCTTTTCATTATAGGGAACTGAAATGCAAAAGGAGGAAGTCAAGAAACGCCTTGAATAACAGGCAAATCTGGCCTTGCAGTACAGAATAAAGCAGGGCAAAGGCTAGCAGAGTTTTGCCAAGAGAACACACTGGTCATAGCAAACACCCTCTTCCAACAACACAAGAGAAGATTGTACACATGGACATCAAAAAATGGTCAACACCAAAATCAGATGGATTATATTCTTTGCAGCCAAAGATGGAGAAGCTCTACACAGTCAGCAAAAACAAGACTGGGAGCTGACTGTGGCACAGACCATGAATTCCGTATTGCCAAATCCAGGCTTAAATTGAAGACAGTAGGGAAAACCACTAGACCATTCAATCCAGTTCAGTTCAGTTCAGTTCAGTCGCTCAGTCGTATCCGACTCTTTGCGACCCCATGAATCGCAGCACACCAGGGCTCCCTATCCATCACCAACTCCTGGAGTTCACTCAGACTCATGTCCATCGAGTCTGTGATGCCATCCAGCCATCTCATCCTTGGTCGTCCCCTTGTCCTCCTGCCCCCAATCCCTCCCAGCATCAGGGTTTTTTCCAGTGAGTCAACTCTTCGCATGAGGTGGCCAAAGTACTGGAGTTCAGCTTTAGCATCATTCCTTCCAAAGAAATCTCAGGGCTGATCTCCTTCAGAATGGACTGGTTGGATCTCCTCGCAGTCCAAGGGACTCTCAAGAGTATTCTCCAACACCACAGTTCAAAAGCATCAATTCTTCTGCGCTCAGCCTTCTTCACAGTCCAACTCTCACATCCATACATGACCACAGGAAAAACCAGAGACCATTCAGGTATGACCTAAATCAAATTCCTTACAATTATACTGAAAGTGAAAGTGAAGTCACTCAGTTGTGCCCGACTCTTTGTGACCCCATGGACAGTAGCCTCCACCAAGCTCCTCCATCCATGGGATTTTCTAGGCAAGAGTACTGGAGTGGGTTGCCATTTCCTTCTCCAGGGAATCTTCCCGACCCAGGGATCGAACCCAGGTCTCCCTCATTGTAGACAGACGCTTTACCATCTGAGCCACCAGGGAAGTCCCTTACAGTTATACAGTGGAAGTGACAAATCGATTCAAGGGATTAGATCTGAATTTTACTTATAATTATATTAAATAGTCTTTCTTGACAATATGATATGATATTGAGTAATTGCTCTAAATAAGAAAGTTGAATAAAAATGTAAACAATTTCTAAAATAATGTAAAATGAAACTAGAGTGATGGTAAATTGGAATGGAGAAAAAGAAATTGAGAATAAGGAAGGGAATATATATATAGATGCTAAATGAACTCCAGCCCGAAAGCATAGTAATTTAAATCCTGGCTCTACCTCTCACCAGAGATGTCACGTTGTATAATTTTCTCAGGGTTTCTGTGCACAATTGCATTCATCTCACACACTAGTATGCTCAAAATTCTGCAGCCAGGCTTCAACAGTACGTGAACTGTGAACTTCCAGATGTTCAAGCTGGATTTAGAAAAGTCAGAGGAACCAAAGATAAAATTGCCAACATACATTGGATCATCGAGAAAGCAAGAAAGTTCCAGAAAAACATCTACTTCTGCATTATTGACTATGCAAATGCCTTTTACTGTGTGGATCAAATAAATTGTAGACAATTGTGAAAATGATGGGATTCCAGACCACAGGACCTGCCTCTTGAGAAATCTGTATGCAGGTCAGGAAGCAACAGTTAGAACTGGACATGGAACAACAGACTGGTTCCAAATCAGAAAAGGAGTAGGTCAAGGCTGTATATTGTCACTGTGTCTGACTCTTTGTGACCCTATGGACTTCAGCATGCCAGGCCTCCCTGTCCATCACCAACTCCCAGAGTTTACCCAAACTCATGTCCATTGAGTGATTCCATCCAACCATCTCATCCTCTGTCCGTCCCCTTCTCCTCCTGCCTTCAATCTTTCCTAGCATCAGGGTCTTTTCAAATGAGTCAGCTCTTCACATCAGGTGGCCAAAGCACTGAAGTTTCAGCTTCAACATCAGTCCTTCCAATGAAACCTGAAGACGAATTTCCTTTAGGATGGAATTGTTGGATCTCTTTGCAGTTTTAGGGACTCAAGAGTCTTCTCCAACACCACAGTTCAAAAGCATCAATTCTTTGGCGCTCAGCTTTCTTCACAGTCCAACTCTTGCATCCATACATGACTACTGGAAAAATCATAGCCTTGACTAGATGGAACTTGTTGGCAAAGTAATGTCTCTGCTTTTTAATATGCTGTCTAGGTTAGTCATAACTTTTCCTCCAAGGAGCAAGTATCTTTTTATTTCATGGTTACAGTCACCATATGAAGTGATTTTGGAGCCCCTCAAAATAAAGTCTGCCACTGTTTTCACTGTTTCTTCATCTGTTTGCCATGAAGTGATGGGACCAGATGCCGTGATCTTCGTTTTCTGAATGTTGAGCTTTAAGCCAATTTTTTCACTCTCCTCTTTCACTTTCATCAAGAGGCTCTTTAGTTCTTCTTCAGTTTCTGCCATAAGAGTGGTGCCACCTGCATATCTGAGGTTATTGATATTTCTCCCAGCAATCTTGATTCTGGCTTGTGCTTCATCTAGCCCAGCATTCCTCATGATATACTCTGCATGTAAGTTAAATAAGCACGGTGAAATATACAGCTTTGACATAATCATTTTCCTATTGGAAACCACTCTGTTGTTCCATGTCCAGTTCTAACTGTTGCTTCCTGACCTGCACAGATTTCTCAAGAAGTAGGTCAAGTGGTCTGGTATTCCCATCTCTTTCATTCAATGGAGAAAATAAATATTTCCTGTCTTTTGAACAAGATCCTATCTCTATCTTCTAGGCTGTTTGTTTGCTAGAAGATAGAAAAGATAAGCGAGAATGAAATGTATGAGAAAATGTAAATATGTCACAGAGAACTATTTCTTAGCACATTGTGAACCCTTAATTAGGTGAGTTATGAGACAGTGTACATATATATATATATATATATATACACATATACACACACACACATAAGTGATCAGTTTGTGTCCTCTGTGAAAGGATTAGCTTGTTGGGGATAAAAATGGTGATGAATACATCAGTTTGGAGGCTGTTAACTCCCACATGAACAATGATTGTGACTGTTGCCTTTCACCTGGAAGGATGATGGTGGTTTTTGAAGGTAAGTGGCAGTAAGGATTTAGCAAGTGGCAGATTTAGTAAGTGACAGATTAAGGTTTAATCTACGTGAGGATTTAATAAGACCTCACATAGATTACTGATCTGGAGAATTTGGAGATGGTAGTAAANACAATTTTAAGTGTACAGTTCAATAAGAAAGAAAGTGAAGTTTCTCAGTCATGTCCGACTCTTTGCAATCCCATGGACTGTAGTCTACCAGGTTTTTCTGTCCATGGGATTCTCCAGGCAAGAGTACTGGAGTGGGTTGCCATTTCCTTCTCCAGGGGATCTTCCTGACCCAAGGATCAAACCCAAGTCTCTTGCATTGCAGGCAGACGCTTTACCCTCTGAGCCACCAGGGAAGCCCCAAGTGCTAAGTATCTTCATATTGTGCCACCATCACACCATCCACTTCCAAAACTTTTTTTTCAGAACTGAAACTTTACACCCATTAAATAATAACTTCCTATTTTCCATTTCCACTAGCTCCTGCTAATCACCCTTTTACTTTCTGTTTCTGTGAATTGGACTCTACAGACACCTCATATAAGTAAAAGCTCATGGTATTTGTCTTTTGAGGACTGGCCTATTTCACTTAGCATAATTCTTCACAGTTCATCCATGCTGTAGAATGTGTCAGAATTTCCCTTCTTTTTAATGCTGAGTAATATTTCATTGTGTGATACCACATTTTGTTTATCCATTCATTCATTGATGGACATTTGGATCGCTTCCACCTCTTAACTATTGTGAATAATACTGCTGTGAGGATCAGGGTGCAAGTACCCCTTTGAGATCCTACTTTCAATTCTTTTGGATATATATCCAGAAGGGAGGTTGATAGAGCATATGATCATTTGATTTTTAATTTTTTTGAGGAACCATCATAGTTTTCCATAGTTATTACACCATTTTACATTGTTATTTGCCTTTTTAGCTATGTTAACATTTTCACTGACATTGTAAATTAATGGTGGGTTAAAGGTGGGTCAGCATAGCCCAGTGGCCCCAGATTGAATCTGTATTCTTTGCACATAATCACAGTAAAACAAGTATTCTTGATGAAGCAATTAAAAAATTTCTTAATTTTAATTTTATTAAATTTTGACTCTCGAGCACATATCTTTTTAATATCTTGTGTGGCAAAATGTGATGAAGACATAAAGCACTTTAGCTGTGTATCAAAGTATGAAGTTTATTTCAAGGAAAAGCAATTGTGAGACTGTTTGAGCTGGGAGCAGATCTAGCAGCTTTTTCACATAACACCATCTTTACTTGAAAGAATGATTGATGAATGATGGTTATACAGACTTGTGTAATTGGCAGACAAGTTCCCAAAATAGACTGAAATGAGACTATTACCTCAAGGAAAACAACTGACAATATTTGTTGCCAATAATAAAATTCAAGTTTTCACGTGAAATTATAATTTTGGAAAACTTGTATCTGCTATCATGACCTTGACAGGTTTGCAATACTTGAAGACTTTTATGATAAGGCTGATGGAGACATTAATGAATGAGATTTTTGATATTTTATAATGAAATGTGTCAGTGTTTGGAAGATTAGGGTAAGGTGGTGAATCGATATTTTCCACATGATCAATGCCTGATGTTATAAAATTATTCATGGGTGGAGTATCTATTCAGGGTATAAGATAGATCAATGAATTTTAATGTAACAGAATACAGAATTCATTGATATGCTTCAGATTCCACATTGAAAGTAGCCTTTCATAAATTACTCCGTGTATGTTGATTATTGATGTCATGCCAAAGAAGAATATCCACATCCCAAAAGGCTTTTAAAATACTTCTCCTTTTCCCAATAATACATCTATATGAGGTTAGGTTTTTTTCATAGACTTCAACCAAAACAGCATATTGCAATAGATTGAATGCAGAAGATATGAGAATCCAGCTGTTTTCTATTGAGCCAGACACAAATGAGGTTTGCAAAAATGTAAAACACTTCATTTCTCTAATTTTTTTTAGTTTGGAAAATATAGTTATTTTTCATAAGTTATATTAACACAGTGGATTTATTGCTATCATCTTAAGTAAATGAAAATATATTTTAATACATTCTAGTTCTAATTTCAAATATGGTAAATATACATAAACAAAAGCTCAATATTTATTTGTTTATTTTTTACTGTGCTGGGTCTTCATTGCTGGTTTGCAGTGATAGAAGCTACTGTCTAGTTGCGATATGTGGGCTTCTCATTGCAGTGCGAGGACTCCTCGTTGCAGTGGCTTCTCTTGTGGAGCACGGGCTCTGGGGACACAGGCTTCAATAGCTGTGGCATGTGGGCTCAATAGCTGCGGCTCCCCGGCTCTTGAGCACAGTCTAAGTAGCTGTGTCTGACAGACTTTGTTGCTTGGAGGCGTGTGGGATCTTCCCAGACAGGGATCAAACCCATGTCTCCTGCATTGGCAGGTGGATTCTTTACCACAGAGCCACTAGGGAAGCCCCTCAAAGCTCAATAATTTCAAGAGTGTAAAGGGGTCCTGATATAAAGAACTTCAGAACTGGTGATTTAGAGGTCTAGTGCAACATGAGTAGGACTTTTAGGACTTTTCTTTTTTGGCTATGCCAGTTCTTAGAACTAGGCATGTGGGGCCTAGTTCTCTGAACAGGGATCCAACCTGGGCCCCCTGCATTGAGTATGAAGTCTTAGCCCCGGACCACCAGGGAAGTCCCTAGGACTGTTTTTTTTTTTTTTT
>SJXQ01001142.1:208218-229570 GCA_006408695.1 Aepyceros melampus
CATTCCTTCCAAAGAAATCCCAGGGTTGATCTCCTTCAGAATGGACTGGTTGGATCTCCTTGCAGTCCAAGGGACTCTCAAGAGTCTTCTCCAACACCACAGTTCAAAAGCATCAATTCTTCGGCGCTCAGCCTTCTTCACAGTCCAACTCTCACATCCATACATGACCACAGGAAAAACCATAGCCTTGACTAGACGGACCTTAGTCGGCAAAGTAATGTCTCTGCTCTTGAATATACTATCCAGGTTGGTCATAACTTTTCTTCCAAGGAGTAAGCGCCTTTTAATTTCATGGCTGCAGTCACCATCTGCAGTGATTTTGGAGCCCAGAAAAATAAAGTCTGACACTGTTTCTACTGTTTCCCCATCTATTTCCCATGAAGTGATGGGGCCAGATAGAACACTCAAAATTAAAAGAAAATGCCATTTTCAAAATCTAACTGATTGCTAACTGAATGCTCAAGAAGTCTGATGATAGATGAAGGTAGGTGAAGGTACAGAGATGTAGTCACATTTATACACAGCTGGGGGATGAAGTGGGCTTCACGAAATATTAATTTTTATCAATATTTAAAGTATCTACGTATGTTGACCCAGACATTTATACTTTTAAGAATTTATACTACAAATATATGCACATTTGTTCAAAATTAAACACACACATATATTTATATGCAATGGAGAGAGTTTAAATGTTTGTAGAGGATGGTTAAATATTTGAGTTAAGCTATCCGTACAATGTGGAGAAGGGAATGGCAGCCCTCTCTAGTTTTCTTCCCTGGGGAATCCCATGGACAGAGTAACCTGGCAGCCTGCAGTCTAGTGGGTCCCAAAAGAGTTGGACATGAATTAGTGATTAACTCACACAAACAAACCATAAAATGACATAGTATGAAGTCACTGAAAAGAAGGAATCAGTTTTTATGGGTACAAATATAGAACTATCTCCAAAATACATTGTTAGTGAAAATAAAGATTGAGAAAAAATGCACATAATGTGCCATCATGTGTGAAAAAAGTGTGTGTGTGTGTGTGTGTGTGTGTGGTAGATTTGTAACCTCTCAAAAGATATATAAGAAACTGTGATAGTAGCTGCCTCTGAAGTAGAGAATTAGATGGCTGAAAGACAATAGAAGGGAGATTTACTCTTCCCTATATAACCTTT
The DNA here is from genome assembly GCA_006408695.1 of Aepyceros melampus. Taxonomy (NCBI): domain Eukaryota; kingdom Metazoa; phylum Chordata; class Mammalia; order Artiodactyla; family Bovidae; genus Aepyceros; species Aepyceros melampus. The sequence continues at coordinate 209,384 of SJXQ01001142.1, forward strand.
TATATCTTAAAAAGTTCACATCAGATATATGTATTATGAGTCCAAATTTCATTTAAATGATTAAGAACAAGAAGATAGTTTCACTGACAGTAAGAGTCTTATCTATGGTGGTGCATGAAATGGAGAGCAAGAGATAGATAGCACAGATAGAAAGCGGTAGATAGATAGCACAGTTGAAAGGTGGCATTGATTGGTTTTTAAATCTTTTTTTGGCTGTGCTGGATCTCAGTTCCCTGACCGGGGATTGAACCCTTGTCCCTTGCTGTGGAATTGTGGAGTCTTAACCAAGCAAGTCCTAGAACTGATTAATTTTGATGACTGATTTCATTTTGAAGGCATGAGTGGTGCTGGGGCTAAAAAGAAAAATAATAAGGAATTAAAGATAATTTCATTTTCCAGACAGAATGATTGATGGCACCCATAACCCCTGTGTGTACTCAATTGTGTCCAAGTTTTTGTGACCCCATGGACTGTAGCCCACTGGGGTCTTCTGTCCATGGAATTTTCCAGGCAAGAATACTGGAGTGGGCTGCCATTTCCTAATCCAGGGCCATAACATTGAAAGAAACACAAAATAAGGAGCTGGTTTATGGGGGTGGTAGAGATGGGGTGAAAATTTATGAGTTTCAGGCCCAGATGCTCCAATCATTTATAAGAGGACACCTATAATTTACTAAATATATTTTTCACAACCATAGTCTCTTAAATTCAAACCAATAAACAAAATAAGTATATAAGGTAGGAATTACTATCCCTGCTTGATAGGAACAAAGTAGCCTCTACGATGTTAATAAACTTGCATAGGGCTGAACATCTATTAAATGCGAGAGGTGGCTTTGAATTAAGTTGTTTTGTTCTCCAAAAATGTTTTCCTCCCCATCTATCAGATGCCAGGTGTTAAACTGGCAAAAGAGGCTAAAAGAACAGGTTGTGGACTTGAATAGACTTGGAGTCAGATCCCAACTCTGCTGATTCCTACCTGTATGACCTTGAGCAAGTTACCTCAGCTTTCTAAACCTCACTTTCATCCTGGTGTTGTTTGTAGCTAAGTCGTGTCTGACTCTCAGCGACCCCATGGATTGAAGCATGCCAGGCTCCTTTGTCCTCCACTATCTCCTGGAGTTTGTTGAAATTCGTGTCCATTTAGTCGGTGATGCTATCTAACCATCTCATCCTTTACCACCCCCTTGGAAAATACCTGATGCTAGGAAATATAAAAGGCGAAGGGAGAAGGGGGCAGCAGTATCTATAAATGAGATTTAAATTAGATGACATATCGAAAGGTTTTGGCAGACACACAAGATGGCTTAATATACAGCAGATCAACTGTCATATTGATTGGATGTGGGACCTATCAGTACAATAAACTGATAGTAAGAATTTTACATCTGGAGTTAAGGGAGGAGTACAGATTTACTTCACATAATGATAACCAGTTTTTGCCATAATGGCTCTTGAAAAATTATTCCACTTTACAGTCATTGACTCATTTTTCCCAATACTACAGTTTTTTCACTTAAAAATAGTAAAAGTATGCTCTATTTTTATTATGTAATATTTCAATCCTATGGTTTCCAGTAAAAATATACTCACCACTTACTTGGCATAAGATTTAGTCAGAGAATATCATATGAACAAATTTGTATTGGACTCTAGATTTAGATAAGCACAAATGTTTTGTTTTGCATATATATACACAAAGTGAGAAAAATGAAGCATCTTCTAGGATCAGTTGAATGAGTGCTTATGTCATTTCCATTTTTCAAAGCACATTTGGAGTTAGCCTTTATTTTGCTCTAGAGATATTTTTTCTTGTTATAAACTTATTTTTAAGTGCAGTTCAAGTGCAAGAAAGCCATGAGCTTCTAAAAGATTGAAAAATTGGTGCAAATGGCCAACAAAAGAATACACCTTCTAGAGAATAATTTCCCTGTACCCAACCTCCACCAACCACCTCTCACAAACAAGTCTTCTCTTCTTTTTTTGATAAGTTTAAAAGATTGACTGAATTATATTTTATGTACAAATTATATTAACCTTCAAGTAGCTGTTTATTTGAAGATTAATTTATATACTACATGGTATGGGCTTTCCCTCTGGCTCAAATTGTAAAGAACCTGTCTGTAATGCGGGAGACCAGGTTCGATCCCTGGGTGGGGAAGATACCCTGGAGAAAGGAATGGCAACTTGCTCTAGTATTCTTGCCTGGAGAATCCCATGGACAGAGGAGCCTGGCAGGCTACAGTCCATGGGGTCGCAGCATCAGATATGACCGTGCAAATAACACATACACTGTATACCTCATATAATATTATATTATACAATGGTATATATTGCATTATAATATTATTATGCAATTATATATTGTATTATATGCAATGGTATATACATGTGATAGATATCATATAATATACCACATAATGGTATATATTTACAGTTACATATTATATTACAGTGGTATACCATTATATATATACTATGGTATAACATGATACTAGGAGACCAGGTTCGATCCCTGGGTGGGGAAGATACCCTGGAGAAAGGAATGGCAACTTGCTCTAGTATTCTTGCCTGGAGAATCCCATGGACAGAGGAGCCTGGCAGGCTACAGTCCATGGGGTCGCAGCATCAGATATGACTGTGCAAATAACACATACACTGTATACCTCATATAATATTATATTATGCAATGGTATATATTGCATTATAATATTATTATGCAATTATATATTGTATTATATGCAATGGTATATACATGTGATAGATATCATATAATATACCACATAATGGTATATATTTACAGTTACATATTATATTACAGTGGTATACCATTATATATATACTATGGTATAACATGATACTTAAGTGAAAACAATTATATGTTATAAACCATGTAATAGCTATATATACCATTATGTAGTGGTGATATGTATGCTCAGTTGCTTCAGTCACGTCTGACTCTTTGCATTCCCACGGACTAGCCTATTCCAGTACTCTTGCCTGGAAAATCCCATGGACGGAGGAGCCTGGTAGGCTGCAGTCCATGGGGTCGCTAAGAGTCAGACACGACTGAGCGACTCCACTTTCACTTTTCACCTTCATGCAGTGGAGAAGGAAATGGCAACCCACTCCAGTGTTCTTGCCTGGAGAAGCCCAGGGATGGGGGAACCTAGTGGGCTGCCCTCTATGGGGTCGCACAGAGTCGGACACGACTGAAGCAACTTAGCAGCAGCAGCAGCAGCCTACTAGGCTCCTCTGTCCATAGGATTCTCCAGGCAAGAATACTGGAGTGGATTGCTATGCCCTTCCATATGAGATCTTCCTGGAACCCATGTCTCCTGCATTGCAGGCAGATTCTTCACTACTGAGCCACTGGGGAAGCCCGTAATAGTATACATATCATATATAATATATATAATTTACATATGTGTATTTGCTGTCACCATTATTTATTATAATTAATATATTATCTACTATAATAGATTATAATATATACCATTATATTATGTAATATATAAACCTATTTCTACTGCTTAATAAATGTATTTATTTATTTATTTTTACTTTACTTGAGATAATTTAATATGCAGAGTTGGGACTCAGATCTTGATAGAGGAGGCACAGCTGGCTGCTGATAGAACTTCAGGAGGATGCAAAGAGGTACCATAGAGCTGGGACTCAGACCTCCAAAGAAGGATTGTGTGCTGCTGGTCCTAGGAATGTCAAAAAAGCTGGAGGTTGGAACCAATTGCTGCTGCCAGGGTGAAGTGATCATTGACGGGAACAGTGAAGGAGCCGGTCGTTTATTCTACCTCCAACATTGCAATCTCTCTCTACATCCTCTATTTCTTTATCTTTAAAAATTGTTTGCAAATCTTGGGTTGTAAGTTAGGTCCCAAAGTTTCCATCTTTTGGTGTACACATTCTATAAAATCCCTACCCTCAAGAATGGGTGGGATCTATAAATATGATGAGCTATAATGTGTGATTGCTCCTCTTAAATAGCAAAAGTAAGGAGATTTTTGAGATGTAATAAGGTTTCATGTATGGATGTGAGAGTTGGACTATAAAGAAAGCTGAGCACTGAAGAATTGATGCTTTTGAACTGTGGTGCTGAAGAAGACTTGAGAGTCCCTTGAACTGCAAGGAGATCCAACCAGTCCATCCTAAAGGATGTCAGTCCTGGGTGTACGTTGGAAGGACTGATGTTGAAGCTGAAACTCCAATACTTTGGCCACTTGATGCGAAGAACTGACTCATTAGAAAAGACCCTGATGTTGGGAAAGATTGAAGGCAGGAAGAGAAGGGGACGACAGAGGATGAGATGGTTAGATGGCATCACCGACTCAATGGACATGAGTTTGGGTAAACTCCAGGAGTTGGTGATGGACAGGGAGGCCTGGTGCTGCGGTTCATGTGGTCGCAAAGAGTCGGACACGACTGAGTGACTGAACTGAAACTGTACTGAAAGGTTTCTAATCAGTTGACTTTCAGGTAATCAAAAGGGAAATTATCCCGGATGGGCTTGACCTAATTAGCGGAGCTCTTTGAAGAGGGTTAGAGACAGAAAGATCTAAAGCATAACTGCCTTAAAGAAGCAAACTGCCTTGTTGTAGAGTGGTCTATATAGCAGGACATTGTGACTGGCCGCTAAGAGTTGAGGGCCTCAGCCCAGTGACTGGAAGAAGCTGCATCAGCCAACAACCAGCAAGTTTGGAAGAGGACCCTGAGCCTCAGATGACATCAGAGTCCTGGCTGACATCTTGATTTCAGCAGAGAAAGAACAGAACAGAGTATCCAGCTAACCCATAGCCAAATTTCTGACCCATGTGTGTGCAAGCATGCTTAGTCACTGCAATCGTGTCCAACACTGTGCAACCTGTGACTATAGCCCCCCAGGCTCCTCTGTCCATGGGAATTCTCCTGGCAAGAATACTGGAGTGGGTTGCCATTCCCTCCTCCTAGGGATGTTCCCTATCCAGAGATCAAACCTGCGTCTCTTATGTTTCTTGCTTTGGCAGGTAGTTATTTTACCACTAGGGCCATGTGGAAAGTCCAAGACTGAGATAATGAATGTGTTGTTTTAATCCACTAAGTTTCTGATAATGTGTCGTGCAGCAGTAGAATACTGGTATAGATGTGTATAAATGATCTATGGCCAGGATAATTCTGTATAACAAACCATCCCCAAACTCAGAAGCTTAAAGGAACTACTATTTATTACTTCTCAGGTTACCCAGGCGGCTCTTTTGACCTGGGCTGGTCTAGGCTAATCTCACTCGGACTTGTTCATGAATCTATAACACCTGTTGAATTGCCTGGAAGTTGGCTAGTCTAGAAGACCTCAGGTGGGATGACCTGGCTTCTCTGCACATGGTCCCTCATTTTCCAGCAGGCTAGACTGTGTTTGTTCTCATGGTAATAACAAGGATAGAGAGAGGAATTAAAATTTACAAAAGCGAATTTCAAATTGTTTGCATCAAATTGCTCAGTTCAGTCCAGTTCAGTCACTCAGTTGTGTCCGACTCTTTGTAACCCCATGGACTGCAGCACGCCAGGCTTCCCTGTCCATCAGTGACTCCCAGAGTTTACTCAAACTCACATCCATTGAGTCAATGATGCCATCCAACCATCTCATCCTCTGTTGTCCCCCTTTCCTTCTGCCTTCAATCTTTCCCAGTATCAGGGTCTTTTCAAATGAATCAGTTCTTCACATCAGGTGGCCAAAGCATTGGAGTTTCACCTTCAGCATCAGTCCTTCCAATGAATACTCAGGACTGATCTCCTTTAGGATGGACTGGTTTGATCAGCCTCCAGTCCAAGGAACTCTCAAGAGTCTTCTCCAACACCACAGCTCAAAAGTATCAATTCTTTGGTGCTCAGCTTTATTAATAGTCCAACTCTTGCATCCATACAGGACTACTTGGAAAAACCATCACTTTGACTAGACTGACCTTTGTTGGCAAAGTAATATCTCTGCTTTTTAATAAGCTGTCTAGGTTGGTCATAACTTTTCTTCCAAGGAGCAAGCGTCTTTTAATTTCATGGCTGCAGTCACCATCTGCTGTGATTTTGAAGTCCAAATAAATAAAGTCTGTCACTGTTTTCACTGTTTCCCCATCTATTTGCCATGATGTGATGGGACCAGATGCCATGATCTTAGTTTTCTAAATGTTGAGTTTTAAACCAAATTTTTCACTCTCCTCCTTCACATTCATCAAGAGGCTCTTTAGTTCTTCTTCACTTTCTGCCATAAGGGTGGCATCATCTGCATATCCAAAGTTATTAATATTTCTTGTACTTCATCCAGTCCAACATTTCTCATGATGTACTCTTCATATAAGTTAACCAAGCAGGGTGACAATACACAGCCTTGACATACTCATTTCCTGATTTGGAACCAGTCTGTTGTTCCATGCTCAGTTCTAAATGTTGCTTCTTGACTTGCATACAGATTTCTCAGGAGGCAGGTCAGGTGGTCTGGCATTCCCATCTCTTGAAGAATTTCCAGTTTGTTGTGATCCACACAGTCAAAGGCTTTGGCGTTGTCAATAAAGCAGAGGTAGATGTTTTTCTGGAAGTCTTTTGCTTTTTTGGTGATCCAATGGATGTTGGCAATTTGATCTCTAGTTCCTCTGCCTTTTCTAAATCCAGCTTGAACATCTGGAAGTTCGCTGTTCATGTACTGTTGAAGCCTGGCTTGGAGAATTTTGAGCATTACTTTACCAACATGGGAGATGAGTGCAATTGTGCAGTAGTTTGAGCATTCTCTGGCATTGCCTTTCTTTGGGACTGGAATGAAAACTGACCTTTTCCAGTCCTGTGGCCACTGCTGAGTTTTCCACATTTGCTGGCATATTGAGTGTAGCACTTTCACAGCATTATCTTTTAGGATTTGAAGTAGCTGAACTGGAATTCATCCCATTAACTAAAGCAAGTTACATGAGAAAAGAAATTAAAATGAAGCTATATAGAGTTGTGAAAAAATATTTATAGTAGTTTTAGTCATAAGAACCAACAACAGGAAACAATCCAATTGTTCAATAAGAGGAAGAATAGACAAACTGTGGCATATTCACAAAATGAAGTATTACTCAGCAATAAAAGAATGAACAACTGATACAAGTAATAACACAGATGAAAATAAAAAATATTATGTTGAGCCAAAGAGGTCAGACCTAAAAAAGTACATATGAATAGATCCATTTATTTGAAGCTAGAGAATAGGTAAAGCTAATCTATGGTGATGGAAATCAGGATAATGGTTAAAGGATGTGAAGGTTGAGTGGAAGGGGCATAAGGGCATTCTCTGTGTTCATAGAAATGGGCTTCATCTTGACTGGAGTGCTGGTTACAATTATATGTTAATTTATCAGAATTCACTAAACTTGATATTTTATGTTTTTACTTGTATATTTTAGATCTATACATTTCACTGTTATCAAAATTTTACCTTAAACAAACTGATGTAGTAGTAAGAACATAAGCTTTGGTGTTAAAGAGCCTTGTATTTCGACACCATTTCCAATCCTAGCTATGTAAAGTCACATAATCTTTTAAAAAATATTTATTCATTTATTTTATTTGGCTGCAGGAGGTCTTAATTTACACATGCTAGCTCTTACTTGTAGTGTGTGGGATCTACCTAGACAGCATATTGAAAAGGAGACTTTGCCAACAAAGGTCTGTCTAGTCAAAGTTATGATTTTTTCAGCAGTCATGTATGGATATGAGAGTTGGACTATAAAGAAAGCTGAGCACCGAAGAATTGATGCTTTTGAACTGTGGTGTTGGAGAAGACTCTTGAGAGTCCCTTGGACTGCAAGGAGATCCAACCAGTCCATCCTAAAGGAAATCAGTCCTGAATATTCATTGGAAGGACTGATGGCTGAAACTGAAACTCCAATACTTTGGCCACTTGATGTGAAGAACTGACTCATTTGAAAAGATCCTGATGCTGGGAAATATTGAAGATGGAAGGAGAAGGGGACAACAGAGGATAAGATGATTGGATCACATCACCAACTCAACGGACATGAGTTTGAATAAACTCTGGTGATGGAGTTGGTGATGGACACGGAGTCCTGGCGTGCTGCAGTCTATGGGGTCGCAAAGAGTCAGACATGACTGAGCAACTGAACTGAACTGAGTTCCCTGACCAGGGATCAAACCCAGCCCCCATTGCATTGGGAGCTTAGAGTTTTAGTCACTGGATTACTAGGGAAGACTGTAAAGTTAATTAATCTGGATAAACTTTATTTGTTTATCTATAAAATAGGAAAGTTTCACTGTTTTTTTAAAATTGTGGTCAAGTGTATATAACATAAATTTACCATTAAATGTACAGTTCTGTAGCATTTAGTACATTCATATCACTGTGCAACCATTACCATCATCCATCTCCAGAACTTTCTCATCTTCCCTAACTGAAACTTTTTACTTGTTAAACAATAAATCGCCATCATCCTCTTCTTCCAATCCCTGGCAATCACCTTGCTAATTTCTATGAATTGGGCTACTTTAGATATGTTATGTAAGTGGAATGGTACAGATTTGTCCTTTTGTGATTGGCTTTTTTCACATAGCATAATTCTTCAAGGTTCATCTATGTACTGCATGTCAAAATTTCTATCTTTTTAAAGGTGGAATAACATTCTGTTATATGGATATACCACATTTTGTTTACCCTTTCATCTGTTGATAGACACTTGGATTGCTTCTGTCTTTTGGTTACAATGAATAATGCTGCTATGAATGTGGGTATATAAATACCTGTTCAAATCTCTTCTTTATTTCTTTGGAGTATATATCTAAAAGTAGATATGTTGCAATATATAATAATTCTATGTTTAATTTTTTGAGGCATTGTGATGCCCTTTTCTACAGTGATTGAACCATTTACATTTCTATCAGCAATGTACATGGGTTCCAATTTGTTTGCAGTCTCATCAAGTCATTATTTTCTGTTGTTTTTTTAATAACAATCATCCTAATGTGGGTGCAGTGGTATCTTATTGTGTTTTTGATTTGGATTTCAAATGACTAGTGATGTCGAGCACCTTTTCTTATGCTTATTGGCCATTTATATTTCTTCTTTGGAGAAATAAAATCCTGTACTAACTTTTTTGGGGGGCCGTGCCACATGACTTGTTGGGTTTCAGTTCCCTGACCAAGGGTTGAACATGGGCTGTGGCAATAACAGCCTTGAATGTTAACCACTAGGCCACCAGGGAGCTCCCTCCTTTACTAATTTTTAAAAATTATTTTATTTTTGCTGTGTTGAATTCTAGGAGTTCTTTATATATTCTGGATATCAATCCCCTATCAGATACATGATTTGCAAATATTTTATCCTGTGCTATGGGTTGCCTTTTCATTCTGTTGACAATGTCCTTTGATGCATAAAAGCTTTGAATTTTGATGAAGTCTAACATCAAACAAAAGAAAAACATTTTTTTCTTTTCTTACCTGTATTTTTGGTGTCATGTCCAAACAGTGGTTGCCAAATCCAATACCATGAAGTTTTCCCCTTAAGTTCTCTTTTAAGAGTTTTATAGTTTTCAGTTCAGTCGTCAGTCATGTCCGACTCCTTGCGACCCCATGAATCACAGCACGCCAGGCCTCCCTGTCCATCACCAACTCCCGAACTTCACTCAGACTCACGTCCATTGAGTCCGTGATGCCATCCAGCCATCTCATCCTCTGTCATCCCCTTCTCCTCCTGCCCCCAATCCCTCCCAGCATCAGAGTCTTTTCCAATGAGTCAACTCTTCGCATAAGGTGGCCAAAGTACTGGAGTTTCAGCTTTAGCATTATTCCTTCCAAAGAAATCCCAGGGCTGATCTCCTTCAGAATGGACTGGTTGGATCTCCTTGCAGTCCAAGGGACTCTCAAGAGTCTTCTCCAACACCACACTTCAAAAGCATCAGTTCTTTGGTGCTCAGCCTTCTTCACAGTCCAACTCTCACATCCATACATGACCACTGGAAAAACCATAGCCTTGACTAGATGGACCTTAGTCAGCAAAGTAATGTCTCTGCTTTTGAATATACTATCTAGGTTTGTCATAACTTTTCTTCCAAGGAGTAAGCGTCTTTTAATTTCATGGCTGCAGTCACCATCTGCAGTGATTTTGGAGCCCAGAAAAATAAAGTCTGACACTGCTCCCACTGTTTCCCCATCTATTTCCCATGAAGTGATCGGACCAGATGCCATGATCTTCGTTTTCTGAATGTTGAGCTTTAAGCCAACTTTTTCACTCTCCTCTTTCTCTTTCATCAGGAGGCTTTTTAGTTCCTCTTCACTCTCTGCCATAAGGGTGGTGTCATCTGCATATCTGAGGTTATTGATATTTCTCCCAGCAATCTTGATTCCAGCTTGTGTTTCTTCCAGTTCAGTGTTTCTTATGATGTACTCTGCATATAAGTTAGATAAGCAAGATGACAATATACAGCCTTGATGTACTGTTTTAGCTCTTATATTTAAGCCTTTGATCCATTTTGAGTTATTTTTTAATCCAGTGTAAGACAGGGGTCCAAACTTTCTTTCTCTTCAATGGAGAATATTGAGTTTTCCCCATACTATTTGTTAAAAAGCTATCCTTTTCCTGTTCAGTGTTCTTGCCCCTTATCTTGCTTCTTGGCTCTTATCTAAATGATTTCACCAGGAATTCCTTGGTGGTCCAGTGGTTAAGGATCTGTTTGACAACACAGAAGGCATGGGTTCGATCCTTGTTCTGGGAGGATTCTACATACCTCGGGATAACTAAGCCTGTGTGTCCCAACAAGAGAAAATAACTGAAATGAGAAACCGATGCACCACAACAAGAGAGTAGCCCCTGATGGCCACAACTAGAGAAAGCTGGCATGCAGTAACGAAGACCTAGTGTGGCCAAGAATTAATTAATTTTAAAAAATCATTTGACCATATAGAGGAGGGCTTTTTCTGAGCTTTCTATTCTATGCCAATGATCTTTGTGTCAGTATCACATTATTTTTTAATAAATTTTAAAATCAAGAACTATGAGTCCTTCAGCTTTGTTCTTCTCTCTTATGACTGTTTTGGCTATTCCAAGTCCCCTGAGACTTTACATGAATTTTTTGAATGGGTAAAAGTTCATTAGAATTTTGATAGTAATTGTATTGAATCTGTAGATTTCTTTGGGTAGTGTGAAATTTTGACAATAATAAGTCTTCTAATCCATGACCATGACATGTGTTTCCATTTATCTATGATTCTTTAATTTCTTTTCGGAATGTTTTATAGTTTTCATTGTATAAGTCTTTCAACACTGTGGTTAAATTAATTTCTAGATCAGTCAGTCAGTTTAGTCGCCCAGTCATGTCCAACTCTTTGCATCCCCATGGACTGCAGCATGCTAGGCTTCCCTGTCCATCACCAACTCCCAGAGTTTGTCCTAACTCATGTCTATTGAGTTGGTGATGCCATCCAACCATCTCATCCTCTCTTGTCCCCTTCTCTTCCTGCCTTCAATCTTTCCTAGCATCAGGGTCTTTTCAAGTGAGTCACTTTTTCACATCAGGTGGCCAAAGTATTGGAGTTTCAGCTTCAGCATCAGTCCTTCCAATGAATATTCAGGACTGATTTCCTGTAGGAGGACTAGTTTGATCTGCTTCCAGTCCAAGGTACTCTCAAAGTTTTCTCCAACACCACAGTTCAAAAGCATCAATTCTTCGGTGCTCAGCTTTCTTTATAGTCTAACTCTCACATCCATACATGATTACTGGAAAAACCATAGGTTTGACTAGATGGACCTTTGTTAGCAAAGTAATGTCTCTGCTTTTTAATATGCTGTGCAGGTTGGTCATAGCTTTTCTTCCAAGGAGTAAGCATCTTTTAATTTCATGGCTGCAGTCACCATCTGCAGTGATTTTGAAGCCCAAAAAGATAAAGTCTGTCACTGTTTCCACTGTTTCCCCATCTATTTGCCATGAAGTGATGGGACCAGATGCCATGATCTTAGCTTTCTGAATGCTGAGGTTTAAGCCAACTTTTTCACTCTCCTCTTCTACTTTCATCAAGAGGCTCTTTAGTTCTTCACTTTCTGCCAGAAAGCTGGTGTCATCAGCGTATCTGAGATGATTGATATTTCTCCTAGCAGTCTTGATTCCAGCTTGTGCTTCATCCAGTCCAGCATTTCTAGATATTGCATTCTTTTTAATGCTATTATAAATGGAATTGTTTTTGTAGTTTTCTTTTCGGATTGTTCATTGTTAGTGTATAGAAATACAAATGATTTTGTGTAATTTTATATCCTGTTATAAAAATTTGCTAAATTCATTTATAGTAATTCTGTATATCTGAAGTTACTGATATTTCTTTCAGCAATCTTGATTGCAGCTTGGGCTTCATCCAGCCAAGCATTTCACATGACATATTCTGCATATAAGTTAAATAAGCAGGGTGACAATACACAGTCTTGATGTACTCCTTTCCCGATTTGGAACCAGTCCCTTGTTCCAATTCCGGTTCTAACTGTTGCTTCCTGACCTGCATACAGATTTCTCAGGAGGCAGGTCAGGTGGTCTGGTATTCACATCTCCTTAAGAAATTTCCACAGTTTGTTGTGATCCAAACAGTCAAAGGTTTTAGCGTAGTCATTAACAGAAGTAGGTGTTTTCTGGAATTCTCTTGCTTTTTCGATGATCCAAAGGATGTTGGCAATTTGATGTCTGGTTCCTCTGCAGTTTCAAAAACCAGCTTGAGCATCTGGAAGTTCTCGATTCATGTACTGCTGAGGCCTGACTTGGAGAATTTTGAGCATTCCTTGCTAGTGTGTGAGATGAGTGCAATTGTGCGGTAGTTTGAACATTCTTTGACATTGCCTTTATTTGGGATTGGAATGAAAACTGACCTTTTCCAGTCCTGTGGCCACTGCTGAGTTTTCTAACATTACTGGCATATTGAGGAAAAGAGTAGTGACCCCACAAGAGACTGAACCAGACTTGTCTGTGAGTGTCCAGGATTCTCCGATGGAGGAGTGGGTTAACAGTGGCCTGCTGTGAGATTAGGGTCACTGAATGAAACAGTCCTGCACCATGCTGGTGTAAGTCCTTTAGATGGTGGTCACCATTAATGCCATTAGCCCCACAATAGTTTGACCTCAGGCCAATCTACAAGGAGGGAACACAGCCCCACCCATCAACAGAAAATTGCAATAAAGATATACTGAGCATGGATCTCATTTCCACTGTATAATTGTAAGGGATTTCATTTAGGTCATACCTGAAAGGTCTAGTGGTTTTCCCTACTTTCTTCAATTTAAGTCTGAATTTGCAAGATGGTGTTCATGATCTGAGCAACAGTCAGCTCCTGGTCTTGTTTTTGCTGACTGTATAGAGCTTCTCCATCTTTGCCTGCAAAGAATATAATCAATCTGATTTCGGTATTGACCATTTGGTGATGTCCATGTCTAGAATCATCTCTTGTGTTGTTGGAAGAGGGTATTTGCTATGACCAGTGTGTTCTCTTGGCAAAACTCTATTAGCCTTTGCCCTGCTTCATTCTGTTCTCCAAGGTCAAATTTGCTTGTTACTCCAGGTATTTTTTGATTTCCTACTTTTGCATTCCAGTCCCCTATAATGAAAAGGATGTTTTTTGGGAGGTGTAAGTTCTAGAAGGTCTTGTAGGTCTTCATAGACTGTTCAACCTCAGCTTCTTCAGGATTACTAGCCAGGAACTCAACTTGGATTACTGTGGTATTGAATGGTTTGCCTTGGAAACAAACAGAGATCATTCTATTCTTTTTGAGATTGCACATAAGTACTGCATTTCAGACTCTTTTGTTGATAATGGTGGCTGCTCCATTTCTTCTAAGGGATCCTTGCACACAGTAGTACATACAATGGTCATCTGAGTTAAATTCACCCTTTCCAGTCCATTTTAGTTCACTGATTCCTAAAATGTCGGTGTTCACTCTTGCTACCTCCTGTTTGATCACTTCCAATTTGCCTTGATTCATGGCCCTGACACTCCAGGTTCCTGTGCAATATTGCTCTTTACAGCATTGGACTTCACTTCCATCACCAGTCACATCCACAACTAGGTATTGTTTTTGCTTTAGTTCTATCTCATTATTCTTTCCGGAGTTATTTCTCCACTGATCTCCAGAAGCATATTGGGCACCTACTGACCTGGGGAGTTCATCTTTCAGTATCCTATCATTTTGCCTTTTCATACTGTGGCTATATCCTTACGATTATACAATGGATGTGAGAAATAGATTCAAGGGATTAGATCTGATAGACAGCCTGCCTGACTGCCTGAAGAACTATGGATGGAGGTTCATGACATTGTACAGGAGGCAGGGATCAAGACCATCCCCAAGAAAAATAAATGCAAAAAGGCAAAATGGTTGTCTGCGGAGGCCTTACAAATAGCTGTGAAAAGAAGAGAAGTGAAAGGCAAAGGAGTAAAAGAAAGATATACCCAGCGCAGAGTTGCAAAGAATAGCAAGGAGAAATAAGAAACCCTTCCTCAGTGATCAATGCCAAGAAATAGAGGAACACAATAGAATGGGAAGGACTAGAGATCTCTTCAAGAAAATTAGAGATACCAAGGGAACATTTTATTCAAAGACGGGCTCGATAAAGGACAGAAATGGTATGTACCTAACGGAAGCAGAAGAGATTAAGAAGAGGTGGCAAGAATTCACAGAAGAACATACAAAAAACTATCTTCATAACCCAGATAACCAGTTTGGCGTGATTACTCACCTAGAACCAGGCACCCTGGAATGCAAAGTCAAGTGGGCCTTAGAAAGCATCACTATGAACAAAGCTAGTGGAAGTGATGGAATTCCAGCTAAGCTATTTCAAATCCTGGAAGATGATACTGTGCAAGTGCTGCACTCAATATGCCAGCAAATTCGGAAAACTCAGCAGTGGCCACAGGACTGGAAAAGGTCAGTTTTCATTCTAGTCCCAAATAAAGGCAATGCCAAAGAATGCTCAAACTATGACACAATTGCACTCATCTCACATGTTAGTAAGGTAATGCTCAAAATTCTCCAAGCCAGGCTTCAACAGTACATGAACCACGAACTTCCAAATGTTCAAGCTGAATGTAGAAAAGGCAGAGGAACCAGAGATCAAATTGCCAACATCTGAGAAGGCAATGGCAACCCACTCCAGTACTCTTGCCTGTGAAATCCCATGGATGGAGGAGCCTGGTGGGCTACAGTCCATGGGGTCGCAAAGAGTCGGACACGACTGAGCGAATTCACTTTCACTTTTCACTTTCCTGCACTGGAGAAGGAAATGGCACTCCACTCCGGTATGCTTGCCTGGAGAATCCCAGGGACTGGAGCCTGGTAGGCTGCTGTCTATGGGGTCACACAGAGTCGGACACGACTGACGTGACTTAGCAGCAGTTGGATCATCAAAAAAGCAAGAGACTTCCAGAAAAGCATCTACTTCTGCTTCATTAACTATGCCAAAACTTTGACTGTGTGGATCGCAACAAACTGTGGAAAATTCTTCAAGAGATAGAAATGCCAGACCACCAGACCTGCCTCCTGAGAAATTTGTGTGCAGGTTAAGAAGCAACAGTTAGAACTGGACATGGAACAGCAGACTGGTTCCAAATCGGGAAACAAGTATGTCAAGGCTATGTATTGTCACCCTGCTTATTTAACTTATATGCAGGGTACATCATGAGAAATGCTGGACTGGATGAAGGACAAGTGGAATCAAGTTTCTAGGAGAAATATCAATAACCTGAGGTTTGCTGATGATACCACCCTTATGGCAGAAAAAGAACTAAAAAGCCTCTTGATGAAAGTGAAAGAGGAGAGTGAAAAAGTTGGCTTAAACCTCAGCATTCAGAAAGCTAAGATCATGGCATCTGGTTTTTTCACTTCATGGCAAATAGATGGGGAAATAGTGAAAACAATGGCTGACTTTATTTATTTGGGTTCCAAAATTACTGCAGATGGTGATTGCAGCCATGAAATGAAAAGACACTTGCCCTTTGGAAGGAAAATTATGACCAACCTAGACAGCTTATTAAAAAGCAGAGACATTACTTTGCCAAGAAAGGTCCGTCTAGTCACAGCTATGGTTTTTCCAGTAGTCATGTATGGATGTGACAGTTGGACCATAAAGAAAGCTGAACACTGAAGAATTGATGCTTTTGAACTGTGGTGTTGCAGAAGACTCTTGAGAGTCCCTTGGACTACAGGGAGATCCAACCAGTCTATCCTGAAGGAAATCAGCCCTGAATATTCATTGAAAGGACTGACACTGAAGCTGAAATTTTAATACCTTGGCCACCTGATGCGAAGAATTGACTCATTTGAAAAGATCCTGATGCTGGGAAAGATTGAAGGCAGGAGGAGAAGGGGATGACAGAGGATGAGATGGTATCACCGACTCAATTGACATGAGTTTGAGTAACCTCTGGGAGTTGGTGATGGACAGGGAAGCCTGGTATGCTGCAGTTCATGGGGTTGCAAAGAGTTGGACATGACTGAGTGATTGAACTGAACTGAACCAAACTGATCACATGAACAAAAGCCTTGTCTAATTCAGTGAAACTATGAGCCATCCCTTGTAGAGCTACTGAAGATGGATGGGTCATGGTTGAGAGTTCTGACAAAATGTGGTCAACTGGAAAAGGGAATGGCAAACCACTTCAGTATTCTTGCCTTGAGAGACTCATGAACAGTATGAAAAGGCAAAAATACATGACACTGGAAGGTGAACTCCCCAGATCCGTAGGTGTCCAAGATGCTACTCAAGAACAGTGAAGAAATGACTCCAGAAAGAATGAAGAGATGGAGCCAAAGTGAAAACAATGCCCAATTGTGGATGTGACTGGCGATGGAAGTAACATCCGATGCTGTAAAGAACAACATAGCACGGGAACCTAGAGCATTATTTCCATGAATCAAGGTAAATGTATAGTGGTCAAATAGGAGATGGCAAGAGTGAACATTGACATTTTAGGAATCAGTAAACTAAAATGGACCAAAATTGGCATATTTAATTTAGATGACCATTATAACTGCTACTGTGGGCAATAATCCCATAGAAGAAATGAAGTAGCTATCATAGTCAACAAAAGGGTCTGAAATGCAGTACTTAGGTGCAATCTCAAAAATGACAGAATGATCTCTTTTTGTTTCCAAGGTAGACCATTCAACACCATAGTAATCCAAGTCTACTCCTCAACCACTAATGCTAAAGAAGCTGAAGTTGAATGGTTCTATATTACTTACAAGACCTTCTATAAATAACACTAAAAAATGATCTCCTTATCATCATAGAGGACTGGAATGCAAAAGTAGGAAGTCAAGAGATACCTAGAGTAATAGGCAAGTTTGGCCTTGGAGTACAAAACGAAGCAGGGCAAAGGCTAACAGAGTTTTGCCAAGAGAATACACTGGTCATAACAAACACCCTCTTCCAACAACATAAGAGAAGACTCTACAAATGGACATCACCAAATGGTCAATACCGAAATCAGATTGATTATATTCTTTGCAGCCAAAGATGGAGAAGTTCTATGAGAAGCTCTATACAGTCACCAAAAACAAAATTGGGAATTGACTGTGGCTTAGGTGATTAACTCTTTATTCCTGAAATCAGAATTGAATTGAAGAAAGTATAGAATAGCCCTAGGCCATTCGAGTTGACATAAATAAATCCTTTACAATTATACAGTGTGACAAATACACTGAAGGGATTTGATCTAATAGAATGCCTGAAGAACCAGGGATGGAGGTTCATGACATTGTACAAGCAGCAGGGATCAAGACCATTCCAAGAAAAAAAAAATGCAAAAAGGCAAAATGGTTATCTGAGGAAGCCTTACAAATAGCTGTGAAAAGAGAGAAGCAAAGGGCAAAGGAGAAAAGGAAAGATATACCCATTTGACTTCCCTGGTGGCTCAGAGGTTAAAGCGTCTGCCTCCAATGCGGGAGACCCGGGTTCGATCCCTGGGTCGGGAAGATCACCTGGAGAAGGAAATGGCAAACCACTCCAGTATTCTTGCTTGGAGAATCTCATGGACTGAGGAGCCTGGTGGGCTGCAGTCCATGGGGTCACAAAGAGTCGGACACGACTGAGTGACTTTACATTACATTACATTACATACCCATTTGAATGCAGAGTTCCAAACAACAGCAAGGAAAGATAAGAAAAGCTTCCTCAGTGATCAATGCCAAGAAATAGAGGAACACAATAGAATGGGAAGGACTAGAGATCTCTTCAAGAAAATTAGGGATACCAAGGGAACATTTCATGCAAACATGGGCTTAATAAAGGACAGAAATGGTATGGACCTAATAGAAGCAAAAGATATTAATACAAGGTGGTAAGAATAGACAGAAGAACTATACAAAAAAGATCTTCATGACCCAGGTAACCACAATGGTGTGATCACTCACCTAGAGCCAGGCATCCTGGTGTGTGAAGTCAAGTGGGCCTTAGAAAGCATCGCTATGAACAAAGCTAGTGGAGGTGATGGAATTCCAGTTGAGCTATTTCAAATTCTAGAAGATGATGCTGTGAAAGTGCTGCACTCAATATGCCAGCAAATTTGGAAAACTCAGCAGTGGCCACAGGACTGGAAAAGGTCAGTTTTCATTCCAATCCCAAATAAAGGTAGTGCCAAAGAATGTTCAAAGTACCACACAATTGTACTCATCTCACATGCTAGCAAAGTAATGCTCAAAAATGTCCAAGTAAGGGTTCAACTGTATGAACTGAGAACTTCCAAATGTTCAAGCTGGCTTTAGAAAAGGCAGAAGAACCAGAGATCAAATTGCCAACATCCACTGGATCATAGAAAAAGCAAGAGAATTCAGGAAAACATGTACTTCTGTTTCATTGATTATGCAAAAGTCTTTGACTGTGTGAATCACAACAAACTGTGGAAAATTCTTCAAGAGATGGGACTACAAGACCCCTTTACTTGCCTCCTGAGAAACCTATATGCAGGTCAAAATGAGAACTTCCAAATGTTCAAGCTGGCTTTAGAAAAGGCAGAAGAACCAGAGATCAAATTGCCAACATCCACTGGATCATAGAAAAAGCAAGAGAATTCAGGAAAACATGTACTTCTGTTTCATTGATTATGCAAAAGTCTTTGACTGTGTGAATCACAACAAACTGTGGAAAATTCTTCAAGAGATGGGACTACAAGACCCCTTTACTTGCCTCCTGAGAAACCTATATGCAGGTCAAAAAACACCAGTTAGAACCAGACGTGGAAGAACAGACTGGTTCCAAATTGGCAAAGGAGTATGTAAGGCTATCTATCATCACCCTACTTAATTAACTTTTATGCAGAGAACATTGTATGAAATGATAGACTGGATGAAGCACAAGTTGGGATCAAGTTGCTAGGAGAAATATCAATAACCTCAGATATGCAGATGACATCACCCTTCGGGCAGAAAGCGAAGAGGGATTAAAGAGCCTCTTCATGAAGGTGAAAGAGGAGAGTCATAAATGCTGGCTTAAAACTCAACATTCAAAAAACTAACATCGTGGCATCTGGTCCCCTCACTTCATGACAAATAGATGCAGAAACAATGGAAATGCATTCCGTTCAGTCGCTCAGTCGTGTCCGACTCTTTGCGAACCTATGAATCGCAGCAACGCCAGGTCTCCCTGTCCATCACCAACTCCCGGAGTTCACTCAGACTCACGTCCATTGAGTCCGTGATGCCATCCAGCCATCTCATCCTCGGTCGTCCACCTCTCCTCCTGCCCCCAATCGCTCCCAGCATCAGGGTCTTTTCCAATGAGTCAACTCTTCCCATGAGGTGGCCAAAGTACTGGAGCTTCAGTTTTAGCATCATTCCTTCCAAAGAAATCCCAGGGTTGATCTCCTTCAGAATGGACTGGTTGGATCTCCTTGCAGTCCAAGGGACTCTCAAGAGTCTTCTCCAACACCACACTTCAAAAGCATCAATTCTTCAGCGCTCAGCCTTCTTCACAGTCCAACTCTCACATCCATACATGACCACAGGAAAAACCATAGCCTTGACTAGACAGACCTGAGTCGGCAAAGTAATGTCTCTGCTTTTGAATATACTATCTAGGTTGGTCATAACTTTTCTTCCAAGGAGTAAGCGTCTTTTAATTTCATGGCTGCAGTCACCATCTGCACTGATTTTGGAGCCCAAAAAAATAAAGTCTGACACTATTTCTACTGTTT
>SJXQ01001142.1:241067-286746 GCA_006408695.1 Aepyceros melampus
AAATCTATAAAATGATATGAACTTTTGGTGTTTGGAACCAAAAGTGTCCTAAGAGATTTAGAGGTATTACCTAATTCTCCCAGCAACCTATTTTACAGATGGGGAAAGTGAGGCAAACAGCAGGTAACGTGACTGACGAGTACATGGTGAAGCCAAATACGACTGTGGTAAATATGTGTCTGCAAGACTGCCAATTTGCAGTCTCCAGGTTATGACATATTTGCATAAGCTAGAAAGGAAAAGGCTTTTAATTCTGAGTTGGTTTCTCTGCTGAATGACCTTGGACTGTCATTTAACCTCTAAAATTCCCTCTACAAAATTCAGATAATATGAGTAACCTTGCAGTGCCCACTAAGTCTTGGTTTTCTCTTTTCTCCTTCTCCACATGGATGATTGCTCTGAAAATTGATGGTATGATTGTATTATCATCTGGAATGTACAAATCCCCACCTACTGTTCAGGACCCAACACATTCACAATACCTCTAGAAACAGTCGGAGATAAGAAAGAGCTTTAGGCTCTCTGTTCCAGTTCTAATGTTCCTAATTCTTTTTGTGATCTCAAGCAAGTCAAATCTTATTTCTGGGCCTCAGTGGCTCCATCTTTAAAAGCGTGGAGGAAATAAATGGCTTTAAACTGTGTTGAGAGAAACACATTTCTCTAACAGTGGGAGGGGGCATGAAAGGAGAACACTGAGGGCAAGGGGGAAGCTGGGGAGCAGCAGGCTTGTAGGTTCATTTCTTCAAATTTAACAACTCCAACTTCAAATTTAAGTCACCAGATTTTATTAGAAAAATGACTAGACCTTTCATGTACCCATATTCCCTGGAATTTTCTTTTCTTGGATGCTGTTTTTAATTCCTTCTTGTTCTTAACATGGAATTAAAGGGTCTGACATCTCTTTTCCTTTCGGGCTGAAACATACTTTTATTTATTTATTTTTGTCTTTTTCTCCTCTTTCTCATCCACAAGAGAAATTAAAGATGAACAAGAGTGAGCAAAGATCAGCATGGAAACCTAGCAATCTTACAGATACTTTTCAGTAAAGTGTGATGGATTAGAAAACTTCTTAGTTTAAAAACATCTATCAAGCAATATATAAAAATTAAAGTGACACACAAAAGTTACATCCCATTATCCTGTAATTTTGGGAGTTGCTTATTTGTATTTGAATGGCTCTTTGTCATGAGGAAAGACTTCGGGAAGAAAATTCTTTGTATTTCTTTCTTATATGATTACCCCTAGCTATAACTCCATTAGGGCAATTTCTCCCCACCTGGGGATGGGACACTGAAATGGATGAAGAAGAACGGATCAAGTCCTCATTTTCTTTAGCGATCTTCAGCTTTGGTTTCAGGGCAAGTTAGATCCAAATCTACTTTCCAGTTTTCTGCTTAAAGATGTCATTCTTTAAGTCAGATTCTCAAAGCTCCTTCAGTGGAAGTGAATGAAGACACACAGTATCTGCAAACCACCACACATCTTCAGAGGATAATTACAGTATTCTTGAAATATCATGAATTTTCACTTTTAATCTTCTAGATAAGAATGAATTTATTTCTTGCTTCATAGACAACCTGGTGCGTTGAGAAGCCTGGAGGATTGTGACTCAAATCTTGTTCTAATTACACACCAGCCTCTACATGCTTTGGGGCAAATGACTTCCCTTGTTTCGGCTGCAATTTTACCAATGGGAAAGAGTAGATGGTTCCTAAGATACTTTTCGATTTAGACAAAGGACAAATTTGAGAAAATTGTCTCCAGTTGTTGCTTGAGTCTTCAAAATCACCAAAGGCGTTGGCTTTGAAGTTAGGCTGTCAGAGCTGGCCCTTGAAATCGTCTATGTCCTGTGCTTCTGATCAAGCTGTCTAAAAGCAAGAAAGGTGGATCTTCTTGAGATGACTGGCTTGTTCTCTCGTTGCTCGGGATTCTTCACATTCAGAGGTCCACTGTGAACTTCAGCTCACCATCGCTTCCCCCTTACAATGGTATCACTGCAGTCAGGTCCAAGATGGTGTTCTGGACCCCTCACTGACATTTCACCCAATACTCCAGATAGCCCTTTCACTAATTTCTTGCATTCCTCCTTCATCATTGCGTCATGGCCCCTTTAAGGAAGCGGCCATAGTTGAGTAGTGGGACCAGCTGCTGGCAGCAAAGAGACTTGCAGGATTTGGCCTACCCTGGGCTTCTCAACGCGCACGCTCGGGACCGGGGGCTTGGTGGGAAAGGAAGGAGGGGCTTAGGGTGCGCCTGCGCATCAAGGGCGCGCGCAAGGGGCTGGTTTGGTGATCCCTTTAAGAAACCGCAGGCGGAGGAATTTCTCTGAGAGAAAATAATCCTACTCACGGGGCCCCTTGGAGGCCATTAACCCCCCGAGTCCCGGACCCCCCCCCTTTCCCGGGCAGGCCCTACTGCCTACGCTGCACCCGTGGGATCTCAGGATCTCCGACCCGGCGCGCGGCATCCGCCCCCTCCCCACTCTAAGCGCCAGGCCCGGCCAGGTTCGGGGACGCTGCCGCGAGGCGGCTATTCCTGCAGTGTGGGCGGGGGCCGGGGGCCCGAGAGGTTCCGCCGCCACCGCGCTGGGAGCCGCAGCGGTTCCGAGCGGGGCCCAACATGGCGGAGAGAGAGGTGGAGTCCGGCCCCCGAAAGAGGGTAGGTGAGGTGAGGCAGAACTCGGCGGCGGGGGGCGGGGCGGGGGCCGCGTCCCGGGCCCGGGAGAGGAGTGGGCCAAGCGTAGGCTCGTGGAGGCGTCGCCGCGGCCCGCTTGGGCAAAGGCTGCGGGCAGCACTGAGGCAACCTTGAGTGTGGAGCGCGTTTAGACTGGTCCTTCGGCAGGTGGGACAAAGATTTGCTGCTGGTTGGGAGGGGAGGGGGAAGGGCTGTTGTTTCTGTGTTTTTAATTTTTCCACCACTGTTGGTGGGTTATCTGGGTCGGGAGAGGAAAGGTGTCAGACACTTAAGTGCATCTTTAGTGAACCAGAGTCTGGAAGTTTTAACAGGAGAGAGGTCAGGTGGGGGTGGTGGCGGCGGGAATGAGTCGTGGAGGGGTCTTCTGAGGAATAACCAAGAGGGTGTTTCAGTAGTACCATTGCAAATTCATTTTCCTGCCTTCTTTCCCTTCCCCCCATAACCGTTATCAAGACCAAGGTGGAGGTGGTGCTCTTACCTAAGAAGAAATGGGTTGGTTGGCTTGTCCTGATTTAGGAGAAAGATGTTGGCAACTATAAATGTCATGTTCTAGTCTAGCCCCTTTAGCAACAATTAAGAATGTGGAAGAGTGTGACAAGTTTTGTCATAACAAGGATGTATCCAACCAACCTGCAGAGGTGAAGCCAGTTCTACATAGGAGTTGCTGAGTGCCTTTTAAAGTTTGTCTTGAAACTTTTCTTATTTAATTCTGAGTGATTTTCTTTTTTTCAGATGGAGAACAATACTGTACTGCAATTGAGCAGTATTTTTTAGATTTTTCTTATATCACCCGTCCCCCCTCCCCCTTGCCTCCCTTCTCCCTTAGCCTGCTTGTTAAGCAGTAAGTTTCCTACCAGGAATCTTCTTTTTTGTAAATGGTATCAAAATGATCAACTCAGTGTTAAGCCAACTGCCTAGAAAATTACTGCTTAAATCCTAATCTTTCGATTTATCATAAAATTAGCAATCTCAGTGATACTACAGCTAACATTTTGAGTGCTTACCATGTGCCTGGCACTGTGCTTTATAGGAGGAATTAAATCTCACCATTTACTATGGGCTTCCCTGGTGTCTCAGCTGGTAGAGTCTGCCTGCAGTGCGGGAGAGCTGGGTTAGATCCCTGAGTTGGGAAGTTGGGAAGATTACCTGGAGAAGGGAAAGGCTTCCCACTCCAGTATTCTGGCCTGGAGAACTCTATGGACTCTGCAGTCCATGGGGTTGCAAAGAGCTGGACAGGACTGAGTGCCTTTTCAGTCACTTTACTATGTAGACCCATTTTGCGTAGGAGGAAACTTAGGCGTATAGGGATTAAGTAACTAATATTAGAGAGCTAGTTAGGAGATTTAGCTGGGATTTGAATCCATGTTTGTCCCAACTAGTGCCCACATAGGAGTTTTTAAAGTCTATGTTTCTGTCCTTAAAAGCTTAAATGATAAATAACCAAAGAAGTGTCAAGTAGTATTTTTTCCATAATTTATTAGGAAGATATTTTCAACTATTCAGCAAAACTGAAAAAAAAAAATGCAGGATGTGTCCATAATGATCAACATTTAGATTCTGTCATTGACATTTACTATACTTGTGTTATCAAATATTTATCCACATCTCTCACTTTAGCAGTTCTTATTTGCGTTTCACTGTAGTATACTGAGCAATTGAAGTTTATTGTGGATAGTCTTAGGTTTAGAAAACTTTAGATCTCTCATGCAATAGTTAGATCTTCCTCATAGGACAAATTAAATTGTATGATAGTATGCCCAAATAGTTCACTTAGGTTAATATTGGTTATGGAATGCATGCGTTTTGAAAGTTTTAAATTGTTCTTCATACTTTAAGCCAGTTTTAAACTGGATCCTCATTATGCTTGAGTGAAGGCATATGGCATGTGGTCTACCTGTTAAAATATAAAGAATAAATTATTTCAGTCTAGAATTCAAGATCATCTCTGAACCCAGTTGCTGCTAATGCTGTTGTTATTTTCACCATAGAAGATAGAATGTTCTAGAAAACATCTATGCACTTTGGTAACAAATTCAACTAGATTTTAAATACTTTCTCTTCTAATACACTTAAAAGGTGCTACACTGATATCAGTGTAAACTTAAATATTATTTTTAACAGCATGTAACATACAGAGCACTTGTACAGGTTTTCCCTGTTGTTTTACCAGTTTCATTGTGGAGGAAGGTTACAGCCAGTCTCTTTAGGCTCCATAATCTATTTTGGTTTTGATATTTGGTTAGAATGTTTAGTAGAGTTGCTTTAAATGGTGCATATGGTGCACGTGCTTTTTTTATCCCCCCATATTTTTGTCTCCCTGCACTACATGGTTCCATGTGTACATTCTGAGCAGTTAGTGGGGAGTATGTACAAAAGTATAGTATCTTTTTAAAGAAGCTGTGGTACATATATAAAATGGAATATTACTCAGTCATAAAAAGGAACACATTTGAGATAGTCCTAATGAAGGGGATGAATCTAGTAAGTCAGAAAGAGAAAAACAATTATTGTATACTAATGCATATATATGAAATCTAGAAAGATGGTACTGATAAACCTGTTTGCAGAGCTGCGGTGGAGACACAGACATTGAGTACAGACTTACAGACATGACTGGGTGGGGGAGAAAGAGAGGTGAGGGGAGTATGGCCAGAGTAACATGGAAACATATATTACCATATTTAAAATAGATACCAAAGGGAATTTGCTGTAGACTCAGGGAACTCAAACTGGGGCTGGATAACAACCTAGAGGGGTGGAATGGGGAGGGTGGTAGGAGAAATGTTCAAGCTGGAGGGACATGGGTAAACCTATGGCTGATTCATGTTGATGTTTGGTAGAAACAACTGTAATACTGTAAAGCAATTATCCTTCACTTAAAAATAAATTTAAAAAGTACAATATCTTTTAAAATAATCTGTTTGCCTTGAGGTAGTTAAACTACATAGGCCTAGGTAATAAATTTATTTAAAATTGTATTGATGATACAGTGTTGTGTTTATGATACTTACTGCCTTTGACTTTTATAATCACAAGTCAAAAAAAAATTGTTGAGTACCTGTGCCTGTTGGTGAACTGTGTTTTAGGCATTGTGCTATGGTATATGGTATGTATGATCATTTAAGAGTTACATATTCTGACTTGTCTGCTAAACTGTGAACTCCATAAGGATAGGGCCATCATATTCTTTTTTGAACCTCTAATACCTATGACCTCCATGTGATAAGGACTCAAAAATTGACTTTTGGTAGTTTACTTGTATTAGAGGCTCTATATCTTGGGTACTAAGTTATCTGGTTTGTAGTTTTGCGACCTTCTGTTAATCTTTCATATCACTCTTTATATTCCAAATTCTCCTCTGTGAATCTAGATTTAGAGATCTCGTGATTGTTTTGGATTACGGTTAGATGGGAGAGTGTGTTTTAAAACCATTGACTTAACAACCTTAATTCTTTGTAGGTCTGCCTGATGTCTTATTTTTATGTTTATGGGCACTTAGGACAATAGTAATACCTAAGGTAAGACTGATTAAATTGTATTCAGACTATATCTGAATGCCAGTCTCTGAATTTGTAAACATGGAGAAGCTGAATATGTGGGTGAGTGAATACCACATCCATCTATCATCTCTGCTGTAGAAAGAACCAAGTTCATATGAAGGCCAGTATTATACACACACACTCACACACTCTTTAGAGTCAGGATATTTTTCAGATATTATTTGTGAGTTTGTTTAAGATTATAAAATTTTTATTTTTTGAACTAAGCTTTAAAATTCATAAGGTCGGCTTGTAAGTAGTGGATTATTTTATGCATGGTATTATAATAAACTCTTATGAAGCATGAGCTCTGACTAAATCTGGTGACCATATTTTTTTGTGAAATTCCTTTATCTTTTCAAAGGTTACATACAAAATAGTAATAACTTTTGTAAATGTATGTATTATTACCTGGTCTAGTAGATTGTATCCATTTTCATAGTTAAACTTTTCTGTATATTGAGATATATGTTTGGCATATGTTTAAAAGAAAGAGAAAGCATATATATATAAGTAGTATGCTTCCATTTTTGTAAAAACAAACTGATCTTTCCTCCTTACATATGTGTCTATACTTGTGTATGTATGAGCTTTGAGAAAGTTGTGGAGGATGCATGTCAGCTGTTACCATTATCTTCAGCAGGTGGGGATGAGAAAGGAAAAGGGAAACTAAGGGAAAATTTTGCAAAATGGAAAATTTCTTGAGATATAAAACTAAAGTGAAAATGTAAACTATGTTCTCATTGTAAATATGTTAAAATTGAACGTGCATGTAGACAAGGAATAGAAAGTAACATGAACAAATGAAAACATTGGTTTTACTATGTGATGGGATTATGGAGAAGTTTTGTTTTGTATTTCTGTTATTTTGATATTTTATAATAAAAAATTTCAAAAGGTTAATCCCTCTTAATTCCTTAATGAAGTTTTTATCTTTGGTTTTTCTACTAAATGTGTTGCTTAAGAACATGCTGGTACATATCATTAAAAATATTTGCAGTTCACATATGCATAGTGTAAGTTATCTACTTACATATTTACTTTAAAATGCTCTTCATACACTGAGTGTATGAAGAGCATTTTGAAGAGTCCATTCTAATGATGACAGTGATCCTGAATTGTTTTCACAGTGCGCGTCTTGTAACTAGCAGAGACTTCTACAAATAGTGGTAATATTTATAAACATTTACATGCCATTCATTCTAAAGTTTTTATATGTAGTGTATTTTTTAATCCTCATTAATTCCATAAATAGTAGTCAACTATTACTGTCCTGTTTTATACATGAGGAAACTGCAGCACGAGAGAGCTCAAGGTCATGATACATTAGGCTAAAGTAAGATCAAGTGCCACTTAAAAAATTGTACTGTTTGATAAGTAGTATAGGTTAGAATTCATTATATTAACATACAGTAATTAATAAACATTGTGCTTAGTTGCTCAGTCATGTCTGACTCTCTGTGGCCCCATGGACTGGAGCCCAGCAGGCTCCTCCACCCATGAAATTTTCCAGGCAAGAATACTGAAGTGAGTTGCCATTTCCTCCTCGGGGGAATCTTCCCGACTCAGGGACTGAACTCGTGTCTCGTGCATCTCCTGCATTGGCAGGTGGAATCTTTACCACTCGTGCCACCTGGGAAGCCCTTAGTAAACATATATGTTAGTTATTAATGTATGTGATACAAGATAATATGTGTACATAATAGTATTGGTTCAGAATTCATTGTCTGGGATTTTTGGTTTTTAAAATAATATTGTAGTTAAGACTGCACTTCTACTGCAGGGAGCGTGGGTTTGATCCCTGGTTGGTAAACTAAGATCCTGCATGCCCTGTGGCGTGGCAAACAAAACATTGAAATATATTTAAATCAAATTGATACAAATTATTTCTCAAGAAGCATCACATTAACTTTCTGCCTGTGAAATATATCTTGTGATAACCTTAAAACATATCTTTGCATCTCACAGGGTTGTTTTTAAGAAATATACACTAAGTATTTTAAAGCTATGATTCACTTAAAAGATAAAGCTTATGCTTCCTTTAAAAATGGAATGCTTTTATTATGTGATAAAATATAAATAGATAAATGTACAGTTGCAATTTCTCTGGATATTTAGAAGATATTTTTGAGTTCTGTTAGATCAATAACTTTTTTTTTTTAAGATCAACCACTTTTTAAAGAAGACTGACATTTCCTTTAAGTATTCTGATTATTTTACTATGAGTTAACTGTATGTAATTATTTTAGCAAAAGAAAGAGAAAAGAATTTTAACATAGTATTAGTTTGTACCATACAGAATTGCTAATATTTGACCATTTTAATACAGAGATGCCTTTTCATATGGCTCAACTCAGTAGTAAGAGCGTAGACTTTACAAAGTCAGGTTATGTACAACCTCTGGTATTTAGCAATAGTATTCTTATGTCCAGTTTCTTATGCTTAGGGAATACTAATAATGTTATTTTAATTTCATTCTTCCTGGTCTCACAGAAGCTTGAGCTAGCCGCCTTCCTGTCTTTGATGAAAGACAGTACATAAGCAAACCTTTTGTTGTCCAATATTTAGGCTACCCACTATTCCTTGAGGCCAAGGATCACATGTGTTCATTTTTCTTTATATTTCCCAACATATCTTATAAATAGGTATAGTCACATATATACTACACATTTATAGGCAAGATTAAAAAACTTTACTATATTTCATAATTCCATATCAGTGCAGAATGTAAAAAATATATTGGAGCAGTGAATCCCTATGTTCTTAATACCCAGCTTTGACAAGTAAACAGTTATCAACATTTTGCCATTTTTTGTCTCATCTGATTTCTTCCTGCCTTCCTTCTCTCTCTCTCTGTTTTGTTTTTTTGATGCAGTAACTTCAAAGAAATCTCAGGTATCTTCTAACAGGTAAACGACACAACCACAATGCTAAACAAAATTGATTTCCTTAATCCAGTTTAGATTTCTCTGATTATTATTAAGTGTCTTTTTACAATTGTTCTGTTTAAATTACTGTGCAAATGAGATTTACCATTTCATCTGGCTTATATGTATCTTAAGTTTCTGTTAACTTTAACCATCCACCCTCCCCTTCCTTTACGCTATCCCGTTTAGCTCCTGCACTTTTTCCCATGCTCTTTATTTGTTAAATGTATTCCCTCTTTTGACCAGGAGAGTTTCCCACATTCTGGTTTTGGCTGGTTGGATTCTCATGGTGTTTAACCCTTCATATTTCCCACAAAATAGATATAGAGCAGTTGTTCTCTATTTTGGCTGAAACATTAGGATTACTTGGAGAGCTCTTAAGTATTTTGATTCTCAGATCAATTAAATCAGAATTACCAGGTGGATTCTAGGCATCAGTATTTTTAAAAATTTCCCAAGAGATTTCAGTCTGCAGCCAAGGTTGAGAACTTGAATTGGTAGACCTTTATGAGATTTAGGTTCAGTTTCTTTGCAAAGAAGAATTCATGAATTGATTGTATATTTCCAATCAGATAATTTTAAGAATGAAAGAGTATGCTCTTTAATAATTACAGTGGAATAGTAGCAATGAACTGGGACTGTCCTGGACTAATTAGGATGTGTAGTCAATCTATTAGGTGATGCTGCAGATTCTTACTGCATCATTCCAGGAGTCACATAAATAGTTGTCACACTTCTAATGTTAGTAAAGTTGATGAGTTTTCGGTTTTGTTAGCAGGATCCAAAGGTACTTTCTTAACTTATCACCTAATAGATTTATCAGCCATTGATGATTATTGCCTTGATTCATTATTTTATTAGAACAGTGATTTTCTGTCATTTCTCCTATATTTATTTACTGGAATTCTTTTGTAAAGAGTTCCTTTATTAGTTATTTGGTTACTCTGTAAAATCATTTTTATAGGAGAAGCAGAGTAAATGCTTATTTTTTTCCTCTTTATTTGCCAATTTTCAGACAAATGAATTGTTACCTAAGGAACTCCCAAAGGTGAGGTTTGGGAGGGGCTGTCACTGAACTCAAATTTTAATACAGTTGATATATTTAAACTTACTGTGGTTAGTATACTTTTTGATGTTTAAATTGTCATATTTTTGGTTGATGTCTATCTGTATTAGTTTCCTAAGGCTGCCATAACAAATTACTAAAAATTTTGTTTAAAACTACAAGAATTTGTTCTCTCACAGTTCTGGAGGCTAGATGTCTGAAATCAAGATGTTGGAAAGTGACGTTCTCTCTGAAGTCTCCAGGGAAGAATCCTTTTTGCCTCTTTCAGCTTCTGGTGGATCGATTTGTGCTCTTTGGTTTGTGGCAGTATAATTCCAGTTTTTCTGTCTATCTTCACACTGCCACCTTCTCTGTGTGTCTTCAGTGTCTTCTACAATACTGTTCATTGAGTTTAGAGCCCATCCTAATTCAGGATGATCTCATTTCAGGATCTTTATCTGTCTTCATTACATCTGCAAAACCCATTCCTTACACATTCTGAGGTTCTGGGTGGACATATATAGGGACCACAGTTCAACCCACTGTAGTCAGCTATGTGGGACTACTATGGAATGGAAACTTCATGCCCCTTCCATATGCAAAATACATTCACCTTCATCAAGAGACTCTAGTTCCTCTGATACCATTAGAGTGGTATCATCTGCATATCTGAGGTTGTTGAAATTTGTCCTCGTAATCTAGATTCCACCTTGTGCTTCATCCAGTCTGACATTTTGTATGATTTACTCTGCATGTAAGTTAAATAAACAGGGTGACAATACATAGCATTGACCTGTGTGGATCACAGTAAACTCTGGAAAATTCTTAAAGAGATGAGAATACCAGACCACCTGACCTGCCTCTTGAGAAATCTGTATGCCGGTCAGGAAGCAACAGTTAGAACTGGACATAGAACAAAAGACTGGTTTCAAATAGGAAAAGGAGTCCGTCAAGGCTGTATATTGTCACCCTGCTTATTTAACTTCTATGCAGAGTACATCATGAGAAACACTGGACTGGAAGAAACTCAAGCTGGAATCAAGATTGCCGGGAGAAATATCAATAACCTCAGATATGCAGATGACACCACTCTTATGGCAGAAAGTGAAGAGGAACTAAAAAGCCTCTTGATGAAAGTGAAAGAGGAGAGTGAAAAAGTTGGCTTAAAGCTCAACATTCAGAAAACAAAGATCATGGCATCCGGTCCCATCACTTCATGGGAAATAGATGCGGAAATAGTGGAAACAGTGTCAGACTTTATTTTTTTGGGCTCCAAAATCACTGCAGATGGTGATTGCAGCCATGAAATTAAAAGACGCTTACTCCTTGGAAGAAAAGTTATGACCAACCTAGATAGTATATTCAAAAGCAGAGACATTACTTTGCAGACTAAAGTCTGTCTAGTCAAGGCTTTGGTTTTCAGTGATCATGTATGGATGTGAGAGTTGGACTGTGAAGAAAGCTCAGCACTCAAGAAATTGAACTGTGGTGTTGGAGAAGACTCTTGAGAGTCCCTTGGACTGCAAGGAGATCCAACCAGCCCATTCGGAAGGAGATCAGCCTGGGATTTCTTTGGAAGGAATGATGCTAAAGCTGAAACTCCAGTACTTTGGCCACCTCATGTGAAGAGTTGACTCATTGGGAAAGACTCTGATGCTGGGAGGGATTGGGGGCAGGAGGAGAAGGGGACGACAGAGGATGAGATGGCTGGATGGCATCATGGACTTGATGGACATGAGTCTCAGTGAACTCCGGGAGCTGGTGATGGACAGGGAGGCCTGGCGTGCTGCGATTCATGTGGTCGCAAAGAGTCAGACACGACTGAGTGACTGAACTGAACTGAATGGTTTCCCATTTTTGAACCAGTCCATTATTTTATATCTGGTTCTAACTGTTGCTTCTTGACTTACATACAGGTTTCTCAGGAGACAGGTGAGGTGGTCTGGTAGTCCCATCTCTGAAGAGTTTTCCGCAGTTTGTTGTGATCCACATAGTCAAATGGCTTTTCCCTGGGTAGCTCACACGATAAAGGTTCTGCCTGCAGTGCAGGATCTGGGTTTGATTCCTGGGTCGAGAAGATCCTCTGGAGGAGGAAATTGCAACCCATTCCAGTATTCTTGCCTGGAGAATTTTATGGACAGAGGAGCCTGATGGGCTACAGTCCATGGGGTCATGAAGAATTAGACACTACTGAGCGACTAAACACTACCTGAATGGTTTGGTGGTTTTCCCTTCTTTCTTCAGTTTAAGCCTGAATTTTGTAAGAAGGAACCTGTGATCTGAGGTCAGCTCTGGATCTTATTTTTGCTGATTATATAGAGCACTCCATCTTTGCTTGCAAAGAATAATTAATCTGATTTTGACATTGACCATCTGTTAATGTCCATGTGTAGAGTCATCTTTTGTCTTCTTGGAAGAGGGTGTTTGCTATGACCAGTGTTTCTCTTGGCAAAACTCTTGTTAGTCTTTGCCCTGCTTCATTTTGTACTCCAAGGCCAAACTTGGTTGTCACTCCAGGTATCTCTTGACTTTCTCCTTTTGCGTTCCAGTCCTCTATGATGAAAAGAACATCTTTTTTTGATGTTGTAGAAGGTTTTGTAGATTTTTGTAGAACCTTTCAAACTCAGCTTCTTTGACATTAGTGATTGGAGCCTAGACTTGGATTACTGTGGTGTTGAATGGTTTGGCTTGGAAACGAACAGAGATCACTCTGTCGTTTTTGAGATTGCATGCAAGTACTGCATTTTGGGCTCTCTTTTTGACTGCAATGGCTACTCCATTTCTTCTAAGGGATTCTTGCCCACAGTAGTAGATACAATGGTCATCTGAATTAAATTTGCCTCTTCTGGTCCAGTTTAGTTGACTGATTGCTAAAATGTTGGGGTTCCCTTTTGCCATCTCCTACTTGACCATGTCCAACTTACCTTGATTCATGGACCTGACATTCCAGTTCCTATGCAATATTTTCTTCACAGCATTGGACTCTCACCACCAGGCACATCCACACCTCAGTGTCATTTCTGTTTTGGCCCAACCTCTTCATCTTTTTGGAGCTTTTCTCTGCTCTTTCCTAGTAGCATTTTGGACACTTACCCTGGAGATTTATCTTCCAGTGTCATATCTTCTTGCCTTCTCATACTGTTCATGGGCTTTTCAAGGCAAGAATACTGGAGTGGTTTGTCATTACCTTCTCCAGTGGACTATCTTTTATTAGAGCTCTCCACCATGATCCATCTGTCTTGAGTGACCCAAACCTGTGTTTCCTGCATTGCTGGCCATTATTTTCTGAGTCACCAGGGAACCCCCTTAAATTCCACATTTTTAGATATTTATTGCAGCAGCATGCCTCTGTGTTCCAAAGGAACTTGGTGGCTTTAAACAACAGAAATTTATTTCTGCACAGTTCTGGAGGCTAGAAGTCCAAAATCAAGGTGTCAGCAGGGCCATGCCATGTCTGAAGACCTAGGAAAGAATCCTTTGTCTCTTCTAACCTCTGGTGGCTCCACATGTTCTTCGGTTTTTGTGGCAGCATAATTCCAGTCTTTCCCTCCATCTTCACACAGCCTTCTCTTTCTGTTTATTCTTTTCCGTCTAAGGATGATTGTTGTTGGATGTAAGGCCCACCTGAAATGAAGGTGATTTCGTTTGAAGATCTTTATATTGATTATATCTGCAAAGAAGTTTATTTCAAAAAGGTCACATTCTGAGATTCTGGGTACACAGATATTTTGGGGGCCACAGTTAACCTACAGCAAGGTCTTTTACTTCCTGAATCCTTTAAAAAGATGATTATTTTATATTTAAACAATTACTTAAAAAATTTCTTATGTGTTCAGTTCAGTCCCTCAGTCGTGTCTGACTCTTTGTGACCCCATGGACTGCAGCATGCCAGGCTTCCCTGTCCATCACTACCTCCCGGAGCTCGCTCAAACTCACGTCCATCAAGTCAATGATGCCATCCAGCCATCTCATGCTCTGTTGTTCCCTTTTCCTCCTGCCTTCAATCTTTCCCAGCATCAAGGTCTTTTCCAATGAGTCAGTTCTTCACATCAGGTGGGTCAAAGTATTGGAGCTTCAGCTTCAGCATCATTCCTTCCAATGAATATTGAGGACTGATTTTCTTTAGGATTGACTGGTTTGATCTCCTTGCTGTCCAAGGGACTCTGAAGAGTCTTCTCCAACACCACAGTTCAAAAGCATCAATTCTTAGGTGCTAAGCTTTCTTTATGGTCCAACTCTCAAATCCATACATGACTACTGGAAAACCATTGCTTTGACTAGACGGACCTTTGTTGGCAAAGTAATGCCTCTGCTTTTTCATATATTGTCTAGGTTTGTCATAGCTTTTCTTCCAAGGAGCAAACATCTTTAAAATTCATGGCTGCAGTCACCATCTGCAATGATTTTTGGAGCCTCAAAAATAGTCTCTCACTGTTTTCACTGTTTCTGCATCTATTTGCCATGAAGTGATGGCACCAGATGCCTGATCTTAGTTTTCTGAATGTTGAGTTTTAAAGCCAACTTTGCACTCTCCTCTTTCACTTTCATCAAGAGGCTCCTCAGTTCCTCTTTGCTCTCTGCCATCTACATATGTTTCTCCTGGCAATCTTGATTCCAGTTTGTGCTTCCTCCATCCGGGCATTTCTCATGGTGTACTCTGCATATAAGTTAAACAAGCAGGGTAACAGTTTCCCAATTTGGAACCAGACTATTGTTCCGTGTGTGGTTCTGTTGCTTCTTGAAATATATATAATTTCTAGCTTATGATTTTAATCATTTAAAATGTATAGGTTCAGTGGCATTTGATACATTAACAGTATTGTGCAACTGTCAACACTATTTCATCCCAAACAGAAACTCTGTATATACATTAAGGTATAAGTCTCCTTTGCCCTTTTCTCCAGCCTTTGGTGTGTTTGCTTCTTGTTTTAGGTATTTCATATAAGTGACATCTTTTAAGTATTTGACCTTTGGTGTCTGGCTTATTTCACATAGCATAATGTTGTAGGATATGCCAAAACTTCATTTTTTTAAATGGCTGAATAATAGTCCATTATATGTATATAGCACATTTTGTTTTATCTGTTCCTCTGTTGATACTTTGGTTGTTTCTACCTTTTAGCTGTTGTGAAAAATGCTGGTATAAACATTGCCATTCAAGTCTTTGAGTTCCTTCCTTCATTTTTTGGTTGGGTATCTAGAAATGAATTTGCTGGGCCATATAGAAATTTTGTGCCTGTTGTTTTGAGGAATCATCAAACTTTTCAACGGAAGCTGCACTGATTTCCAGTCTCACTAGCAATTCATGACTGTTCTGTTTTCTCTACATCCTCACCAATACTTGTTCTTTTCTTTTGGTAATAGGTGATCCTGGTGGGTGTGAAGTGTATCTCTTTGTGGTTTTTACCCCCAGTTTTATTGAGATCTAGTTGACATACCAGATTGTAGAATTTTAAGGTATACAGGATAAAGATTTAACTCACATACATCATGAAATGATTATCATGTATGTTTATTAGTGAACATCCATCATCTAATACAAATACAGACTTAGAAAAAAAGTTTTTTCTTGTAATGAGAACTCTTAGGACTTATTCTCTTAACAACTTCCATATGTAATATACAGCAGTGTTAATTTTATTTATCATGTTGTATATTCATTGTGGTTTTGATTTTTTTCCAAGTGTAATTTACAGTATTCAGTTGTACAGTAGGGTGATTAAATTATACACACAAACATATATATATGTATACGTTCTTTTTCAGATTCTTTTCCAATACAGGTTATTACAAGATGTTGAATATAGTTCCCTGTGCCGTTCAGCAGGCACTTGTTTATCCATTTTTATATACGGTACTGTGTATCTGTTAATCCCAAATTCCTAATTTATTCCTCATTGTTTGTGTGTGTGTTTTTTTTTTTTTTTGCTGCCCTGCATGGCTTTTGGGATTTTAGTTCCCCAGCCAGGGACTGGGATTGAACCAGACCCTTATCAGTGAGAACATCAAGTGTTGAACACTGGACCCCTGGGAAGTCCCTGTTTTGATTACTGTAGTTTGTAAGAAGCTTGAAATTGGAAAGTATAAGTCCTCCAACTTTGTTTTATTTTCTAGGTTGTTTTGGCTTTCAGTTCAGTTCAGTTCAGTTCATTCGCTCAGTCGTGTCCGACTCTTTGCGACTCCATGAATCGCAGCACACCAGGCCTCCCTGTCCATCACCAGCTCCCGGAGTTCACTCAGGCTCACGTCCATTGAGTCTGTGATGCCATCCAGCCATCTCATCCTCTGTCGTCCCCTTCTCCTCCTGCCCCCAATCCCTCCCAGCATCAGAGTCTTTCCCAATGAGTCAACTCTTCACATGAGGTGGCCAAAGTACTGGAGTTTCAGCTTTAGCATCATTCCTTCCAAAGAAATCCCAGGGCTGATCTCCTTCAGATTGGACTGGTTGCATCTCCTTGCAGTCCAAGGGACTCTCAAGAGTTTTCTCCAACACCACAGTTCAACGCATCAATTCTTTGGCGCTCAGCTTCTTCACAGTCTAACTCTCACATCCATACATGACCACTGGAAAAACTATAGCCTTGACTAGACTTTACTTGGGGTTTTTAAAAATTCATAAGAAGTTTAGGATTTTTGTTGATTTCTGCAGTAAGTGCCATTGGAATTTTGATAGGTATTGGATTCCATCTGTGAATTTCCTGAGTAGTATGTTTCATCCCAGCACTATTAAATGTTGTAATCAGTGAACATGGGATGTCTTCCAATTTATTTAGGTCTTTAATTTCTTTCAGCAATGTTTTGTACATGTCCCTCAATATGTAAGTTTTATACCTCCTTTGCTGTAATATCAGTCAGAGTTGACTCATTGGAAAAGACCCTGATGCTGGGAGGGATTGGGGGCAGGAGGAGAAGGGGACGACCGAGGATGAGATGGCTGGATGGCATCACAGACTCAGTGGACGTGAGTCTGAGTGAACTCCGGGAGTTGGTGATGGACAGGGAGGCCTGGCGTGCTGCGATTCATGGGGTCGCAAAAAGTCGGACACAACTGCGCAACTGAACTGAACTGAACTGAATAGACCACATTGATAGGATGAAGGGAAAAGCATGATGATCTTTGTTGATGTAGGGGAAAAAAAGCATTTGAAAAGATCCAACACCCTGTTATAACAACACTCAAGAAACTAGGAATAGAAGGAAACTTTCTCAATATGATAAAGTCTATATATGAAAAATCATAGCTAACGTCATATTTGATGATGAAAGACTGAAAAAATTTCCCCTCAGAATAGGAATAAGACAGAGATGCCCTTTCTTGGCATTTCTTTCCGGTGTGGTATATGAAGTTTTAGCCAGAGCATTTAGGCAAGAAAGACGGCAAAGACCTAAACTGACAAGAAAGAAGTAAAATCTATATTTATAGAAGATATGACCTTGTATGTAGAAGCCTCTAAAAATCAAGCCCTCTGAGAAATTCTCCAAGCCAGACTTAAGCAATACGTGAACCGTGAACTCCCTGATGTTCAAGCTGGTTTTAGAAAAGGCAGAGGAACCAGAGATCAAATTGCCAACATCCGCTGGATCATGGAAAAAGCAAGAGAGTTCCAGAAAAACATCTATTTCTGCTTTATTGACTATGCCAAAGCCTTTGACTGTGTGGATCACAATAAACTGTGGAAAATTCTGAAAGAGATGGGAATATCAGACCACCTAGTCTGAGTGAACTCCGGGAGTTGGTGATGGACAGGGAGGCCTGGCGTGCTGCGATTCATGGGGTCGCAAAGAGTCGGACACGACTGAGCGACTGAACTGAACTGAACTGAGAAATTAAAGTTCAGGATACAAAAAAATACAAAGAACTTAGATTTCTATATACTAGCAATGAACAATCTCAAAAGGAAATAAAAAGATTTCGTTTTTATTATCATAAAAAAGAATAAAATACTTGTATTTATCCTTTTGACTTAATTCCAGTAGTCCTCAAGTCTCCCCTTTTGGCCAAAAAGATGTTCCTAGGCTCATTGGCTCATCTTGTATATTACCACTTCAGACTTGGAATTAACTCCAATAACTTATTTTAAGTGAGAAATGGTAGTTATAGACCATAGACTGAACTCAGGCAAGTCTTTTGACTTTGGAGTTTTTTTGAGATTGTATCAGCTGAATATTTCCCATTCACCCCTCAGTCACACCTATGCTTTTCCTTCTGTTTTACCACTGAAATTCTCTTTAAAATCACTGAAATGACCTAATAATCACCAAGTCTAATGGATGCTTTTTCAGAACTTTCCTTTTTTGATCTTTGTTAAACATCTGACCCTATTACCCATTCTTTCCTTGAAACTTCTCCCTTAGGTATAAGATGGCATTCTCATGGCTCTTCTCTTGAATGGATTCTTTTCAAAAGAGTCATCTCTGACTCTTTTTTTGCTTGCCCAGTAGGTCTTGTTCCCTCAGCTGGATTTTTCTTGGGTAGTTCCTTCTACAGTGATTTTAGCCATTACCCATTAAATACATTATGTGATTTCCTTCCTTTGCTTCTCTGTTGTCTCTAAAATTCAAAATCAGTGTTTCCAAATGTGAGCTTTGACTCACATTTTGATGTCTTGTGAGTATTGCTAACCCAGTATACCTAAAATGGAATTCTCTATATCCTTGACAGGTACTTAATCTTCCAAATAGTGCCCTATTCCTTCTGAACCTATTTTTCTTTTTGTATTATCACCCAGTTTAGAGACTTCTGAGTCATCTTGCTTCTTCCCTTTCCTGTATCAATCCAGTTTAAATTGGTAAATCTTGTTGAGATCATCTGAAATGATTTTGAAACTTCAATGCTACTGCCAAACCCTAGTTCTAGTACTTAAAATGCTTTGTCTTTTTACTTTCTGTGCCTTTACAATTCTTGTTTTCCCTTTCTGTAATCTACTGTTTCCTCTTTCCCATTCATTTTATACACTGGAGACTGATTTATCTTCAGAAATGAGAATCTGTTCATCTATAAGGTAACATGTTGATCCCCTCACTATTCTAATTCCCTTAGATTCTCTTTGAATTCTCTCCCTGTGGCAAGAGGCAGGTTGCTTCACAGCTCTTACTCTCATCCTGGAAATTTTCTTTTCCTTCATGGGAGAGTTTCTTTCTGGTTATCTTTGCTGCTATCATGTTACCTTGGTAGGGGTTCTGCTTGGGCTCTGCAAGCCAAATATGGAGACAAAATCTTTGCTTAATTCTACCCAGTACAGCTGAGACCAGGCTATGATTTTTTACACAGGACTATTAAAAGTTTGCTTTTAACTTTATTAATAGAGGATGAGATGGCTGGATGGCATCACTAAGGCGATTAACATTTACTTGGGCTAACTTTGGGAGATGGTGAAGGAAAGGGAGGCCTGGTGTGCTGTAGGTCATGGGTCTTACAGAGTTGGACACAACTGGGTGACTGAACAACAACAGGTAAAAGTTTAGCATAGTAGGAGGGAATTTGGAAACAAATACAGCTGGCTTTTACATAGGCTGATCTAGGAGAAATAGGCAACATTTATCTACTGAGCCTTCAGCTTATTGTCTAGTGAGCAGAGGATGTCTTTTCTTTGGAACCTGGAAGCAGTTTGAGATCTGAGGAAAAGAACTTATTCCTCGCTCCTTTTTTCTGAGGATCTAGCATCCTGACTTGTAATTTCTTGCTTTTTGGCTGACTAACACTGGGACTAGTTCACTTCAGGAGATTCAGTCTCCTTTCTGCAGAGACACAGTGTTATGTTAGTCTTTGGCTACAATAGAGCAAAGAGACCAACATTTGTGTAAGACAGATTGGCTTATTCAACATATATAGATGTGTCACACAGCCATGGAGTTCAGAGCCGGACCGACTGAGCCACTGAACTGAACATGGTTTTCAGTGCTCGAGAAATAATAATGAATGAGAAAGACAACGTTTATGCTGGTGGTGTGAGTGCAAGACAGAAAATAAGAAATAGATAAAATAATTTCAAGTAGTGAAGAAAATAAGAGAGCATAAGATAATATGATAGTGAGTAATTGGGGTGGAAAGAAACAATATTAGATATTTCTCTGAGAAGCCAGCTTGTGGTTTTTAAATAAGATCTCTTAAAAAGGTTCCTTTAGTTCCTGTGTATAGGGTGATCTTCAGGGAGCATGATGGGAAAGAGGATGAATTAGGCTCTTGGTGTAATTTTTGTGTAAAGGTAACCATTGTTTGAGGAAGATAGAGATGGTGAGAATTGGTTGTGATACATTTTGGAGATGGAGTCAGTAGGACTTGTGGATTGATTGACTAGGGAAATAAGACTGCAGACCTCTGGGTTTTCACCTGGATGAGCTAGATATTTGGTGGCACCATAAACTGAGATGGGAAAATGGAAAAGAACACACACAGTAATGAGGATAAAGGAAGTGAAGTGAAAGTCGCTCAGTCGTGTGACTCTTTGTGACCCCATGGACTATATAGCCTGTCATGCTGCTCTGTCCATGGAATTCTCTAGGCCAGAATACTGGAGTGGGTAGCTGTTTCCTTCAGGGATCTTCCCAACCCAGGAATCGAACCCAGGTCTCCCACATTGCCGGTGGATTCTTTACTGTCTGAACCAGCAGGGAAGCCCTGGAAGTTCCACCAAGATAGGAAGAAACTGTTACTTCCTTACATTAGATTACTGGTCTAAATTGCTTGTGATTAGTATAACAGCGTCACTGTAAAGAATACATCATAGTTTCTCAACTTTGATACTGTTGAGGTTTTGAACCAGGATTTGTATGGGGTAGAGTGAGTTGCCCTGTGTATTTTGGATGTTTAGCAGTATACCTGCTCTTTATCAACTGCATGCCAGTAGCTCTGACTCCCCATTGAGAACTGAAAATACCTCCAGGCATGCCAGATGTCTCCTGAGGGGCATGATTGCCCCCCGTTGAATACCATGGCTCTAGATACAGCCTAAAGATCTATCCAATGGTTCCAACTACTTCTCATTCCGTCCTCTTATATAAATTCTGTCAATACAGCTATGTTGATTGACATGCTACTTTTCTTGCTTTTGTGCCTTTTAAAAAAACCATGTTTTATTCAGCCATAATTGTTTCCTGATTTTTTAACCTAAATTTTTATCCTGAGCACTGCTTCTGTTATTAAAAATATGCTTGTAAACATAACTTTAATGGCTTTAAAATTATAATATTTTAAAGTTGTTATACTTTATAACTTAAAAATTTTTTTAATTGTAATAATCTGTGGTATAGATAGACCATAATGTGGGAATATCCTCCAATTCTTAGGTTGTTTAAAATCTTATCCTGTTAAAAGTGAGGCTAAACTGGCTGGATGAAGCACAAGCTGGAATCAAGGTTGCCGGGAGAAACATCAACAAGCTCAGATATGCAGATGACACCACCCTCATAGCAGAAAGCAAAGAAGAAATAAGGAGCCTCTTGAGTACAGGAGTACAACAGGAGAGTGAAAAATAGGCTTAAAACTCAACATTCGGAAAACTAAGATTGTGGCCTCTGGTCTCATCACTTCATGGTAAATAGATGGGGAAACAGTGGAAACGGTGAGAGACTACTTTTGGGGGTTCCAAAATCACTGCAGATGGTGATTGCAGCCATTAAATTAAAAAACACTTGCGTGTTGGAAGAAAAGCTATGACCAACCTAGACAGCGTATTAAAAAGCAGAGACATTACTTTGCCAGCAAAGGTCTGTCTAGTTAAGGCTATGGTTTTTCTAGTAGTCATGTATGGATGTCAGAGTTGGACTATAAAGAAAGCTGAGCGCTGAAGAATTGATGCTTTTGAACTGTGATTTTGGAGAAGATTGTTGAGAGTCCCTTGGACTATGAGGAGATCCAACCAGTTCATCCTAAAGGAAAGTGCTGAATATTCGTTGGAAGGAGTGATGCTCAAAAGGTCTGTCTAGTTAAGGCTATGGTTTTTCTAGTAGTCATGTATGGATGTCAGAGTTGGACTATAAAGAAAGCTGAGCGCTGAAGAATTGATGCTTTTGAACTGTGATTTTGGAGAAGATTGTTGAGAGTCCCTTGGACTATGAGGAGATCCAACCAGTTCATCCTAAAGGAAAGTGCTGAATATTCGTTGGAAGGAGTGATGCTCAAGCTGAAACTCCAATACTTTGGCCACCTGATGCAAAGACTGACTCATTGGGAAAGACCCTGATGCTGAGAAAGATTGAATGCAGGCAGAGAAGGGGACGACAGAAGATGAGATGGTTGGATGGCATCGCTGACGTGATGGACATGAGTTGGTGATGGATGAGGGAGGCCTGGGGTGCTGCAGTCCATGGGGTCACAAAGAATCAGACATGACTGAGCGACTGAACTGAAACTGGCTAAACTGGGTGGGGGATGTTGGGACCAGTGAGGGTTTGAGATTTCCTTCTGGGATAAGAAAAATATTCTAAAATTGATTGTGGTCATGGTTCTGTAACTCTGAGTATACTAACACTGAGTTGTGTACTTCAGATGTGTGATGTGAATTATATGGCATCTCATTGAAGCCGTTAATAGAAAAAGGTTTAAAGCAAACAGCCTTATGTGTAACTTTTTACAAGTTTTTTTTTTAACTTTTATATTTGATTGTGATGGGTCTTTGTTGTTGCTCAGAGGTTTTCTCTAGTTGGGACAGGTGGGGTCTGCTCTTCATTGGGGTGCACCGCTTTCTCATTGAGGTGGCTTCTTTTGTTTTGAGAACAGGCTCTCAGCGCACGGGCTTCCGTAGTTGGGGCACAGAGGCTTAGTTGCTCTGTGGCATGTGGAATCTTTCTAGACCAGGGATTGAACCTGTGTTCCCTGCATCGGCAGGCAGGCTCTTACCCACTGTACCACCAGGGAAGTCTGATTGTGTGTAATTTTTGTCTGTCACTCTAGAAATGAAACTACTGATTCAAGGCATGTGAAAAATATATTTACGGTTTATTGAGGTATTCTATTACTTTACTAGCGTGTGAGATGAGTGCAATTGTGTGGTAGCTTGAGCATTCTTTGCCATTGCCTTTCTTTGGGATTGGAATGAAAACTGACCTTTTCAAGTCCTGTGGCCACTGCTGAGTTTTCCAAATTTGCTGGCATATTGAGTGCAGCACTTTCACGGTATCATCTTTTAGGATTTGAAATAGCTCCACTGGAATTCCATCACCTCCACTAGCTTTGTTCGTATGATGCTTTTTAAGGCC
This sequence comes from Aepyceros melampus, assembly GCA_006408695.1. NCBI lineage: Eukaryota > Metazoa > Chordata > Mammalia > Artiodactyla > Bovidae > Aepyceros > Aepyceros melampus. The sequence goes on from SJXQ01001142.1 coordinate 264,470, forward strand.
CATTTGACTTCACATTCCAGGATGTCTGGCTCTAGGTGAGTGATCACACCATCGTGATTTTCTGGGTCGTGAAGCTCTTTTTTGTATAGTTCTTCTGTGTATTCTTGCCACCTCTTCTTAATGTCTTCTGCTTCTGTTAGGTCCATACCATTTCTGTTCTTTATCGAGCCCATCTTTGCATGAAATTTTCCCTTGGTATCTCTAATTTTCTTCAAGAGATCTCTAGTCTTTACAATTCTGTTGTTTTCCTCTATTTCTTTACATTGATCACTGAGGAAGGTTTTCTTATCTCTCCTTGCTATTCTTTGGAACTCTGGCATTCAGATGCTTATATCTTTCCTTTTCTCCTTTGCTTTTCACTTCTCTTCTTTTCACAGCTATTTGTAAGGCCTCCCGAGACAGCCATTTTGCTTTTCTGCATTTCTTTTCCATGGGGATGGTCTTGATTCCTGTCTTCTATACAGTGTCACAAACCTCCGTCCATAGTTCATCAGGCACTCTATCTATCAGATCTAGTCCCTTAAATCTATTTCTCACTTCCAGTGTATAATCATAAGGGATTTGATTTAGGTCATACTGTAAAGTAATGCTCAAAATTGTCCAAGCCAGGCTTCAGCAATACTTGAACTGTGAACTTCCAGATGTTCAAGCTGGTTTTAGAGAAGGCAGAGGAACCAGAGATCAAATTGCCAACATCCACTGGATCATGGAAAAAGCAAGAGCGTTCCAGAAAAACATCTATTTCTGCTTTATTGACTATGCCAAAGCCTTTGACTGTGTGGATCACAAGAAACTGTGGAAAATTCTTCAAGAGATGGGAATACCAGACCACCTGACCTGCCCCTTGAGAAACCTATATGCAGGTCAGGAAGCAATAGTTAGAACTGGACATGGAACAACAGACTGGTTCCAAATAGGAAAAGGAGTACGTCAAGGCTGTATATTGTCACCCTGCTTATTTAACTTCTATGCAGAGTACATCATGAGAAATGCTGGGCTGTAAGAAGCACAAGCTGGAATCAAGCTTGCCAGGAGAAATATCAATAACCTCAGATATGCAGATGACACCACCCTTATGGCAGAAAGTGAAGAAAAATTAAAAAGCCTCTTGATGAAAGTGAAAGTGGAGAGTGAAAAAGTTGGCTTTAAACTCAACATTCAGAAAATGAAGATCATGGCATCTGGTCTCATCACTTCATGGGAAATAGATGGGGAAACAGTGGAAACAGTGTCAGACTTTATTATTTTGGGCTCCAAAATCACTGCAGATGGTGATTGCAGCCATGAAATTAAAAGACGCTTACTCCTTGGAAGAAAAGTTATGACCAACCAAGATAGTAAATTCAAAAGCAGAGACATTACTTTGCTGACTAAGGTCCGTCTAGTCAAGGCTATGGTTTTTCCAGTGATCATGTATGGATGTGAGAGTTGGACTGTGAAGAAGGCTGAGTGCGGAAGAATTGATGCGTTTGAACTGTGGTGTTGGAGAAGACTCTTGAGATCCCTTGGACTGCAAGGAGATCCAACCAGGCTGAAGGAGATCAGCCCTGGGATTTCTTTGGAGGGAATGATGCTGAAGCTGAAACTCCAGTACTTTGGCCACCTCATGCGTCGAGTTGACTCATTGGAAAAGACCCTGATGCTGGGAGGGATTGGGGGCAGGAGGAGAAGGGGACGACTGAGGATGAGATGGCTGGATGGCATCACGGACTCTATGGACGTGAGTCTGAGTGAAGTCCGGGAGTTGGTGATGGACAGGGAGGCCTGGTGTGCTGTGATTCATGGGGTCGCAAAGAGTCGGACACCACTGAGCGACTAAACTGACTGAACTGAGGTATTCTATATAGAGAACATTTATTCCTTTTACTGTACGATACATTCTGTAACTTACTGAACTACCAACAGAGTCAAGATCCAGAACAGTTCCATCAACCCCCAAATTCCTCATGTCCCTTACAGTCAGCCTTTCCCCTACCTCTACCCTGATCTGTTTTTTATTCTGCATTTTCAGAAAATCATGTAAATAACATCATACAATATGCAGCCTTGTGAGTTTTGTTTTTTTCCCGTAGCATAATGTATTTGAATGTTATCCATATTGTTGCATGAGTTACCAGTTCCTTTTTATTGGTGACTAACATTCCTTTTTGTGGATGTACCAAAATTTGTTTATCAACTTGCCAGTTGAAAAACAGTTGTATTGTTTCCAGTGTTTGGTGATTATGGGCAAAGTCATGATAAATATTTGCCTGTAAGTGTGTTTTATTTGGCTGCCCTGGGTGTGTGTTGTGGCACGTGGGCCTTTCTGTGTGTAGTGCAGGCTGCTTGTGTTGTGGACCTCATGCTCTAGAGTGCATGGAGTTAAATTGCACCATGGAGTGTGAGATCAACTAGTTCTTCAACCATGTCCCCTAATTGGAAGATGGATTCTTAACCACTGGACCACCAGGAAAGTCCCTGCCTATAGATTTTTTTTTTCTAAGCACTATATAGTTACAGGGATATAGTATAACACTTTGCTCTTCAAAAAAATTCAAAGCAAAGTATAAAAATGGGGAAAACACCTTTATTTTCCAGAAGGAATTAATAAGGAAAAAGCTTATTATGTTGGGTGTAATTACTTTATACTTGTTCATGCTGCTGCTGCAGCTGCTGCTGCTAAGTCGCTTCCGACTCTGTGCGATCCCGTAGACGGCAGCCCACCAGGCTCCCCCGTCCCTGGGATTCTCCAGGCAAGAACACTGGAATGGGTTGCCATTTCCTTCTCCAATGCATGAAAGTGAAAAGTGAAAGTCAAGTCGCCCAATCGTATCTGACTCTTCGCGACCCCATGGACTGCAGCCCACCAGGCTCCTCTACACATGGGATTTTCCAGGCAAGAGTACTGGAGTGGGGTGCCATTGCCTTCTCTGATACTTGTTTATAATAAACAATGAATTTGAGGCAATGAATTTGAGGCAGTTTATAAAAAGATGTATAGGGAGAAAAGATTAAAAGAAATAAAAACCATAGTAGGAAAATATAGATAATTCTAATGTGATTGATGAGAGAATACGATTAGGTATGTATGTGCCATTATTAAGTGGAGCAAACATGACTGAATCTGCAAAAAAAGAGTATCTTCTAGCACTGATTCTAAAAGTAATTTCAGATGTGAATCTTCAGTAGGAGACACTGAGTAAAGGAACAATAAGATTTCCTTTTCAACAGGAAACAACAGTCTGAACTTCTTGCTTATAGGTTTTTGTATACACATATATTTTCATTTCCTTTGGGTAAATAGGTGTGGGATTGCTGGGTCATATAGTGTTTTCTTATGTTGCTTTTTAAGAGTTGTTGTATTTTGGATACAAATCTTTTACTTGATATGTGTTTTGCAAATATTTTTTCCTAGTCTGTGGCTCAACTTAATATTCTTAAGTATTTTTCAAAGAGTAGAAATTGAGATTGAAGTGGGTGAATACACACACAGACGAATTTAATTTTGTGGGAATAAGCACGTAGATTATGTCAAAGGACCCAAGAGAAAACATCATGATGTATTTTTTGTTTGTTTGTTTCAAAAAAAGCAACTTGTTATTGAATTATAGTTGATTTGCAGTGGTGTGTTCGTTTCAGGTGTATAGCAGATTGACTCAGTTATACATGTATTTATTTTTTCATATTTCTTTTCCATTCTAGTTAATTACAAGATATTGAACATAGTTTCATGTGTCATACAATAAGTCTTTGTTGTTTATTTAATATCGAGAAGTGTGTCTCTGTTAATCCCACATTCCTAATTTATCATTCCTCCCTTTCCTCTTTGGTAACCATAAACTTGTTTTCTATGTCTGTGAGTCTATTTCTGTTTTGTAAATAAGTTCATCTGTATCATTTTTTCAGATTATAAGTTTCTCAATCATTCATATTGCTGTAAATGACATTATTTCATTCTGTTTTATGGCTGAGTAATATTCTTTTATATATTTTTATATATACACACACACAGGCGCGCATGCACACATACCAGATCTGGTTTCCGCATTTATCTGTCAGTAGACATTTAGGTTAATTCCCTGTGTTTATGTCAAAGAGTGTTCTGCCTATGTCTTCCTCTAGAAGTTTCTAGTATCCTGTCTTATATTTAGGTCTTGAATCCATTTTGACTTTATTTTGTGTATGGTGTTAGGGAATGTTCTGATTTCACTCTTTTAGGTGTAGCTGTGCAATTTTCCCAGCATTACTTGTTGAAAAGGCTGTCTTTTCTCCACAGTACATTCTTGCCTCTGTCATAGATTGGTCGGACATAAGCGTATGCGTATATTTCTGTCCTTCTGTCCTCTTCCATTGATCTAGTGTCTGGTTTGGTAATTTGAGTTTGATTACTGTAGCTTTGTAATATAGCCTGAAGTTAGGGAGTCTAATTCCTTCAGCTTTATTCTTCGTTCTCAAGATTGTTATGGCTATTCAGGATCTTTTGTGTTTCCATACAAAATTTAAAATTATTTGTTCTGGTTCTGTGAAAAATGCCATGGTAGTTTGATAGGGATTGCATTGAATCTGTAGATTGCCTTGGGTAGTTTGGTATTTTTAACAGTATTGATTTTTCCCATCCAAGAACACAGTATATCTTTCCATCTGTGTTGACTTCAATGTCTCTCATCAGTGTCTTAACAGTTTTTGGAGTACAAGCTTTTTGCCTCCTGAGGTAGATTTATTCCTAGGTATTTTATTGTCTTCGGTGCAGTGGTAAGCAGGATTGTTTCTTTAATTTCTGTTTTTGATAATTTGTTGTTAGTATGTAGAAATGTAAAAGACTTCTGTATGTTAATTTTGTTTTTGGTAACTTTACCAAATTCACTGATGAGTTCTAGTAGTTCTCTGGTGGCATTTCTAGGATTTTCTGTCTATACTATGCTGTTACCTGCAGACTTTGACAGTTGTAGTTCTTCCTTCCCGTTTGGATTCCTTTATTTTTCTTTTCTGAGTGCTGTGGCTAGGACTTTCCAAACTGTTGAATAATGGTGGTGAAAGTGTCTGTCCTTGTCTTGTTTCTGGTCTTGGAAGGAATGCTTTGAACTTTCCATCATTGAGTGTAATGTTAGCCATAGGTTTGTTATATGTGACCTTTATTATGTTGAGATATGTTTCCTCTGTGCCTGCTTTCTAGAGAGATATTTTCAGTGGATATTGAGTTCTATCAGAAGCCTTTTCTGCATCTATTGAGATGATCCTATAATCCTTGCTTTCCTGGGATAAATTGCACTTTATCATGATGTATGATCCTTTTAATGTACTGTTGGATTTGGTTTGCTAGTATTTTGTTGAGGATTTTTGCATCTGCTGTTCATCGGTGATAAGTTCAGTTCAGTTGCTTAGTTGTGTCTGCCTCTTTGTGAACCAATGGACTAAAGGATGCTGGGTTTTCTTGCCCATCACCAACTCCCAGAGCTTGCTCAAACTCGTGTCCATTGAGTTGGTGATGCTATCCAACCATCTCATCCTCTGTTGTCCCCTTCTCCTCCTGCCTTCAGTCTTTCCCAGCATCAGGGTCTTTTCTAATGAGTCAGTTCTTCACATCAGGTGGCCAAAGTATTGGAGTTTCAGCATCATCATTCCTTCCAATGAATATCAGGGCTGATTTTATTTTAGGATTGACTGGTTTGATCTCCTTGCCATCCAAAGGACTCTGAAGAGTCTTCTCCAACACCACAGTTCAAAAGCATGAATTCTTTGGTGCTCAGCTTTCTTTAGAGTCCTCTCTTACATCCATACATGACTATTGGAAAAACCATAACTTTGACTATTTGGACCTTTGTTGGCAAAGTAATATGTCTGCTTTTTAATATGCTGTCTAGGTTGGTCATAGCTTTTCCTCCAAGGAGCAAGTGTCTTTTAATTTCATGGTTGCAGTTACCATCTGCAGTGATTCTGGAGCCCAAAGAAATAAAGTCTGTCACTGTTTCCATTGTTTCCCCATCTGTTTGCCATGAAGTGATGGGACTGGATGCTGTGAGCTTCGTATTTTGAACATAGAGTTTTAAGCCGCTTTTTCCCTCTCCTCTTTGACTTTCATCAACAGGCCCTTTAGTTCTTATTCGCTTTCTGCCATGAGGGTGGTATCATCTGCGTATCTGAGGTTATTGATACTTCTCCCAGCAATCTTGATTCGAGCTTGTGCTTCATCCAGCCCGGCATTTCTCATGATGTACTCTGCATATAAATTAAATAAGCGGGGTGACAGCATACAGCCTTGGACGTATTCCTTTCCCAATCTGGAACCAGTCCATTGTTCCATGTCCGGTTTTAACTGTTGCTTCTTGACCTGCATGGAGATTTCTCAGGAGGCAGGTAAGGTGGTCAGGTATTCCCATTTCTTGAAGAGCTTTCACAGTTTGTTGTGATCCACACAGTCAAAGGCTTTGGCACAGTCAATAAAGCAGAAATAGATGTTTTTCTGGAACTCTCTGGCTTTTTCTATGATCCAATGGATGTTGGCAATATGATCTCTGGTTCCTTTGTCTTTTCTTAATCCAGCTTGAACATCTGGAAGTTCTCAGTTGAACCCTAGCTTGGAGATTAGCATCAGTGATATTGTCCTGTAATATTTTTTGTGTGTGATATCTTTGCTGCTGTTGGCAGAGGTGTTCCTTCCTCTGCAATAAAAATCAGTAGAGAAGATAAATGAAATTAAAAGCTAGTTCTTCGAAATGATAGACAAAATTGATAAACAGTTACCCAGACTCATCAGGAAAGAAAGGGAGAGAGCTCAAATCAGTTAAATCAGATGAAAAAGGTGAAGTTACAACTGACTCCACAGAAATACAAAGGGTCATAAAAGACTACTATGAACAGCAGTACGCCAATAAAGTGGACAACCTAGAAAAAGTGGACAAATTTTTAGAAAGATACAATCTCCTGAGACTGAAACAGGAAGAAATAGAAAATATGAATAAACCAGTTGTCAGTACTGAAACTGAACCAGTAATTTAAAACAAACAAGTCCAGGATCAGATGACTTCACCAGTGAATTCTACTAAACATTTAGGGAAGAGTTAACATCTGTTCTTCTCAAAGTCTTTCAAAAAATTGCAGAGGAAGGAACATTTCTGAAGTCATTTTATGAGGCCACCATCACCCTTATACTCAAAGCAGACACATCACACAAAAAAACAGAATTCCAGATTAATATCACTGATGAGCATAGATGCAAAATAGTCCTCAACAAACTACTTGCAAACTGAATCCAACAATATATTTGAGAGATCATATACACTGATCAAGTGGGATTTTTCTCATAGATATAAGTATTTTTCAATATCCAGAAATCAATCAATGTAATATACCACATTAACAAATTGAAGAATAAAAACCATGGTGTATTTTTCAGAATCCCCTGAAGGAATTCACCCCCCGCCTCTTTACAATACACAAATAGCCATCCAGTTTCTGTCTATCCCAGACCTTTTGAAGTAGAATATGGGGGAGAAAGTGGAAGATTGCAGAATAGGAACCATTGGCAGCAGAATTTGGCCCTGGTCCTTAGCAGTAACAACAGTTTGTGTTTCCTTATGGATAAAATGGAAATAAAGACACTCTTAACTCTGTTAGTAGGTTTCAGTAGGTTAGTGCACATGAAATACATTAGGTGTGGTTTCTAAAAGCAAAGGGAAAGAGAGCCAAAGATCTTGTCATGGAAGGCTTTCAAATCATTGCCAGAAACCTTAGTGAACATTACTCTTTTCTTCCTCTCCATTTCTGTGTGGTGCTTGAATTATTTAAAAAGCAAATGTTTGTTTTAGTTTTAATCTGGTTCAGTCCATTTATTCTCCTGAAATTGACTATGATGTTTTCAGAAGTTCTTGAATTCCTATAACATAGGAAGTTTTTTGCTTTTTTAAATGCTCTTCATATGAGTTTTAATGAATTTACGTCAAAGTTGAAATGCTCCACTAAAGATACTTTAAAAAACTATGCATGTATACTGACCTTCAGTTATTCTTCATGCTTGATGTCCTAACATACGTATTGGAGAAGTAAATACTTTTCTTACTGTAATTTTTATATATGAAAAATAATTTCACTTTAATTGAAAGAGTATTCAACCATGATAAAAAGGAAAAAAGGGTCCTCTGCCTATTACCAAAAGAAGATGTGCTTTGTTTTGTTGCCATTTGTTGGATGAAAGGAATAACGAAAGGCCCTCAAATAGTTATTTTTCAGTTCAGTTCATTTCAGTGGCTCAGTCGTGTCCGACTCTTTGCGACACCATGGACTGCAGCACGCCAGACTTCACCGTCCATCACCAACTCCCGGAGCTTATTCAACCTCAGGTCCATCGAGTCGGTGATGCCCTCCAACCATCTGATCCTCTGTCGTCCCCTTTTCCTCCTACCTTCAGTCTTTTCCAACATCAGGGTCTTTCCATTGAGTCACTTCTTCGCATCAGGTGGCCAAAGTATTGGAGTTTCAGCTTCTGCATCAGCCTTTCCAATGAATATTCTGGACTGGTTTCCTTCAGGATGGATGGTTGGCTCTCCTTGCAGTCCAAGGGACTCTCAAGAGTCTTTTCCAACACCACAGTTCAAAAGCATTAATTCTTTGGTGCTCAGTTTTCTTTATAATCCAACTCTCACATCCACATGACCACTGGAAAAACCATAGCTTTGCCTAACACACCTTTGTTGGCAAAGTAATGTCTCTGCTTTTTAATATACTGCTGAGGTTGGTCATCGCTTTTCTTCCAAGGAGCAAACATCTTTTAATTTCATCGCTGCAGTCACTATCTGCTGTGATTTTAGAGCCAAAATAGTAAAGTCTCACTGTTTCCATTGTTTCCCCATCTATTTGCCATGAAGTGATGGGACCAGATGCCATGATCTTAGTTTTCTGAATGTTGAGTTTTAAGCCAACTTTTTCACTCTCCTCTTTCACTTTCATCAAGAGGCTTTTTAGCGCCTCTTCACTTTCTGCCATAAGGGTGGTGTCATCTGCATATCTGAGGTTATTGATATTTCTCCTGGCAAGCTTAATTCTAGCTTGTGTTTCTTCCAGTCCAGCGTTTTTCATGATGTACTCTGCATATAAGTTAAATAAGCAGGGTGACAATATACAGCTTTGACGTACTCCTTTTCCTATTTGGAACCAGTCTGTTTTTCCATGTCCAGTTCTAACTGTTGCTTCTTGACCTGCATACAGATTTCTCAAGAGGCAGGTGCTCTGGTATTCCCATCTCTTTCAGAATTTTCCACAGTTTATTGTGATCCACACAGTCAAAGGCTTTGGCATAGTCAAGAAAGCAGAAATAGATGTTTTTCTGGAACGCTCTTGCTTTTTCAATCATCCAGTGGATGTTGGCAATTTGATCTCTGGTTCCTCTGCCTTTTCTAAAACCAGCTTAAACATCTGGAAGTTCATGGTTGATGTACTGTTGAAGCCTGGCTTGGAGAATCTTGAGCATTACTTTTCTAGTGTGTGAAATGAGTGCAATTGTGTGGTAGTTCGAGCATTCTTTGGCATTGCCTTTCTTTGGGATGGGAATGAAAAGAAACCTTTTTCAGTTCTGTGGCCACTGTTGAGTTTTCCAAATTTGCTGGCATATTGAGTGCAGCACTTTGACAGTATCATCTTTTAGGATTTGAAATTGGTCAACTGGAATTCCTTCATCTCCACTAGTTTTATTCGTAGTGATTTTTACACTTTCTGCCATAAGGGTGGTGTCATCTGCATATCTGAGGTTATTGATATTTCTCCTGGCAAGCTTAATTCTAGCTTGTGTTTCTTCCAGTCCAGCGTTTTTCATGATGTACTCTGCATATAAGTTAAATAAGCAGGGTGACAATATACAGCTTTGACGTACTCCTTTTCCTATTTGGAACCAGTCTGTTTTTCCATGTCCAGTTCTAACTGTTGCTTCTTGACCTGCATACAGATTTCTCAAGAGGCAGGTGCTCTGGTATTCCCATCTCTTTCAGAATTTTCCACAGTTTATTGTGATCCACACAGTCAAAGGCTTTGGCATAGTCAAGAAAGCAGAAATAGATGTTTTTCTGGAACGCTCTTGCTTTTTCAATCATCCAGTGGATGTTGGCAATTTGATCTCTGGTTCCTCTGCCTTTTCTAAAACCAGCTTAAACATCTGGAAGTTCATGGTTGATGTACTGTTGAAGCCTGGCTTGGAGAATCTTGAGCATTACTTTTCTAGTGTGTGAAATGAGTGCAATTGTGTGGTAGTTCGAGCATTCTTTGGCATTGCCTTTCTTTGGGATGGGAATGAAAAGAAACCTTTTTCAGTTCTGTGGCCACTGTTGAGTTTTCCAAATTTGCTGGCATATTGAGTGCAGCACTTTGACAGTATCATCTTTTAGGATTGAAATTGGTCAACTGGAATTCCTTCATCTCCACTAGTTTTATTCGTAGTGATTTTTCCTAAGGCCCATTTGACTTCACACACCAGGATGCCTGGTTCTAGGTGAGTAATCACACCATCCTGGTTATCTGGGTCAGAAAGATATATTTTTGTATAGTTCTTCTGTGTATTCTTGCCACCTTGTCTTACTATCTTCTGCTTCTGTTAAGTCCATTCCATTTCTGTCCTTTATTGTGCCCATCTCTGCATGAAGTGTTCCCTTGGTATTTCTAATTCTCTTGAAGAGATCTCTAGTCTTTCCCATTCTGTTGTTTTCCTCTATTTCTTTGCATTGATCACTGAGGAAGGGTTTCTTATCTCTCCTTGCTGTTGTTTGGAACTCTGCATTCAAATGAGTATATCTTTCCTTTTCTCCTTTGCCTTTTGTGTCTTGTCTTTTCTCAGCTATTTGTAAGGCCTCCTCAGACAACCATTTTATCTTTTTGCATTTTTTTCTCTTGGGGATGTTCTTGGTCACTGCCTCCTGTACAAATGGTTTGTTAAAGAATGGCTTCTTTAGTGGGAGGAATATAACTTTTGAGAGATTTCTACTTGACTACTTTGCTTAACCTTTGTTATGAAGATTTTCGAACATAAATGTGAGTAGATAAACTAATGCTCATGTATTCATCATTCATCTTTTTAAACATTCATCAACTTTTTGCTTCATTTTTCATGTATTCCTCCCACATTTGTTTCCCTATAATATACATGTGTGTAAATATGTGTGTGTGTGTATATATATACTTTATATATATATATTACTTTACATATAAGTATTTGGCTACACCAGGTCTTAGTTGCAGCACACAGGATCTTTGATCTTCATTGTGGGCACGTGGAATCTAATTACCCAACCAGGGATCAAACCTGGGCCTCCTGCATTCAGAGCTCGGAGTCTTAGCCACTGGACCACCAGGGAAGCCCCTCCCGTCATGTTTTAAAGCAAATCCTGGACATACTTCTTTTTACCTATTAATGCATAAATATGTATCTCTGAAAGATGAGTCTCTTTTTTTACAGAAAATGAGCCATAAATACCATTATTAACAAAATGGTCATTAGTAATTTTTCAGTTTCACTCAATAAGGGTATTGAGTTCAGCTGTTGAAACTGTTTCAGAAAGTTAGTAGCTAAAATAGGATTTGTGTGTTGCTAAAACAAAGTCTGTGGGTTGTTGTGTCTTTTCAGCCTCTCTTCATCAGTAAATCTTCCCCCAGTTAAAAAAAAAAGCCATTTATTTTTAGAAGATACTGTTTGATTTGTTCTGTGGCATTTCCTACATTCTGTGTTTTGCTGGTTATATCCTGGTGTCATTGAACACATTCCTCCATCCCTTATGTTCCCTGTAAGCTTAGATTAGATTCAGGCTTAATTTTTTATTTGCAAAGACTTCTTCATAGGTGGTACTGTGTTTTTCTATGACACCAGTAATGGTAGCACATCACTATTCATGATGTTCATCCTAGGTTAGGTGATACCAGCCTAAGCCAGATATTAAAAAGTTCTCCTTCAGTTTTTACCTAATGGCATTATCATTCATTGATTAGTTCTTGATTCACTATTTAGTAGTTATAAAATGATAGTTTCCTGATTCTTTTATTTCTGCAGTATCTGTTAACTGTAATGGTTCCTTGTCAGTTAACTCTCTCATTTTCTTATTGCTTTGAAATTTTGTTAATGCAAGAAAGGCAAGATAAATGCTTAATTCTTTTTTTTTGTCATTAAAAAAAAATAAGTTGATACCCTCACAGGCTCTACAGATGACAAATAAAGGTTATTTTTTGGGTGAGTGGGGGAATGAGGGAGCTATGGGGGAATGAGGGAGCTATCCTGGTAAGTCATCAAAAATGGATTTATGTATTGTTTATTGTACTGTATTATACTTCATGGCAAATAGATGGGGGAACAATGGAAACAGTGACGGACTTTATTTCTTTCGGCTCCAGAATCACTGAAGATGGTGACTGCAGCCGTGAAATTAATAGATACCTGCTCCTTGGAAGAAAACTATGACAAACCTAGACAGCATTATTAAAAAGCAGAGACATTACTTTGCCAACAAAGGTCCATATAGTCAAAGCTGTAAAGCTTTGGTTTTTCCAGTATTCATGTATGGATGTGTGAGTTGGACCATAAAGAAGGCTGAGTTCTGAAGAATTGATGCTTTTGAACTGTGGTGTTGGAGAAGATTCTTGAGAGTCCCTTGGACAGCAAGGAGATCAAACTAGTCAATCCTGTAAGAAATTAGCTCTGAATATTCATTGGAAGGACTGATGCTGAAGCTGAAGCTCCAATACTTTGGCCACCTGATGTGAAGAACTGCCTCGTTAGAAAAGACCCTGATGCTGGGAAAGATTGAAGGCAGGAGGAGAAGGGGACGACAGAGGTTGAGATGGTTGGATGGCATCACTGATTGGACAGATGTGAGTTTGGGCAAGCTCTGGGAGTTGGTGATGGACAGGGAAGCCTGGCGTGTTGCAGCCCGTGGGGTTGCAAAGAGTTGGACACGATTGGGTGAATGAAATGAACTGAGAATAACTGACGTACATCAGTTGTACCATCTTTGGTCTGTAAAATCCTCAGTTAGCCCTTGAGTCATTCTGTCATGACTTTAGTAGTCTTTGGTAATTTACTTGCTTTTTGATGCAGCATGAAGCACCTTGATGCTAGGAATGATTCAAGGCAAAAGGAGAGGAGAACAGCAGAGAATGAGAGGATGAGATGGTTAGATAGCATTACTAACTCAATGGACATGAGCTTGAGCTAAATCTGGAAGATGGTGAAGAACAGGGAAACTTGGCATGCAAGGAGTCAGACATGACTTTGTAGCTGAACAGTGAAGCAGCTTCATGTTGAAATCAACCATTTCTGCCAGGAGTCCTGATCCCTCTTAATGGGAAATAGTATTTAGAGAACATAACACTTGATAATCTTTTATTTATTTATTTTTTTGACTGTGCTTGTGAGATGTTAGTTCCCTGACCACAGGTTGAACCCATGCCCTTGGCAGTGAAAGTGTGGAGTCTAACCAATGGGTTCCCAGAGAATTCCCAGGACTTTTTAAAGTTATATCATCTTAGTTTGTAGATATAGGAGAGTTCTCTGGAGTTTCTACCGAGTGTGGGAATCTGTGTCCTAAGCATTTTGCACATTGATCATTGGACTCCTTTGAAGACCATTTTAAAAGGTTAGGTGATAAAGATTCTCTTGTTCAATATGAGCTCTACTTGATGTTGCTCATAAGAAATCTAAAATGAAATGAAACAAAAATTTAAAAATAAAACAGTGTATATAAAGTATATGCAGCAAAATCAGAATTTTAATATTAAAGGAAATCTATGTAAAAAATGATTATCTGCCACAGATTTCTGACTTTATTCATAACAGATATAATTCACTTTGAGAATGTAATTGCCATGAATTTTTATGTATCAAAAAGCCTTGTAGTGAAGTATATGAAACAAAAATTTAAATGGTTTAGAGGCTTATAGTTTAGAGGATTGTAGTTTAATTGAACCTGGTACAGAATGGGGAGACATTGCCTTCTTTTTACACACTCATGGAACGTTTACAGAAATCAATCATAATTTATACTTTGAAGAAGATTGCAAATTTTAAAACTTTAAAATAGAGATTATATTCTTTGACCATAGTGCATTAAAACTGAGATGAGTAGAGTGTCAATTAAAACAGTCCAACCGTTTGGAAATTTTAAAACTTTTAAACAACTCTTGGGTTAAATAAGTTATAACTAACTTCAGTTGTTTAGAGAGTATAATAATGGTGTTATATGTTAGTTATACCTTAGTAACAAAAAGAATATAGCAATGAGAACATGCCATATCACAGCTTGGGACATGAGCAGAGCTATACTGTAAAGAAAATATTTAGAGCAATTCCTTGGTAGTCCAGTGGTTAGGAGTTTGTGCTCTCACTGCCAAGGGCCCACATTCAGTCCCTGATTTGGGAACTAGGATCCTATAAGCCACAAGATGGGGCCAAAAAAAAAGAAAGAAAAAAAAAATGGGAGTGGGCAGTCCTAACTATGGCCTGCCAGGGAAGTGCCTGTAACCACTGTGCTTTGATGACTCTTGGAAAAAAATAGAGTAATATATCATGTTCCTGGATGGGAAAACTCAATATTAGTAAAATGGGACACAGTATGCTATAGTGGAAGGGGCATTGCAGTTTTAAACAGGGGCATCTAAGCAAAAATCTGAAGGAAATGAGAAACCCATACAGGTCTCTGAGAGGAAGAACATATAGGAGAGGGAAAGCAAACAAGGGCAGCCGCTCTGAGGCAGAGGAGTACTGTGCATGTTTTATGAACATCAAACAGGCAGTTGAGGGTGAAAGAGCAAGGTGGTGAACAGTCAGGAGAGATCAGGGAGAGAAGTGTCTAGGTCGTGTAGGGTCTTTTACGCCCAGGCAGTTCTTCGTTGTGGTGGTTATTGTATACATTGTTGATGTTCTGCAGCATCCTTGACCTGCACCCACTAGATGTCAGCTGAACTCCCTAGTTGTGATAACCAAAAATGCCTCCAGACACTGCCAAATTTTTTAGATTTGGGAAGCGAAATTGCCCCTGATTAAAAACCACTCCTTTACTAAGTGGCTGTGGATCTATCTGGGGGGAGGCTTGGAGGAAGATTTATGGTTGTGTTAGGGGCTCCTCAGGTAGCTCAGTGGTAAAGACTCCACCTGCCAAGCAGGACACATGGATTTGATCCCTGGGTTGGGAAAGTCCCGTGGAGAAGGAAATGGCAACCCACTTGAGTATTCTTCCCGGGGAAATCCCATGGACAGAGGAGCCTGCTGGGGCTTTAGTCAGTGGGGTTGCAAAGATTTGGGTATGACTTAGCCACTAAACCACAACCACCACCACTTGTGGTAATGGTGCTGAGTCCTTTCTCAAGAGAACCAAATCTCCCCACAATTAAGAGGCAATGGGGGACTTCCCTAGTTTTCCAGTGGTTAAGAATCCGTCTTGCAATGCAAGCGATACCAGTTCAACCCCTGGTCTGGGAAGATCCCACCTGCGTTGGAGCAATTAAGCCTGTGTGCCACAATACTGAGCTTGTGCTTTAGAGTCTGTGAGCCACAGGTTCTGAGCCCATGTGCTGCAACTACTGAAGCCGCATGCCCTAGAGCCCGTACTCCACAAGGGTGTGTGTGCAGTTGTGTCCAACTCTTTGAGACCTTGTGGACTGTAGCCTGCCAGGCTCCTCTGTCCATGGAATTTTTCGGGGCAAGAGCACTGGAGGGATTTGCCATATCAATAACCTCACATATGCAGATGACACCACCCTTATGGCAGAAAGTGAAGAGGAACTAAAGAGCCTCTTGATGAAAGTGAAAGAGGAGAGTGAAAAAGTTGGTTTAAAGCTCAACATTCAGAAAACGAAGATCATGGCATCCAGTCCCATCACTCCATGCGAAATAGATGGGGAAACAATATCAGACTTTATTATTTTGAGCTCCAGAATCACTGCAGTTGGTGGCTGCAGCCATGAAATTAAAAGACGCTTACTCCTTGGAAGAAAAGTTATGAACAACCTAGATAGCATATTCAAAAGCAGAGACATTACTTTGCAGACTAAGGTCCGTCTAGTCAAGGCTATGGTTTTTCCTGTGGTCATGTATGGATGTGAGAGTTGGACTGTGAAGAAGGCTGAGCGCCGAAGAATTGATGCTTTTGAACTGTGGTGATGGAGAAGACTCTTGAGAGTCCCTTGGACTGCAAGGAGATCCAACCAGTCCATTCTGAAGGAGATCAGCCCTGGGATTTCTTTGGAAGGAATGATGGTAAAGCTGAAATTCAGTACTTTGGCCACCTCATGTGAATAGTTGACTCATTGGAAAAGACCCTGATGCTGAGAGGGATTGAGGGCAGGAGGAGAAGTGGACGACAGAGGATGAGATGGCTGGATGGCATCACAGACTCAATGGACGTGAGTCTGAGTGAACTCCGGGAGTTGGTGATGGACAGGGAGGCCTGGCGTGCTGCAATTCATGGGGTCACAAAGAGTCAGGCACGACTGAGCGACTGAACTGAATTGAATCCAGAGGATATTCCCAACTGAGGGACTGAAAAGACCCTGATGCTGAGAGGGATTGAGGGCAGGAGGAGAAGTGGACGACAGAGGATGAGATGGCTGGATGGCATCACAGACTCAATGGACGTGAGTCTGAGTGAACTCCGGGAGTTGGTGATGGACAGGGAGGCCTGGCGTGCTGCAATTCATGGGGTCACAAAGAGTCAGGCACGACTGAGCGACTGAACTGAATTGAATCCAGAGGATATTCCCAACTGAGGGACTGAACTGCATCTCTTGTGTCTCTACATTGGCAGGCGGATTCTTTAGCACTGTGCCATCCGGGAAGCCACAATAAGAGAAGCTGCCACATTGAGAAGGCACAATGAAGAGTAGTTTCTGCTCTTCACAACTAGAGAGAGCTTGCCTGCAGCAACAGACCCCAACTATAGCCAAAAATCAATAAATCTTCATAAAAAAAGAGCCAGTGAGTCTGTTAATTAACTTGGTCTGGAAACTGGACACATGTCCTTAACGTCCACTCTGATGCCTTAAGTCAGTTTTTGGCCTCCAGATTTAGACGTTTTTCTGGTAGATAAATTACACTGCCCATGTATTTCATTGCTAGAATCGTTGTGACCAGTTAGCCACTGCCAGGCTCCTGCAGGCCAGGCACTCTGATTACTGGTGCCTCACTGCTGCCCTTTTCTTGGGGTTGAGTGCTGCCACGTGGCCTTTGTGCCTGGGGCCCCAGCTCAGTGGGCTGGCTTCCATTTCTGACTTCCAAAGGAGAGCCGCCACGCAGCTTCTCCAGGTGCTGTGCTTCTCTCACTGGTGTGGTGTCCTCTGGGCCTCCTCAGAGAATGTGGTTGGGTAATAGGTGTGTAGGTTGCAGAGGATAAATGCATGATGTTCCTGTCTCCCTGAGCCTTTGGATTTCCTCTCCTCCATAATGCCAGTGGAACTTTGATATCTCAAGTCTCTTTAAACTTTATTACATCTTCATTGTTAGTGTAGTTTTGATTTGCATTTCCCTAATGATTATCAGCTATTGTTGAGTGTAAGTTTAAACCAACAACTAAGCCAGTAGAGCCACCTCCAGCTGTGCAGCTAGCACATTACATTCTGAATCTGTAGTCATCTCACTCATTTTAATGAATTATATAATCTCCTTGGTCTAATACCCTTAGCATCTATTTTCACACAGTCCCAGGTTTTTGCCTTTATATATTAGCGAAATCTTGGCATTTTGGACATGTAATTTCTTCCCTGTTGGGTCATAGTGTGTATGTCTTACTGCAACCAACTCGTGGGTCACGTGACAGCAGGGTTGGTTGTGGTTGATCTTGAAGAGAATTAACATCGTCTCGCAAGTCATTTGTGTCACATAAGGATGTCACAGATATTCAAGAAAAGGAAGGCTGTTCTTACATACAGGATGGTAAATTATTTCTACTGGAGGTTTGAAATTGTCTTTTTCATTCTGGTTCAATCACACGTTCCCATTCCAGGTTTAAGGATCCATTCTTTTCCTAGTCATTGCCCTTACTTTCACATTAGAATTGGTTTGACTGTGAATTTATGTGATAATTGTAGTTCAGCTGTTTGCACAGTTACTTTTTTTTTTTTTTGCACAGTTACATTTTGCATTTTATTTTTAGCAATACCAAGCTAGAAAAGTGAAAGTGAAAGACACGCAGTTGTGTCTGACTCTTTAGGACCCCATGGACCGAACAGTCCATGGAATTCTCCAGGCCAGAGTCTGGGCTGGGTAGCCTTTCCCTTCTCCAAGGGATCTTTCCAACCCAGATGTCAGACCCATGTCTCTCAACTTGAAGGTGGATTTCTTTACCAGCTGAGCCATCAGGTAAGCCCTTCAACCTATGGTTATAAGAGTTAAGACGTTTTTTTAATACCATCATGAAAGTGCTCTGTTTCTCAGACTGTGATTTGATTTGAGAGTTAATGGACCTGAACTTGTTATTCTGTAACTGCTGAAGAGCACTTGGAGAATCCATCTCATAAATCTGTTATATGAGATGGATATAACTCATCATTACTGCCTTAACAGTTAACTGCAACAACTCTAATGGCACCGTGTGCCAGGGATTACTAGCTTCCACAGTCAAGCCAGTCTCCAAATCTCATCTTTGTGGGTCTGTCTACTGTGAACACTGCCATCATCTACCCTGTATTAGTCAGAGATCAGAAACCAAAAAGTAAGTTGAATAGGAAAAGTTTAGTGTAAAGAGTTATTAACCAGTAGCAGAGAATTAACTCTTAAGGGCAAAAGATAATATTAAGGTTTACAAACTAGCAGGTAATAGGAGCAGCCACTCATGTAGGACTGAGGCAAAGTAGCGGTGATGGAAAAATTTGAAGATGCCTTCAGGGCCGAGATTCAGATTTTGGAGAGGGTTGTGTGCCACTAGATGCTGAAGAAGTTTTAGGTGCTGCAGATTTTTGCTGGCAGGGAGGAAGCTTTCCTCGGGTGCTGACAAAAGTCGCTAGAAAACCAATTTCTGAACCTGAAAAGAAGCCGCCTGGAGTATTGGCATAATTCTCTGGGAAACCTGCTCACTGGAGTACTGCTGAAATGTGCTCGCGCTGTGCTACCCTCTAGGGAGCTGACTGCGGGGTGGTGTGTGTGTCTGAGCAGGAAACCGCCAGTGGAGTGGTGTGCGTGTCGCTGAGCCTGGCGGGGAGTTGGCACCTGGGGAGAGGGCCATCGACTGTCCCATAGACCACTGGCCTCCACTGGAGCAAGCAGATTAGAGCACAGTCAATGAGAAGAGGACTCGTTCTTTCCGGAGTATTCTTTTGGTGCCATCTGTTGTCAAAAGTTAACACTGCCAGATGACAAAGAAGTGTTTATAGATAACAAAAACAAGGCAGAGAAAATCAGATTTGAAGTTGAAAGACAGTATGTATATAGTTGGTAACTCAGCTATCTATTTACATTTCTTGTGCTCTTCATTCCTTTGAAAGTGAAAGTGAAGTCACTCATTTGTGTCTGACTCTTTGCGACCCTATGGACTGTAGCCTGCCAGGCGCCTCCACCCATGGGATTTTCCAGGCAAGAATACTGGAGCGGGTTGCCATTTCCTTCTCCAAGGGATCTTCTCGACCCAGGGATCAAACGTGGGTCTCCCGCAATGGAGGTGGACTCTACCATCTGAGCCACCAGGGAAGCCCTCATTTCTTTGGATTTACCTTGATTTCCACGTGGTGTAATTTTTCTTCTTTATGAAAAGTAAAAGTCACTCAGTCGTGTCCAACTCTTTGTGACCACATGAACTATACAGTCCAAGGAATTCTCCAGGCCAGAATACTGGAGTGGGTAGCCTTTGCCTTCTCCAGGGGATCTTGACAATCCAGAGATAGAATCCAGGTCTCCCGCATTGCAAGTGGATTCTCTAGCAGCTGAGCCCCACCAGGGAAACCCAAGAAGACTGTAGTGGGTAGCCTATCCCTTTTCGAGAGGATCTTTTGGACCAGGAATCAAACCAGAGTCTCCTGCATTGCCGGCGGATTCTTTACCAGCTGAACTACCAGGAAAGCCTTCTTTGTGTAGGACATGCCACATGCCACCTTTAATATTCTTGCTGTGCTGGTCTAGTGGAGATGAATTCTTTAGCTTTTGTATATCTGAAAAGCTCTGTTTTGCCTTAAAAAATAGTGGCAAAATATACATAAAATGTACCATCTTACATATTTTTAAGTGTACAGGTCAGCAGTGTTAAATACAATTAAAATGTTGTACAACCATTATCCATCTTCATAGCTCTTTTCATCTTGTAAAACTAAACTATCCATTAAACTGATTTTCTTCTCTCCTAACCCCAACCCTTGACAACTATCATTCTACTTTCTGTCTCTGTTTACTTAGTATAATGTGTTAAGGTTTCATACATGTTGTTACCATGTGTCAAAATTTCCTTTCTTCTAATGGGTGAGTAATACTCCATTATATGTAAACACCATATTTTGCTTATTCATCTGTCTGTGGTTACTTGGTTTGCTCTTATGCTTTAGCCTTTGTAATGTTATTATGAACGTGGTTATACAAGTATCTCTTCAAGACCTTGCTTTCACTTCTTTTGAGTATATACTCAGAAGTGGAATTGCTGCATCACTTGGTAATTCTATTTTTATTTTTTGAGGCACCAATATAGTGTTTTTCATGACAGTTGCACCGGTTTTCACTTCAGTTCAGTTCAGTTGCACAGTCATGTCCGACTCTTTGCTACCCTATGAACTGCAGCACGCCAGGCCTCCCTGTCCATCACCAACTCCTGGAGTTCACTCAAACTTATGTCCATCAAGTCGGTGATGCCATCCAGCCATCTCATCCTCTGTTGTCCCCTTCTGCTCCTGCCCCCAATCCCTCCCAGCATCAGAGTCTTTTTCCAGTGAGTCAACTCTTTGCATGAGGTGGCCAAAGTATTAGAGTTTCAGCTTTAGCATCAGTCCTTCCAGTGAACACCCAGGACTGATCTCCTTCAGAATGGACTAGTTGGATCTCCTTGCAGTCCAAGGGACTCTCAAGAGTCTTTTCCAACACCAAAGTTCAAAAGCATCAATTCTTCGGCGCTCAGCTTTCTTCATAGTCCAACTCTCACATCCATACATGACCACTGGAAAAAGCATAGCCTTGACTAGATGGACCTTTGTTGGCAGAGTAATGTCTCTGCTTTTGAATATGCTATCTAGGTTGGTCATAACTTTCCTTCCAAGGAGTAAGCATTTTTTGATTTCATGGCTGCAATCACCGTTTTTACATTCCCACAATTTCAGTTTCTCCACATCCTTGACAACACCTGTCTTTGTTTTTTTGATAAGAGAGAAAGTGAAAGAAAGTGAAGTTGCTCAGTTGTATCTGACCCTTCGCGACACCGTGCTGGCAGGCTCCTCCGTCCATGGGATTCTCCAGGCAAGAATATTGGAGTGGGTTGCGATTTCCTTCCTAATGAGCTTGAGGTCACATCTCATTGTAGTTTTGATTAGCGTTTTTCAAATAATTGAGGGCATTGAGTATCTTTTCTCATGCTTATTGGCCATCTATATATTTTCTCAGGAGCAGTGTCTGTTCAAGTCCTTTGCCCCTGTTTTTTTTAATCTAATTTTTTGTGACACCTCGCGGCATGTGGGATCTTAGTTCTCCAACCAGGAATTGAACCCACACCCCTTGCAGTTGAAGCATGGAGTCTTAACCACTGGACTGCTAGGGAAGTCTTGTTTTTGAATTGGGGTGGTTTTCTTGTAGGTTTTAGAAATTTTCTATATATTCTCAGTATCCTTTATCAAATAGGAGATTTGTAAATATAGTTGACCTTTGAACAGCATGGGGGTTGGGGGCACCAGCCCTCCATGCAGTGGAGCACCCATATGGAATTTATAGCTGGCCCTCTGTATCTGTGGTTTTTCTGTATCTATGTAGTACTGTAGTATGTACTGTTGAAAAAATGCAGGTATAAGTGGACCCACACAGATCATATCTTTATACATCATGTGCCTGAAAACAGAAAGTAAGAATTTAAAAAGTTTCATTAATGCCTTAAATTATGTAGAAAAATGACTTGAGTTATAAACCAAAATTACAGTAATTCTAACTTTTATAATTGCCCATATATTTACCTTTATTAAGATCTTTATTTTTTCATATGGCTGTGAATTACTATATTATTTTTTTAAATTATTTTTTAAATTTATTTATTTTTAGTTGGAGGATAATTGCTTTACAATATTGTTTTGGTTTCTGCCATATATCAATATGAATCAGCTATATGTTATGTATGTCCCCTCCCTCTTGAACCTCCCTCCCACCCCATTCCCACCCCTTTAAGTTA
>SJXQ01001143.1:0-54541 GCA_006408695.1 Aepyceros melampus
GGACTGTGAAGAAGGCTGAGCGCCGAAGAATTGATGCTTTTGAACTGTGGTGTTGGAGAAGACTCTTGAGAGTCCCTTGGACTGCAAGGAGATCCAACCAGTCCATTCTGAAGGAGATCAACCCTGGGATTTCTTTGGAAGGAATGATGCTAAAACTGAAGCTCCAGTACTTTGGGCACCTTATGCGAAGAGTTGACTCATTGGAAAAGACCCTGATGCTGGGAGGGATTGGGGGCAGGAGGAGAAAGGGACGACCGAGGATGAGATGGCTGGATGGCATCATGGACTCAATGGACGTGAGTCTGAATGAACTCAGGGAGTTGGTGATGGACAGGGAGCCCTGGCGTACTGCGATTCATGGGGTTGCAAAGAGTTGGACACGAATGCGCAACTGAACTGAACTGAACTGTTAATCAAATTAATAGTGTAGACAAAGTTAAAGGAGATGATATTGGGTTTCTAAATAACTTAATCATTTTTATAGATTTTTAACAAATGTTTATATAAGTGGATACTCTTAATTACAAGTCATTCTCATTAATTCTTTAAATAAAGACCCATATGAGTTCTCCTTTGAATGGTTTGAAAACAATGTGTTTAAATAACTGTGCATTCTCTAGAAAAACACAGCTATATGTCTTCAAGAAAAGTCCAATCGTTCAGGCTTTTTATGAATACAAGGTGGTCCTTCCTTAATTAACTCAAAATCTTGAGTCTTAAAACATTTGGCTTTAGTTTCTCTGCTATGTATTTTTTTGCAATTTGCTTGAGTTGTAAAATAAAACTCCTTACACTACTTTTATAAATTAAGACCTTCACACTACCTAAGGTGATGAAAGAGTCTAGAACTGATGAAGAAAACTTATACCCAGCATAACAATACTTTTTTTTCATGTGATTTAATTGCCATTTATTTTGTATCTCCAAGGAACAAAAGTTGGAAACAGCTACTACTGTAAATCAGTTCTTTAAATTATTTTCCATTATATTAAAATTATTTAGGTTACCTGAATATTAGTCCAGTCTATTCTGTTGGATGAATCTTACAGACTCTGAAGATCAAAGAAAAAATAATGGCATGCTTTCTTAATATCTACACTATTTTTAACCAGTTTTCATGTTCTATAAATCAAAATTGTTCTAGAAAATAAACTACTTAATATGGAACCCTGACCCACTACCATAAAGGGTAATGAGTTTACTCTGTATGCAGTCATCCTCTCTGTTTTCATAAATGGATTTTATTGGCATACTCTACATGTTTGATTACAAACAAATCTTCCCCTAAATTAAAAATATAGAATCTGAACTGCAAATGATGAAATGGTCATTTATGGCCAGCATCCATTCAGATGGTACCATCTTTAGACTGGTATATGCCAATGGTTGTTAATTATTTTTAATATCATGCCTACATGGAAAATATTCTTTCCAGGTTCTTGACAAGAGGTATAATTTTTAATTGTCTTAGCAGAAAACCCTAATTAAAAGCCTATGTTAGAGAAACAAATGTTTATAAATAGCTCCCCTAAATCTAGAGCTCTCAGGATTTGGGGACACAGACACTTTGAGAATGTAGTAAGACACTGGGACTGTCTCCTTAGAGAAAACCTCACATGTAGATCTATTAAACTTTACATGTAGATCTATGACAGTTCAAATGAAATTTCAGAAGTTTTGAAGGTCCTTTGAAGTTCATATAGTTCCCAGGCTAAGACTTCTGGACATATATGCTAAAATTGACCCCTAGAGCAATACTCAAAGAGTTGTATACTTAGATGTCATTATTCTTACCGTTTGTAGAATTTCTTATATTGTTTAATATCATGCTATTCTTTACTTTCCACTTGTGCTCATTTCTACCACCATTTCTAGCTCAAGTCCCTGTTGTATCTTATCTCTGGGCTCTTACGGTAACCCTTTTCTTCATTTTATTTTTTCTTCCTTCAAATCTATTACAAACAGCGATCAAAGTGATATTTTATAAGATTACATCACCACTCAATGTAAAATCCTTTAAATGTTTTCCATCACATTCATAACAAAATCCATATTCTTTACAAAGTTTACAAGGCCCTGAATGTCCTGATTCCCAATTGTTCTACAGCTTCACCTTTTAGTAGCTTTCCCTTTCCCAGGACACCCTAATTACACTGCTCTTATTTCAGTTCTTCAGTGGTATCATATTTTCCCCTATCTTCATGTATACTGTTCTTTCTGCCTAAGATGTTCTTTTTGACCCCTTAAGCTGATGAGTTCCTTCATGTTGGCTTAAATATCACTTTTTGAGAGAGGGCTTTCTAACAAATCTCTCCAGTATAAAATAAGTTTTCAAAACATTCTATAATTTTCATTTATGTGTAGGAATATTTATTTATACTTTCCTCCCTAACTAGATAGTAAGCTCTATGAAAGTGAGCATAATTCATATGAAATGGATACACAGCACAGTGTCTTACACAAATGACCTCTCAATAAATTAAGTATATAAAATAGTAATAAAATTATACAATTTAAGAACAAAAAATATGCGGTTTTTTATAAGAGACATTATAAGGATAGGATGTTATCTACTGCAACACAAAGTTTCCTACATATGAAGAGTCTTGGAAAAGACACCTGATCAATATGTTTGATTTGCCATGCTCCAAATATATAAAAATGTTAAATAAATTGTAGTCAAAATATTTTTAATATATGGTCTAATTTGAATAAATGAAAGAAAAAAGGAAGAGAAAATCCATGTTCCAGAAACAAAATGTATTTAAAGCAATAATTTGGAGTAGAAGCCAAATGGTTCATTAAGATCATAGAATACTGATCTTAATGCCAGGGACTGAAAATTTAATTCTTGTACATGAATGTTACAGAGATCTCTGGGCAATACAAAGGAGAAAGTTGTACTTTAAACCCATATATAAAGCTGAGATCTATAAAGTCAACCCTACCAATAAACAGACTAGAGAAATTCTGTCTCCTATCTTCTATCTGTTTACTATCTGTTCCTAGCATGGATGAAAATACAGTTTTTCAAAAAAACTGAAATTCTAAGCTAAAAAGGTCAAAATACTGATGTTTGTCTGCTAATGAAAACCAAACAAAAGGAATAAACATTTATTAAAATTTCTAGCAGAAAGTTGAATCAAACACCTTGCTCTTTACTTCTGTAGTCCAGGATATAACCACTCCTCTACAAAAATTAACCACTGCTAAAAATGAGCTCAGAGTCACAAAGTATATGAGTAATACCCAAAGGAAGAGAGAGATAACAATACAGATGGAAAAATTCTAAATTCAAAAAATGAATGAAACAAATATATATATCTATAGAATATAATTATATAATATTATATATAATATAAACAATATAATCTGAAAGTTTAATTACTACATATAAATTTCAGAGGTGAAAGAACAAAAACTGTAAAGCAAGTACAGTTATATGAAAATAGCAGACTGATTTGAAAACAGCTAAATAGAGATTGCAAAATTTACCCAAAGTATATAGTTATTTAAATTTAAAAAAAAAATTTTACTGGATGAATTCAGTGGGTAGGTTAATGACCAGAATAGACAGCTAAAGTGGAAATAAGGTAGTAGAAGTTATAGATGAGAAAATTATATGGAATGCCATGCAATAATTTAAAGAGATAGAAAATAGGAATGATAGGATAAAATTCATGGAGGAGACAATGGCAACCCACTCCAGTACTCTTGCTTGGAAAATCCCATGGATGGAGGAGCCTGGAAGGCTGCAGTCAATGGGGTCATTAAGAGTCAGACACGACTGAGCAACTTCACTTTCACTTTTCACTTTCATGCATTGGAGAAGGAAATGGCAACCCACTCCAGTGTTCTTGCCTAGAGAATCCCAGGGACAGTGGAGCCTGGTGGGCTGCCATTTATGGAGTCGCACAGAGTTGGACATGACTGAAGCAACTTAGCAGCAGCAGTAGCAGCAAGATAAGAGACAATGGCAACCCACTCCAGTACTCTTGCTTGGAAAATCCCATGGATGGAGGAGCCTGGAAGGCTGCAGTCAATGGGGTCATTAAGAGTCAGACACGACTGAGCAACTTCACTTTCACTTTTCACTTTCATGCATTGGAGAAGGAAATGGCAACCCACTCCAGTGTTCTTGCCTAGAGAATCCCAGGGACAGTGGAGCCTGGTGGGCTGCCATTTATGGAGTCGCACAGAGTTGGACATGACTGAAGCAACTTAGCAGCAGCAGTAGCAGCAAGATAAAATTCAAGAAGGATGAAATACAAGGAGACAATTGGTTCAAATAGGATTATGAGAAAGCAGTGATACTAGGCTAAAGTTTTCCAAAATTAAATTTAAAAAATTTTTAAACATTCCCAGATTGAAGAAAACCACCACATACTTAGCAGGACTGATGAAAACAAAATGCAAAGAGTATTTGATGAAACTTTAAGTATAAAAGAGTATCAATTACAAGGGATTATTGTTAAAGGAGTATATCTGCAGGAAAATGATATATTCCTTCCAACAGAACTATATAACAGACAGAAGATATTTTATTAATGTCAAAAGTAATTAGAAGACAGTAGAAATAGGTCTTGAAAATACAGAAGAAAAATAACTGTCAAATCCAGAATTATGAATCAAGTTAAAAAAGAAATTCATAAAACAGTCAAAATAAAAACTGAGAGACTTCACACATTACAAAACATAACACTGAAACATACAATAAAGGAAAGAAATTAATTCTAAATGGAAAGAGTTGAATATAAAAATCAGTGATAAGTAAATAAATTACAAGGTAGACCAGTAAATCTAAATATAAAAAGGTATAAAAACTATTAATTGGGGAGAGGTTAAAAACAAGATGGAAAACTGGTCAACCACCTGTAAAAGAATGAAACTAGAACACTTTCAAAACCATATACAAAAATAAACTCAAAATGGATTAAAGATCTAAATGTAAGGCCAGAAACTATAAAACTCCTACAGGAAAACCTAGGCAAAATCGTCTCTGACATAAATCACAGCAGGATTCTCTATGACCCACCTCCCAGACTAATGGAAATAAAAGCAAAAATAAACAAATGGGACCAAATTCAACTTAAAAGCTTTTGCACAATGAAGGAAACTATAAGCAAGGTGAAAAGACAGCCTTCTAAGTGGGAGAAAATAATAGCAAACAAAACAACTGACAAAGAATTAATCTAATATTCAAGCAGCTCATGCAGCTCAATTCTGGAAAAATAAATGACCCAATCAAAAAATGGGCCAAAGAACCAAACAGACATTTTTCCAAAGAAGACATACAGATGGCTAACAAACTCATGAAAAGATGCTCAACATTACTCATTTACTCATTATCAGAGAAATGCAAATCAAAACCACAATGAGGTACCATCACACAGTGGTCAGAATGGCTGCTATCAAAAAGTCTACAAACAATAAATGCTGGAGAGTGTGCAGAGAAGAAAGAACCTTTACACTGTTGGTGGGAATGCAAACTAGGACAGCCACTATGGAGAACAGTGTGGAGATTCCTTAAAAAACTGGAAATAGAACTGCTATGTGACCCAGCAATCCCACTGCTGGGCATACACACTGAGGAAACCAGAATTGAAAGAGACATGTGCACCCCAATGTTCATCGCAGAACTGTTTACAATAGCCTGGACATGGAAGCAACCTAGATGCCCACTGGCAGATGAATGGACAAGAAAGCTGTGGTACATATACACAATGGAACATTACTTAGCTATTAAAAAGAATGTGTTTGAATCAGTTCTAATGAGGCGGATGAAACTGGAGCCTATTATACAGAGTGAAGTAAGTCAGAAAGAAAAATACCAATACAGTATATTAACGCATATATATGGAGTTTAGAAAGATGGTAACAATGACTCTATATGCAAGACAGCGAGAGACACAGAAGTAAAGGACAGACTTTTGGACTCTGTGGGAGAAGGCAAGGGTGGGATGATTTGAGAGAATAGCATTGAAACATGTATATTACCATATGTGAGATAGATCACCAGTCCAGGTTTGATGTATGAGACAGGAGGCTCAGGGCCGGTGTACCTGGACGACCCTGAGGGATGGGATGGGGAGGGAGGAGGGAGGGGGGTTCAGGATGGGGAACACATGTACAACCATGGCTGATTCATGTCAATGTATGGCAGAAACCACTACAATGTTGTAATCAGCCTCCAATTAAAATAATTAATTTTTTAAAGGTGGTATGGCAATAGCACGAAAGGTAAGAGTAGCACAATGCAAAGAAACATAAACATTACTGAGAAAAATGAAGCCTAAACAAATTGAGGATTATGTCATGGATTGTTAAACTCAACTCTGCAAATATTGTAAGCCATCCCAAAATGCTGTACAAATTTAATAAGATTCCATTCAAAATACTAGCCTGACTTTTTTTAAATCAGCATAACAACTCAAAATTTGATGGAAAAGCAAATGGGTAAGAATAACCAGACAATCTTAAATAATACTAGAACAAACTTGGACTAACTTAGTTATCAAACTTGCTTTAAAGCTATAGTAATTAAAGTACTGTCGTATTTGTTCAAGGATATGCAAAAAGGCCAGCAGAACAGAAGAAACAGTCCTGAGACAGGCCTACATTTATACAGGCTCTTGATTTATGGAAAAGATAGCACTCCAGTACAGTGAAGAATAAGATCATCTTTTCAGAAAATGGTACTAGATTAATTATATATCCAAACAAGAAAAGTAAAATGACCCATGTTATACACCACTTATAAAAAAAAAAAACACTTCCAGGTGGATAATAGATTTAAATGTGAAAGTTGACGCAGCCTCTAGAAAATAAAAATTTTAGTGTAAGGAAAGATTTTGTAAACAGGACAAAATGATAAGCTGGACTACATTAAATTAAGAACTTCTGTTATGAAAAGTCACCATTAAGAGAATGAAAAGTCAAGGAGAA
Source organism: Aepyceros melampus (assembly GCA_006408695.1). Taxonomy (NCBI): domain Eukaryota; kingdom Metazoa; phylum Chordata; class Mammalia; order Artiodactyla; family Bovidae; genus Aepyceros; species Aepyceros melampus. The sequence continues at coordinate 6,946 of SJXQ01001143.1, forward strand.
TATATTTGCAATATATTCAAAATTTATCTGAAAATGGACTTGTATCCAGATCATATATATTAACAGAACATCAACAAATCAAAAACTTTTTTAAAAAACCACACAGTTTAAAAGAGTCAAAGCACTTTAAAAGGGACTTTCCTGGTAGCTCAGATCGTAACGAATCTTCCTGTAGTACAGGAGGCCCAGGTTCAATCTCTGGATCAGGAAGATCCTCAAAAGAAGAGAATGGCTACCCACTCCAGTATTCTTGCCTGAAGAATTCCATGGACAAAGGAGCCTGGCGAGCTACAGTCCATGGGGTTGCAAAGAGTTGGATACAATTGAGTGACTAACACTTTCAGACTAAAAAGGGTAAACAAATGGCCAGTTTGAAAAGGTGTTCAATACTGCTACTGCTGCTGCTGCTGCTAAGTCACTTCAGTTGAGTCTGACTCTGTGCAACCCCAGAGATGGCAGCCCACCAGGCTCTGCCGTCCCTGGGATTCTCCAGGCAAGAACACTGGAGTGGGTTGCCATTTCCTTCTCCAATGCGTGAAAGTGAAAAGTGAAAGTGAAGTCGCTAGTCGTGCCCGACTCTTAGTGACCCATGGACTGCAGCCTACCAGGCTCCTCCGTCCATGGGTTTTTCCAGGCAAGAGTACTGGAGTGGGGTGCCATTGCCTTCTCCATACAGTAATTCTACTCCAACAGAAATGCACACATATATGCAACCAAAAACGTATACAAAAATTTTTATAGCATTTTCACAGTATCATTGGTATCATGCTGACATAGCTATTAGTATCAGCTAAAAACTGGAAACATCACAAATACTTCCTCAATATTAAAGCAGATAAATAAAAATACATATCCATACATTGTAAAACTTTACAACAATAAAAATTAAGTCTACTGCCACATACAAAAATATTGATAAGCCAAAAAAATAATATTGAGTAAAAGATGCCAAATATGAAAACTATTTTATTTACTCTATTTTTAAAAAATTCAAAACCATAACTTAGTCAAAGTTAATCAATGGAAAAAAAAACTGGTTACATTTGATAGAGGTAGTGACTGGGAGAGTATACAAGGGTCTCTGGAGTGCTATAAATATTATTTTTCAGAAATACTCTATTTCTGATCTGAATAGTGAATACACACCTGTGGTCACCCTGTAAAATCTTTATAAAATTTCACTGAGCAAATGCCTTAAGACAAGTTTATTTTTCTCTATGTATATTTCAATTAAAAGTTGAAGAAAAATTATAGCACCAAAAATGCTAAATAAAAATACATGGAAGATAGTAACAGAAGACTTACAGTTATACTGATAGAATGGCTTGTGTTATTCCAAACAAGTACAGAAAGACTAAAATGTTAAGTATGCATAATAAAATTTAAGGGTAATAGTGACAACAAAAGAACACAAATGGAATGTAAAACTTCCAAGCTAAGACTAGAAAAATAGGAAAAGAAGGAAAACTCTGTGTGTACGATAAAAGAAAGAAGATAATAGTACAACAACGCTAAGTGAAAAAGCAACAAGAGCTTGGGCAAGATCAGTTCAGTTCAGTTCATTTGCTCAGTCGTGTCCAACTCTTGCGACCCCAAGAATCACAGCATGTCAGGTCTCCCTGTCCATCACCAACTCCCGGAGTTTACTCCAGGCAAGATAGAGGCCTTCAAAGCTACAATCTCAATGAAATGATGAACTTAGAAAAATATCTACCCACAGGTAAATGTAACAGGAAAACTTTTCAGTCTGCTCCGGGGCTTTCGATTCTGGGATGCTGATGCAGCAGACAAGGAAGTCATCTTTGATAATTTTGGCAATAGTTTCACCTTTCTGTGTGCACTCAGTCACTTCAGTCATGTCGGACACCTTGCAACACTATGGACTACAGCCCTCCAGGCTCCTCTTGTCCATGGGATTCTCAGAGCAAGAATACTGAAGTGGATTACCATGCCTTCCTCCAGGGTATCTTTCAGACCCAAGAAGTGAACCCACGTCTTCTGTATTGGAGGAAGGTTTTTTACCCACTGAGCCACCTGGAAAGCTCCAGTTTCACCTTTCAGTTCAGTTCAGTCGCTCAGTCATGTCCAACTCTTTGCGACCCCATGAATCGCAGCACGCCAGGCCTCCCTGTCCATCACCCTCTCCCGGAGTTCACTCAGACTCACGCCCATCGAGTCCGTGATGCTATCCAGCCATCTCGCCATCTCATCCTGTCATCCCCTTCTCCTCCTGCCCTTAATCCCTCCCAGCATCAGAGTCTTTTCCAATGAGTTAACTCTTTGCCTGAGGTGGCCAAAGTACTGGAGTTTCAGCTTTAGCATCATTCCCTCCAAAGAAATCCCAGGGCTGATCTCCTTCAGAATGGACTGCTTGGATCTCCTTGCAGTCCAAGGGACTCTCAAGACTCTTCTCCAACACCACAGTTCAAAAGCATCAATTCTTTGGCACTCAGCCTTCTTCACAGTCCAACTCTCACATCCATACATGACTACTGGAAAAACCATAGCCTTGACTAGAGAGACCTTAGTCGGCAAAGTAATGTCTCTGCTTTTGAATATACTATCTAGGTTGGTCATAATTTTTCTTCCTAGGAGTAAGTATCTTGAGATCTCATACTGGGGTCTTCCAGGTTACCCAGCTGAAAAAATTCAAATCCTTTCTATAGGTATGTTCTCAAGCTAGGTCACTGAAATGGGCCTAACTGAACATGCACTTATATTCCAAAATGACCAAACATGAGAAAATAAGGCACCATGAGGAAGGGACAGCAAAGAAAACACACTATGAAATTTCAAAAAATTCAGATATTGGAATTATAAGAAACAAAATTTTTAAATGTACTTAAAAATGATTAAAATAAGTAAAAGATGAATTTGAAAACATGAGTAAGAGACAAGAGACGTTCTTTCGGTCTGGCAGGTTTTTTAAAAAAATAGATGGAATTTCTAGAAAAACCATAATTGTCAATATCAAACACTCATTGGACAATTTAAACAGCATAATAGAAACAACTGAAAAGAGAATTAGTAAATGAGATAATGAGACACAGGACATTAAAAAGATGGAAGAAATAGGCATTTAAATAAAATAGAAGAATATAAAAAGAAGGCCAATATATGGGGGGGGGGGGTTTGCCAATATATATTTAATCATAGTTTCAGAGTAGAAGAAAAAATTGGAAATCATCATTCTATTGGGACATTATGCTGCTTAAATAAATATAATAGTTTTGAGAAGAGCTAGAACCCAGGGAAAGCATTAGTCACTCAGTCATTTCCAACTCTTTGTGACCCCATGGACTATAGCCTGCCAGGCTCCTCTGTCCATGGAATTCTCCAAGCAAGAATACTGGAATGGGTAGTCATTTCCCTTTCCAGGGGATCTTCCTGGCCCAGGGAATGAATCCAGATCTCCTTCATTGCAAACAGATTCTTTACCATCTGAGACACCAGGGAAGCCTAGAACCTAGTGAATGCCCACCAACATATTTGTACAAGCCTTCTATGGTTCCATAGAAAGCTGATAGAAGACACAAGACTTCCAGACCACATAAAAGGACTTGACTGCAGCAAAACAATACAAGGATTATCAGTCTAGTTGCAAAGATTCAATTGAACAGAGCAGCAAGGGAGATAGAGTAAACCCACACATATATGAGGATGTACTACAGGAGAGGGCTTCCCTGATAGCTCAGTTGGTAAAGAATCCACCTGCAATGCAGGAGACCCTGGTTCAATTCCTGGGTGGGAAGGTCCACTGGAGAAGAGATAGGCTACCCACTCTAGTATTCTTGGACTTCCCTGTGGCTCAGCTGGTAAAGAATCTGCCTGCAATGCAAGAGACCTTGGTTTGATCCCTGGGTTGGGAAGATCCCCTGGAGAAGAGAAAGGCTACTCACCCAAGTATTCTGGCCTGGAGAATTCCATGGACTGTATAATCCATGAGGTCACAAAGAGTCAGACATGGCTAAGCAACTTGCACTTTCACTTCACTTTCGCTATAGGAGAGGAAGCCTGAACTTAGAGAATCCATTGCTCTTATGACAAGAAGTAAGCACAACTTATTTGTCCGGAGGCCTACCTCATGTAGAACAAGAACCTCGCTTTTCAAGACTGTCTTCAGCATATATTAATATATATATATATATATGGAGTCTAGAAATACGGTATGGATGAACCTATCTGCAGGGCAGGAATAGAGATACAGACATAGAGAATGCACACTGGACATAAGGTGCAGAAGGGAGGATGGAATGAATTAGGAGATTGGGATTGATATATATACACCACCATGTGTAAAATAGATAACTAGTGGGAACTTAAGGGAGCTTGGCTCGGTGCTCTGTGGTGACTAGATGGGTAGGTAGGGGTTGAGGGTGGGTGAGAGGTCCAAGAGGGAGGAGATATAGGTACACTGATGCAATTACAAAAAAATTCTGAGAAGCGGCTCAGTCAAGAACTTTCAGTTTTGGCCTAGCAAGACTTAGCAAGACATGGAGATGCATAAGAAGTTCAAAGTAGACAGACCCTCAACATCTCATCCCAACATAAAAATAAGTTACTAGAAAAAAAAAGAAAAGACATTATTCCTCCAATGCAGCAGTCATAATGAATTTAGGAATTCCTGATTTCATTTTTTTACCTCTGCAAATCCTAAGCTTTTTGTCAGATCATAAACTCATTTTAAAGTATTTTATGTCTGTTCAATCACATTTAAAATTTACACTTCACACTAATATTAAATTTTCAGAAAAATTACTTATAATCTAGCATTAGGAATAAGGCAACAAACAAGATAATTTCAAATTGAGCTAAGTGATGGCAGGAACTAAACAGTACAACATGAGAATATGATTGGGACTAGAATAAGCACTTAGATAGGGAAGTCTGGAAATAACCTTTCTGAGAAGGAAACTTTCATGAAATGTCTTAAAGGACAAAAAAAAAAGGATCAGCCATTATAAAAAATAAAAACAAAGTTCAAAAACAATAATTGAGGAAATAGGTTTCTGCAAGGCTACAACAATAAAACTCAAAAACGGGAAAGACTTTACATGTCTGAGAAACAGAAACAAGGAAGAAATTACATTTAACAAGGCTAATCCATAACTTTGGAGTATAATGAGCAAAAGAAAGTCACAATACGGTAAGGAGAGGTAGACAGGGCCAGATGGCATGGAGCGTTGGAACTCATGGCAACATTTGATTCTATTCTAAGTATAATGAAAAGAGTTTTGAGCAGGGACATATTAGTTGATGACCTATATTTTAAATGATCCTTGTACTGAGAACAAATTAAAGACAAGAGTAAAAGCAAAGAGACCAGTTACAAGGCTAATGAAGCAGTTCAGGCAAAAGACAATGGTTGCTTTTATAACAATAGCACCAGTGAAAAGAAGAAAAGTGAAGATATTGGATATATTTTTAAGATAAGATTAATATGACTTTCTGGAAGAGAAAGAGCTAAATCAAAGATGAAACAGTTTGGGGGATAGATGGTAATTGAACTGGGAAGACAATGAAAGGAGCAGGTTTGGGTGTGAGATGATTAGCAGCACAGTTTTTAGACATGTTAAGTTTGAGATGCAGAGAAGTCCAAATGGAAATATCAAAGATGTTGCGGAATAAATGATCCTGAAGCTCTAAAGAAATATCTGGATTATAAAGATACTTCGAAGCTCTCGGCACAAAGACAATATTTAAAGTAATGGTGATTAATGTGATCAGAAAGGACATGGTACTCAAGAGGAACCAATATGCCTGCCTTCCAGCATCTGAAGGTCAAGTACTGAGGAGCACCAGCAAACAACATGGTGAGTCACTACAAGAAGCAACAGGAAAACCACAAGTGGTGATGTCCTTAAAACTAAGAAAAGAATGAAGAGAATCCTGTTGTATCTGATGGTACTGAGAAGTTTCTATTGAATTCCAACAAACTGGATATCATTGAGACTCTGAACATAATCAGGAGTGGAGTGGTGAGGCCAGAAGCTGCAGTGCATTTAAAAAGTAGCCAGTCACAGGAAAAGAGTAACACCTCTGATCTCTACTGGCAGTGAATCTTCATGTTTAGACAATATCTCTTTCAAAATTTCTGGTACCACCACTGTGATATTAAAATTGGGAATCTATGGCAAACTTCTTAATTTCGAAGTGATTCTTTCTGTAAGAAGTCTAATTCTTCCTTTGGTGGTGCTTGTGTGCTAAGTTACTTCAGTCATGTCCAACTATCTGCAGCCCTGTGGACTGTAGCCTGCCAGGCTCCTCTGTCCATAGAATTCTTCAAGCAAGAAAACTGAAACTTATAACTGCAAATTAAAAGAGATGTCAATTGAGTCCACTTAAATTCGATTTCATTTTTACAAGACAGTGTATTCTAAATTATTAATAGAAATGGTATTTCTTACTGTAAGAAAAAAAGATGGAGTAAATTATTCTGAAATCTAGCCAATCTGAAATTTATAATCACTTCATTTGTATGCAATTAAAGCAAATATTTTGGTAGGTTTAAAAAAGTCATTATTACTTTTAGGAAAGAAAAAAACTAATGCTGAGATTAAGAGCAGAAGAGCAACTGAATCATCCAATCAATATCTAGGGTTATTTATATAAATATATTCCAAAGTTATCAAGATCATGCAAACCAAACACCTAAATATATATATATATATATATATATATATATATATATATATATATCAGTCTAGCTAAATTAGAATATCATACACTGCTTTACCAGGATTTACTGATAATTTAGAAGTTTGACAGTATTTCTTAGTCTTGCTGATGGGGCAATAATGGAGTGACTGGAGGCAGTGGTTTTCTTCCCTGTGTCTCCTGTAATCAGCAGATTCCTCATTCTGCCACTTTATCTTGTGTAAATCTGAACTCCTTACTTAATCTTTTGAGTCTCACTTTTCTCATTTAAAATAAAGATTTATTTATTTATACAACAGACATTTGTTGAACCCCTACAATTTACCAAAATTAGTATCTAAATCATAATATCCATTTCATAGTCTGAGAATAAAAATTCCTGACTGAGTTAGTACTCAAGCATCATATCAATTCTCATTTTTTCCTATATCAGGGTCTTTACACAAGCTGTTTACTCTGCCTTGAATATTCTTCATCTCCTTATGCCCCAATTTCACCTGACTAACTTATATGAATCTTTCTGATACCAGTCTTCCCTGCTCCTCTCACACTACATGAGGTCCCTAAGTTATAAAATATTTTAGTACCCTGTGCATTTTCATCATACCATTTATCACAATTATAATTGTTTGAGGAATTATTTACTTATTGTTTGCCTCCTCATTATTTTATTTACTTTGGTTATGACATTATCTTGAGTAAGTGAATGAGCTGGAATTTCACTAGAGAGAAGGATGACGGGGACTAATTCAAAGATGATTTCAAGCTTTCTAGATTGAACAATGTTGTCATTAATAAAAGAAAATAAGAGATAAGGGGGAAAAGATCATGAGCTTTTGTTTTAAACCTGCTGGAACAAAAGGGCCTGAAGAGAACATGGTCGGGGGCGGGGGTGGGGAGGGCAGATACTCAAGAGACAGCTGAAAATATGAGAAGAGATATAAGAACTGAAAGTTTTATGTGGTAGATTAGCCTGGGAGATTGTGAAGGAAGGCTAAAACAGTATGTGGAAGAAAACAATGAAGCACATGTCAAGGGTTGTATAATGGTTAATTTGATGGGTCAGCTTGGCTAGGCCATGATACTCCACTACTTAGCCAAACAACAGTCTAGATATTTCTGTAAAAGTGTCTTTTCTTTTTAGATGAGAGTAACATTTAAATCAGAATGCCTCCTATAATGTGGGTGGGCTTCATTCAATCAATTGAAGGCCTTAATAGGAACAAAACCCCTTGTACTCCCCAAAAGAAGGAATTCTGCCAGCAGACTGCTTTCACACTCAAACTGCAACAATATCATTCTCCAGCATGCCAGCTAACCCAAAGATTTGGGATTGCCAGTCTCCACAACTGTATAAGCCTATTCTTTGTTGTTAAAAAAAAACTCTTTCCCTATCTAGATAGAAGGATAGATGGATGGATGGATGGATGGACGGACAGGCAGACAGACAGATATACATAGAGAGAGATATAAACACTCTAATTGGTTCTGCTTCTCTGGAGAACACTAATGAATACAGGTGATTTTGAGAAGAGTAAAAGGGATAACTGATTTAACATGATTTCAAATCACAAAAGAGGCAGAAAGTAAAATTCAAACGAATGACAATCAATCCAGAATGTGTGGCTGTGAATTTTGAGTTACTGATGATCTATGCCTGTGGCAACATTAGTATATAGGGGTTTCTGCGACAGATCTTTCATGAAAATAGAAAATAAAGTAAAAGAAAAGATAAATTGAGGTGTTAGTTTGACTGATGAAATATTTACTCATAACTCTGTAAGCCTTAGGCAAAAACAAGCAAGAATCTCTATGACCAAAATATTGAGGACTTTGTAACAGAATTTGTAATGTGAAGTAAGCTGGACAGTGAAGCCAGTGATGGAGACAACTTCAGTTCCATTCAGCCACAAGCACATGGGAACTGCTGAGTCTGAAGTCCTTTTCCTGCCTGGTGTCCTAGATTTCAAAACAAAGAACAAGTGGCACAAATGTGGCAGAACACTGTAAGACTCGAATGGGGTTAATAACCATCTACTCCAAATACTTTGTGCTCCTATAAAGTAACTTTGTTTTCCCAAGATGTTAAGTGACTAACCCATAGTCATACAGGTACAATTTTTAGAAATAAAAAAAAAAAAAAATAAGATGCTAGCAGATCTTTTACAAAACAGTCTTATATTGCCAAATATGAATTTAGGTAAATCCCATACAATTGGAAGAATTCAATGAACGTATAGTATTGGATGTAGAGCCCCAATGCTCACTATCATCCAGTAATATTCTAAATTTTTGTTGCCTTAATAATATGTAGATATTTGACAAATAAAAGAATGAATATAATTTTCTAATTCACAAAAATCTTGCAATACTCTTATTTTACTTAAACCATGCTCAAGTGAAACGTAATGATTCTCTAAGGTCATTAAGTTCGGAAGACTTGAACTGGAACCCAGGTTTTCTGACCTTTATCAGGATCCTTTTTGACACATTCCTATTTAGACCTAAAGTCATATAATTAATCTGTATGACAGGATAAGACCTCAGGCTTGAGCAATGTGGACAAGTGGTTTAATTTCCTGGCTGACTTGATAAAACAGGACAGTTAAACAAAAAAAATAAAGCCTCTAACCGGTTTTATTATTTGGGTTTTGGAGTCTTCAACATCACCAAACTATTAAGTAAAAGCAGCCAAGCTTTTGTATTCCTGATTTATAAGAAACTAAGACAAAATTTTTCTCAAAAGAAGTGCAATGAGTAAATGCAGAAGTAAATCTGTATAAATGAAGTATATGTTTTTATAGCATTTAAAATCTTATTTCAGGTTATCAGAGAATATGAATCCATTCTTAAATTTTTTTATTTTAAAAAAACCAAGTTATTACCTTGTTTCCTAATGAAGCAATAAATCCTTCAGGATAAGGCATATCCACAGAATATGACACTTTGCCTTCAGATTCACATGGCATTGTGATAAATCCATCAGTATGTGCAGTGATGACAGATGTGATAAAGAGATCATCATGGTTTTCACTGCCTATATTTATTGTCTGTTACAGCCATCTTCTATTTCTGGAAAACATTCCCAGCTGCCTGCAGCAGAGCTAGGAGTCAGAGTTGGAAAATATGTTGTTTTTCTCAAGAGTTTACAACCTATCTTGCCTACCACTAATTACGCAGTACAGATAGGCAGAAATAATACTAGAAAACATGTCTTGAACACTGGTTTCATTATAATAACCTTATTTCTGATCTTTCTTATTTCAGGGTTTTTGAAGACTCATTAAAAATGTCTTCTCTGCAGTGTTTTATAACCTTTTGACATTTTCTTCTTATACCAGTCATGTCAATTTTTTTTTTCTTAAGCCTATAAATAGGAAGGTTGAGAAGGAAGAAATGGACACATTAACCCCTGTACATTTGGGACCTGACAATCAGATTTGAGGTAGGGAGATTATATCATTACTTTGGTTTTTATTTTCTTTTAAGGTTATATTGTAAGATGACTAAAGCATGCTATGTAAATTCTGTTATCATCTTAATCATCAGTGAAATACACATGAATTTCACATATAATATATTTACAACTGATACAACAGTAACAGGGAACTGTGTTCTTTTGCATGACTTTTTTTCTGAGGACAACACTAGCTGCTTTTAAAATAGTGAAGCATTTTCATAGTTGGTACTATGATCTACAATTATATTTTTCCAGGGAAAAGAAGACAAACCATAAGTGACACAAAATCCTAGACCTTTTGATCATTTTTATGAGTCTAGCTTAACCCTGAAAGTTAAAGTCGCTCAGTTGTATCTGACTTTTTGTGACCCCATCGACTATACAATCTATGAAATTCTCCAGGCCAGAATACTGGAGTGGGTAGACTTTTCCTTCTCCAGGAGATCTTTCCAACCCAGGGATTGAACCCAGGTCTCCCACATTGCAGGCGGATTCTTTACCAGTTGAGCCACCAGGGAAGCCCAGTTTAACCCTAGTTTATTATTATTGTTACTTTATATTTCTATGTTTCAGTTATTTTTCCCTCTATAAAATGATAAAATGCACATAATTATTTGCTTTCTGTGTTACTTGAATTTAATTATAAATTTACTGTATTCCCATTATATGAGATAATTTTTTAATAAATAACCTATAATGAATAACAATAACCTATAAGGTTAATGTTAATCAATAGTTAACACCTCTAACCATTCATCCTTTACCACAACTATTATGCTGATTAAAATTTTCTTTCTTTTAATAACTCTTCCCCACCATTTCTTACAGGTTATATCTGATCAGACAAATGCATGGAAGAGAAATAATGAAGCAAAATACTTTACACACAGAGTTAATCAGCCCTAATTAAAAAGTGACTATCATACAGAAATATACTAATTGAAAATTCATATTTATTATTAGAATAACCTCTTTCTGAGTATCACATTCTCCTCAAAGATCATCATTTTTATTCATATAAGAACAGTACATTTTTGTATAACTTATAAATAGTCCTTAAGAAATGTATTATAATGTGAAAGAAGATATTTCTTATAAATAGAGACAGTTTGACATTTACAATTAACTGAATCACACATCAAAAAAGCAGAGCTAGGGTAGGAAGTTTTACTGAGTCTATAAACCATTCAAACTGATGCCTTGACTAAAGCAATAGGCATAACCTATGTTATCAAAGCTACATCAAACATAACTGTTGCAATGAAAGAAAAAAAGACATTTCAATTAGAAATAGTGGTCTGCGGTCATTTAAATGTCTCTAATACCAAAACTAACTGATAAACTAACTGTATGAAATACTCATCTAAAATTAAGATAAAAAAATTAAAACTAACAAAATATCAGACTGGGTAGCTTCAACAACAGAAATTTATTTTTCACAGCTATGAAAGCTGGAAGTCCAAGATCAAGGTGCTGGCAGCTTTGGTTTATTGTGAGGGCCTCTCTCCTTTTCTAGCACAATGCCTTCTTGCTATGTCCTCAAATAATCTTTTCTCTATATACATCCATCCCTGGTGTCTCTTTGTTTGTACTAATTTTTTATAAGGACATCAGTCAGATTCAATTAGGCTCACACTTATGGCCTCATTTTAATTTAATTACTTCTTTAAAGATATTCTTTCCAAATAAAGTCACATTCTGAGATGCTGGAAATTAGGACTTTAATATTTGAATTTTGAGGGAACACAATTCAGCCCATAAATAGAGATATACCCAATAATAAATGTTGTATTGCTTTTTCAAAATATTACTTGAACAACTTTTGCATGTAATGAACTACTTTTTCAAAGACTCCATTTGTAAAAGCATTCTGTAATTTTTTAAGTGTAACCCTGTATGAACCCTTGCCTGGAGAATCCCAGGGATGGGGGAGCTTAGTGGGCTGCCGTCTATGGGGTCACACAGAATTGGACACGACTGAAGTGACTTAGCAGCAGCAGCAGCAGCAGCTGTATGTACCGTAGAGTCAAATTGCAACATAACATAAGCACACTTTTCATCAAGTTTTTTATTTTAGTAAAAGCTATCTCTTCTTCATGTTCAGTTTTTTTGTTTTGCTGATTTCCATTAGAAAAGTATTTCCAAATCCTGAAATCTTCTCTAATAGTCAAACATTATGACTTCTCCTTTATTTTCTTAAAGATTCAACAGCAATCCATGCTGAGCATTCCTTAAATATTTTTCAGAATGCCTTTATCTCTAACCTGTAATAATGAAGTCTTTCCAATGATATGCAGACAATATTCCTTGCCACTGTGCTTTCCATATGTGATATTTTTAGTGAAAATTTTTCAGATTATAATTATTTGGTCACCTTACTCATCTGGCCTTTCCAGTTTGAGCTGCTTTTTCTACTGAGTCTCATGAAATTCATAGGTTATATATCAAAATTACATTATCTGAATGAAGTGAGTATCACAGGTACAATATTAAGTTATTATATCAAAATAAGACAATTTTCACTAATAGGAAAAGTCAGATTAAATTATGCATAGCTGAAAATGCTTATACCTTTGAACTGAATTGTATTCAAAACCACCAAAAACTGGCCTTTGTATGTCATTTACAGTGGGTTGCTCATGTATGATATCAATGGTTAATAGTACTTACATCTACTTAAAAGATACTATTTTTTATTCTTCTGAAACTGAGCAGGACCCTGTGGAGCCCTAAGTACAAAAGCTCCTTTAGTTTCCCCTTTCTTTTTGTAGAAAAAGGCTTTAGTCTCTGAGGTCTTCCCAGAGTTCCAACAAGCAGTTAACTAAATAAAAAAATGAGGGAATGTAGAAACAAAAGTAGCCAAACAAGAAAAGTACTGAGATTTTAAACAAAAATTCAAAGGAAAAAAAAAAAACCAGCGAAGTCCTAGACAACTCCTTATAACAATCTGACTCATATCTGTGAGATAGGAAACACAATGACTCTCTGCAACCCAGGTGTATAATAGGGACTATGTACCAACCACAAGTACATAAACCCCAGACTGGTTGGTGCCAGAAGACTAATGCTTAAGATTCCCAAAACATCACCTTGTTACCTCACTACCAATTAGTCAGAGGAAAGTCATAATTCTGTAATAATCCTCACCTCAAATGTTGCCTTTAAAAACTCTTTCCTGGGGAGTTCCCTGGTGGTTCAGTGGTTAGGACTCGGCACTTTCAATACCATATGTGTGTCAGCTGTTCAGTCATGTCTGACTCTTTGTGACCCCACGGACTGTAACCCACCAGGCTCCTCTGATCATGCGGATTCTCTAGGCAAGAATACTGGGGTGGGTTGCCATTTCCATCTCCGGGGTATCTTCCCTACCCAAGGATCAAAACCAGTTCTCCTGCATTACAGACAGATCCTTTACCTCTGAGCCATAGCCCAGGTTCAATCCCTGATTGAGGAACAAAGATACTGCATGCTGCACAGCACGGCTAAAAACAAACAAAAATAAAAACCTTCCCTGAAAGCCATTGAGAAGTTCAGGTCTTCTGAACACATACATCTGCCTGTTCTCCTTGCTTGGCACGCTGTAATAAACACTGTACTTTACCACAACCTGGTGTCAGTGAATTGGCTTTGCTGTATGGCAGGTGAGAGTACCTAAGTTCACATCAATAATAATCTTTGCAGGAAACTTAAAAAATCACATCTGTTTAACTTCAAACCATGTGATAGTGAAGTGCCTAAGTTACGGGGAAAGGTAGGGATAAAATTAACTTCTTATATAGTTTGCTTTCTACTAGATTAAGGAGAGACCTATAGTTCAGGGCCACTGACTGACATTGTTTTGTGTTACAAGAGGGTGCTAAATTGTCACATGTGTTTTTTTTTTGCAGCTTTTGCCAGTTGGAAAAAAATTACTCCCTCCCCAAGTTTTGAATGGCAAAGCCTCCTAACATCATAAAACAAAATATCTTTTACAAGTAAAATAATTCCTCTGAATGATTATTGCGCATGTGTGTGAATTCACTCAATCATGTTTGACTCTTGCAATCCCATGGACTGTAGCCTGCCAGGCTCTTCTGTTAATGGGATTATCCAGGCCAGAATATTTGAGTAGGTTACCATTTCCTCCTCCAGGGGATTTTCCCAATCCAGGAATCAAACCCATATCTCTTGAGTCTTCTGCATTGGCAGGTAGATTCTTTACCACTGAGCCATCTGAGAAGCCCCTGAGTGATTACAAAAGTGTACAAATCAAAAGGGACTTCAGAAATACTGGTTGGAGGATACAGAGCCAACAAATTCTACACATGGTAAATTTTAAACGTTTCAAGTTTTAGTTCCCTTCTCTCAAGATAGTGTCACATGGTGCTCTACCAGTTCAACAGGGACACTGGGTAAGAAATTTTCAGTAAGGGGTACAGTAGAGCAGGTAATATTGATTTCTGAAGAAATACTATAAAAAGATTCACAAGTTATAAAAATTTTGCATACAAAAGAACCCTTAGAGAATAAGTAGGTTATAAAAGATGGCAATAAAATGAACATTCATAAAGTCACCATCTAACTTAAGAAATGGAATATTACAAATACAATAGAAAGTGCTCCTTGATCTCATTTTCCAGCCTCCTTATCCCAAATTGTGTCTCAGTTGATACATCCTCCTTATTAGATATCTATCTTCCTTAATAAGACCTAGTCTGTATCTAATAAGCACTGCATTTCAAAGTAGTAGCAAATGAAAACATATTGAGATATCTACATCAGTTGTAATGTGATATGAAAACATCTCTGGTTTAAAATGCTGACAAACTCATAATTACTGCTAATACCACTGTGATTGATTATTTTCATTCATAATTAAATATTTAATTTCAGTTAGAGTTAAAAAAAATATTTTTCCATTTAAAGATAATTCTGTCTCCAGATATCAGGTTAAGAAAATGTGCTCTAAATAGAGCAGAACTAGCAAAATCCCAGTTGATAAAAGAATCTAGCCCTGAGATTTGTCTTCTTTGTATATCAGAATTTACTAGATGCTGAAATGGAATGTTTAATATCTCTATGCAGTTTCTTCATACTCTACTAATAGACCTATCACTCTCTATTACATATGATGCCTTTTTTCTTAAGAAGTCCCCCAACATTGGAGTGTGAGATTACTACTCTGGAAGAATGAGGGGGAAACCTGGGGTAATATTGTCTGGTAATAGCAGGGGGCACAACTTAACAAAAGTGACTAAATATATACATGTTGATCTTAAGAGTAGACTCCTGAGCAGCAGTTCAGAAAATTATTGATTGAACAGACAACTGATATTTAAAATGAAAAAAATGTGTTTTAATTTAAAATACAAAATAAAACTTAAGATACTGAAAAATGTAAGTCTATTATCTTAACACTACAAATTTTGTCTATCAGCCTTTGTCCATATTTATTTAAATGATGCCAGTCATTATATATATATAATTTTCATATTTTCCTTTTATTTCCTGTATATTTCTCATTTGTACTTATTACAAACAGTTATAAATGGAAAATCAAAAAGAAAGGAAATCTCTATACATTTAGGAAAATAAAACCAATGACTGAACTCAGTTACATTTCTTGAAAGAAACCAAGCAAAGAATTAAAACCCTTCTCCCTTTATGCTCAAAGATGAATCATCAACCATCAAAAATATTCTTTGCCATCTAGTCCATCAGTTGTCCACCATAGAGGATTTCTTTCAAATTAAGGTTTGATTCTAACAATGGTAATAGAAGCAAAATAATTTTTATATGATGGAAATAAAAACATGCTTGAAATGATATTGAAGAATATACACAACCTCACCTAGGTTGGAGGAAGGCAAATATTTACTCAGCATCTGTTCTATATTAAACTATCATAAATTGAGGACCTCACTTCTATAAATTAGGAAATGCAATTTTTCTACCATACTGATCCTAAGTAGCAGAGTTGAGATTATATTTATATATTGTGTTGTAGTCCATCATCTGACTCTAAAATTGGTTAAGATTAGAATGCTTCACCTTAATTATCATGTAGGCAACAAGGAAAGAAAAACAAGATAGAGTCTCTGTACTAAGTTCATTATACAACAGATAAAGAATAGTCATAACAACAAATCCTTTCAATGTATGCTCAAGTTGCTATGGAAACACAAGCACCATATGGTTCTCCAGAGTCCTTTTTCTCTACATTATGCTGTCATTCACCAGAGAATATGCCTGCTAATACATGCACTACAGTCCACAGAGTATAAAAATGATTATGTTTCAGTCATAAGGTTCCTCCAAAAGGTGCTATTCTTCTTAAGATGATACCACTAGTGATACAAAATCAAAGATATGTATATTTTCATTTATCTCAGGGTCATGAGTAAACTTATTCAATGTTCTAATAAAGCTTGGAAAATTAAAGAAAAATTAGAATTGTAACTTCCATATTTGGTAAAAATTTTCTGTATGGGAGGTATCACCTAATAGTCTGTTTTCAATCGTAGCAGATATAATTTCTGAAACTACAAATGATTCTATAATTACATTAATTAATTAATTTTTGACAACTTTAAACAGAGATTGTCTCCAAGGCATATGCTGCATACAGAATCCCAAGCAATTTATATTCTAAGTAGTTATGTCTGATATTTATAAATGCATGTATTTCCCTCTTTAAGTTAGAGATGCTTCCACGTTAGCTTTTTCCCATTACAAAGTTTTCAGATGGTTGGTCCTTTTTTATTCCAGTATACCATATGATATTTTGATTAATTTTTGTTGGTACGTGAAATTAATAAAAATAGAAATGCATTGGTATTGGTTACAGCTTGTCTTTTATATGGGCGTGGTGTCACTTTCTTCTGGAATAATGTTAAATTACATTGAATGCATGAGAAAGCATTAATAATAGTCTAGAAATAAATTTTCAACACCTACAAGAGGGATTGCCTAGCAAATACATTTTTAATTAACTAAATCTATATTTTAATTCATACTTCCTTAGTTTTCACCTATTGTTCTTTTTCTGTTCCAGGATACCACAGTACATTTAGTTGTCGTTCCTCCTTAGGGTTCTCTTGGCTGTGACATCTTCTCAGGCATATTTCGTTTTTGATAACCTTGTCAGTTTTGAGGAGTACTAGTCAGGTAACTTTTTTAAATTTTCTTATGTTAGAATGAAACATAAGTCTTAGCTTACAGATTGTAGGGAGGAAGACTACAGACTGAAAGTGCCATTCTCAGTACATCATATCAAGAGCATATACTATTCGATATGACTTATCATAATTTTTAACCTTGACCACCGGGCTGAGATAGTGTTTATTATATTTTCCTCTTCTATAAAGTTATTCTTTTTCACTCTTTACTCTTTGGAAGAAAGTCATTATCCACAGCTCATGTCTAAGGTGTAAGAAGTCATGGTCTACCTCCTTGAAAGTGGAGTAGCTGCATACTTACTTGGAATTCTTCTACACAGACTTCTCTATTTTCAAATTTTTAAAAGATTTATTGATTAATATCAGTATAGACTTATGGATGCAGATGCAATTTTTGTATCATCATTCTCACAGAAAAGATGAATTTGAGTTTTCAAAAGTAAAAAATTATCCTTAAAAAAATAAACATAGTTAGAGGAAACCAGAATTGAAAGAGACATATGTACCCCAATGTTCATTGCAGCACTGTTTATAATAGCCAGGACATGGAAGCAACCTAGATGTCCATCGGCAGACAAATGGATAAGAAAGCTGTGGTACATAACACAATGGAATATTACTCAGCCATTAAAAATAATACATTTGAATCAGTTCTAATGAGGTGAATGAAACTGGAGCCTATTATACAGAGTGAAGTAAGAAGGAAAAATACCAATACAGTATACTAACACATATATACAGAATTTAGAAAGATGGTAATGATGACTCTATATGCAAGACAGCAAAAGAGACACAGATGTATAGAACAGTCTTTTGGACTCTGGGAGAAGGCGAGAGTGGGATGATTTGAGAGAATAGCATTGAAACATGTATGTTATCATATGTGAAACAGATCACCAGTCCAGGTTCAATGCATGAGACAGGGTGCTCAGAGCTGGTGCACTGGGATGACCCTGAGGGATGGGATGGGGAGGGATGCAGGAGAGGGGTTCAGGATGGGGAACACATGTACACCATGGTGGATTCATGTCAATGCACGGCAAAAACCAAAAAAAAGAAAAAAAGAAACATAAAATGACACCACTAAGGAATCCAAGTTTTAAAATGCTGAGAGAAAAGTCTGAGGGAAAACTAATATCAGTTAACTCAGAAAAAATTACTTTTGCAACTTTTTAACATTCATAAGATATAATAAGAAACCCAGGAGATGCAAGATACATCTCCAAAATGGATATTTAAAAATTCTCTGACAAATCCAATCAGGAAGAAAAACACGTGATTTAAGGTTCAGAATGCGGGTTTGAGCCTGCTTTTGCTTATTTATTGATAAAGTTCATTTAGTAATTGTAACTGTTAAAGCAATTATTTTAACAGAGTGCAATAATACAAAATTCTATTTGTGTGTGTGTGTGTATGTCTTAGTCACTCAGTCATGTCCAACTCTTTGCAAAACCATGGACTGTAGCCCACCAGGCTCCTCTGTCCATGGGATTTTCTAAGCAAGCATACTTGATTGGGTTGCCATTTTCTTCTCCAAGGGATCTTCCCAACCTGGGTCTCATGCACTGCAGCCAGATCTTTACCATCTGAGCCAAACTATAACTCAGATGGTAGAGTCTGCTTGCGTGCAGGAGACCCAGGTTCAATCGCTGGTTCAGGAAGATCCCCTGGCAAGGAAATGGCAACCCACTCCAGTATTCTTGCCTGGAAAATTCCATGGACAGAGGAGCCTGTCAAGGCTACAGTACATGGGGTCACAAAGAGTCAGAGATGACTAACTTCACTTTGTTTCTCTTCCTATTAATTCTATTTAATCACATTCAATACAGCAAAATTTCAATGATTCAGGAAAAGGATAATATGCCAAACAGAATACATACATGAAAAAAAATCAGAAAACTTCAATGCATTGTGTTTTAGTTATTTCAAATATAGCCTATATAGATTAAGTATAAATACATATTACAGTGTAAAATGAGAGAAATTAATGCAAAATTGCATTAATTAATGTCATTTGCTTCAAAGTACATAGTCATGTGTCCTAAAGAGAAAAATGTCTTAAAAGTCAAAAAATCAATTGCTTCACTCAGAATTAGAAATTACATTAAAGAAATAATTATACTGTTGACCTTTTTAAAGCTACTAATAGTAGTTTGGTTCTCCTTTATAGTTAAAATGACAAAAATTTGAAAATAAAGATGTAATTTATATTTTTGTAAAATTAATCTCTAGATGGGAAATCTCTTTGCTTTAATAAAGAGACACATGAACAGCTAAAATGTGCCCCAAACTTATATTCATACTTCACTATACTACACATGAAGAGTTATAGGTTGTTTATTTCTATCTTAACTAATTTAAATCAATTATTCATGGCAGAAAGTGAAGAGGAACTAAAGAGCCTCTTGATGAAAGTGAAAGAGGAGAGTGAAAAGTTGGCTTAAAGCTCAACATTCAGAAAATGAAGATCATGGCATCTGGCCCCATCACTTCATGGGAAATAGATGGGGAAACAGTGGAAACAGTGTCAGACTTTATTTTTCTGGGCTCCAATATCACTGCAGATGGTGACTGCAGCTATGAAATTAAAAGACACTTACTCCTTGGAAGGAAAGTTATGACCAACCTAGATAGCATATTCAAAAGCGAGACATTACTTTGCCGACTAAGGTCCATCTAGTCAAAGCAAGGGTTTTTCCAGTAGTCATGTATGGATGTGAGAGCTGAACTGTGAAGAGGGCTGAGCGCCGAAGAATTGATGCTTTTGAACTGTGGTGTTGGAGAAGACTCTTGAGAGTCCCTTGGACTGCAAGGAGATCCAACCAGTCCATTCTGAAGGAGATCAACCCTGGAATTTCTTTGGAAGGAATGATGCTGAAGCTGAAGCTCCAGTACTTTGGCCACCTCATGCAAAGAGTTGTCTCATTGGAAAAGACTCTGATGCTGGGAGGGGTTAGGGGCAGGAGGAGAAGGGGACAACAGAGGATGAGATGGCTGAATGGCGTCACTGACTCCATGGGCATGGGTCTGGGTGAACTCCGGGAGATGGTGATGGACAGGGAGGCCTGGCGTGCTGCAATTCATGGGGTCGCAAAGAGTTGGACACGACTGAGCGACTGAACTGAACTGATTCATAGAACTGGGGCTTCCCTGGTGGCTCAGATGGTAAAGAATCTGCCTGCAATGCAGGAGACCCAGGTTTGATCCCTGAGTCAGGAAGATCCCCTAGAAAAGGAAATTGCAACCTACTCCAGTATTCTTTCCTGGAGAATTCCATGGACAGAGGAGCCTGGTGGGCTATAGTCCATGGGATCACAAAGGGTCAGACATGACTAAGTGACTAACACATTCATAGACTACTATATAATCAGAATTACTTGAGGAAATATATGATGGAGTAACCCTCAAAAGCAATTCTGAGGCTTTGTGAACTCTGCTGTTTCTAAGTCACTTCAGTCATGTCTGACTCTGTGCAACCCCATGGATGTCAGCCCACCAGGCTTCCCCATCCCTGGGATTCTCTAGGCAAGAACACAGGAGTGGGTTGCCATTTCCTTTTCCAAGGCATGAAAGTGGAAAGTGAAAATTGAAAATGTAGCCGCTCAGTCATGTCCGACTCTTAGTGACCCCATTGACTGCAGCCTACCAGGCTCCTCCATCCATGGGACTGCCAGGCAAGAGTACTGGAGTGGGGTGCCATTGCCTTCTCCATGAACTCTAGATGCTATATATTCCTACTACACTTTTTGACATTAAAGTATTTGTTCATCAAGGCCATAGTGTGAAATGGACAGCTTCTCCAGATCTTCAAAGCCTCCATCAGCCTTAGTCCATGATAATAATTAGGATTTTATATTCAAATGTCAGAAGAAACTTAAGAGTCCCTTGACTGCAAGGAGATCAAAGCAGTCCATCCTAAAGGAAATCAACTATGAATATTCATTGGAAGGACTATTGTTGAAGCTGAACTTCCAATACTTTGGCCACCTGATGCAAAGAAGTTACTCACTGGAAAAAACACTGATGCTGGGGAAAATTGAAGGGAAAAGAAGAGGGCAGCAGAGAATGAGATGGTTAGATAGCATCACTGACTCAATGCACATGATTCTGAGCAAATTCCAAGAGACAGTGAAGGACATGGGAGTCTGGCGTGCCACAGTCCCTAGGGTTGCAAAGAGATATAACTTAGCGACTTAACAACAACCTAAAAGCTGAGCTTTTACCTCACTCAAGACCTTAACAACAATACCCATTGACTCTTTTCTCACAAGGACTAAACAACAATCTGGACTAAACATCATTAGTTTTGTTCATTCTGTTGGGCATCATCTTAGCTGTGACTCTCCAAAAGTCTGACTCTGCAAAACTTATCACTCAAATGGCAAGGGTAGAAAAGAGGAAATCTGAAAGAATCTTCCTTCCTTCCTAAAATACTGTAAGTCTAACACTGGATGTTTCTTTCTTCTTGGTTCTCACTTTTGTCCCACTTGATATGCAATATAGAATTTTCTGAAATAGGAATAACCTATATATCTTCAACCACACTACCAGAATCATAAGTGGATAAAAATAAAGAAGTAAATAGCTAAATCTGCTATTGTCACAGTTCATTAATCCTTTCTTGAATATTTCCAATAAAACCACAATCCCCCAAGAAAATTACTAATTTCTGAGTTATTGACAAATTAATTTGTCTTTGAATAATATCAGAACAATATCAGAGAAAGAGGATTGCAAATCTTGATGTATAGAGTATGTGACCTAGAAGATCAGCAACACTCCTGACTCAATGCTTACACAGGTTATGTAGATATGGAAATTTGGTTAAGACCAGCTCCTGACAATTCTCAGAGAAAATCCAGTTATTTATTATTGTTCCTATAATTGTAGTGGTGGTAATATTTAAGAAGATATATCTAACATTTAGCCCAGCTACAAAAAAGTAACCCAATAAAAGACCTACAAAATGTCTAGCCTTCACCTGTGTAACTCTCTCCTGTATCTTCCAAGATGAAATTATTGCAAATAAAATTAAATCAAATACCTGACAGAATAGAGTTATTAAATTGGTATGACATTTACCAAAAATGATTTTTTGGTTCAAGATTTATCTATGGTACTCCTCTCCAGCAATATAGTTAGAATTAAAGCTGCTACTATTACTTTATGAGGATAAATGAAATGACTTGTACACAGAATATTGCTATTCACTTTTCCTTAAGCTAAAAAAAATTTTTATATTTAACAAGAAAAAATAACCAATAATTTAAAAATAAGATTCTTTCAGCATAGCTTCAAATTCTAAATAATTCTGGATTGGACACTGTCTTATGGCTATGTACATGCACTACTGGTCTACTAAGAATTAAAGCATTTATAATAACTTTTGTAATTATGATGAATATATATATTCTACATTTTGAAGAGACAATATAAAATTCTATGATGTGGTGATGAGAGAATTAATTATCTTTACAACTCATCCAAAAATGGCATCATAACTATAAATTTTTTTTTAAAGTCTTGACCATTTCCCTATTTTAATCCATTAGAAATTAACATCTGATTTCCCCAAATACTATTGTTAATGACCTTCACTGTAGTATTAAAAGGGCGTCCCAATTGTTGCTAGTGGTAAAGAATCTGCCTGCCAATGCAGAGACACAAGAGACATGGGTTTTCCCTGAGTTGGAAAGATCCCCTGGAGGAGGGCCAGCAACCCACTCCAGTATTCTTGCCTGGAGAATCCCACGAACAGAGGAATCTGGTGGGGTATAATTCAGTTGTCGCTCAGTCGTGTCCAACTCTTTGCAACCCCATGAACGGCAGTAGCCAGGCCTCCCTGTCCATCACCAACTCCCGGAGTTTACTCAAACTCATGTCCATTGAGTCAGTGATGCCATCCAACCATCTCATCCTCTGTCGTCCCCTTCTCCTCCTTCCCTCAATCTTTCCCAGCATCAGAGTCTTTTTCAATGAGTCAGCTCTTTGCATCAGGTGGCCAAAGCATTGGAGTTTCAGATTCAACATCAGTCCTTCTAATGAACACCCAGGACTGATCTCCTTTAGGATGGACTGGTTGAATCTCCTTGCAGTCCAAGGGACTCTCGAGAGTCTTCTCCAACACCACAGTTCAAAAGCATCAATTCTTCAGTGCTCAGCTTTCTTTATAGTCCAACTCTCACTTCCATACATGACTACTGGAAAAACCATAGCCTTGACTAGATGGACCTTTGTTGGCAAAGGAATGTCTCTGCTTTTTAATATTCTGTCTAAGATGGTCATAACTTTCCTTCCAAGAGCAAGTGTCTTTTGAATTTCATGGCTACAATCACCATCTGCAGTGATTTTGGAGCCCCCCAAAAAAGTCAGCCACTGTTTCCACTGTCTCCCCATATATTTGCCATGAAGTGATGGGACCAGATGCCATGATCTTAGTTTTCTGAATGTTGAGCTTTAAGCCAACTTTTTCACTCTCCTCTTTCACTTTCATCAAGAGGCTCTTTAGCTCTTCTTCACTTTCTGCCATAAAGGTGGTGTCATCTGCCTATCTGAGGTTATTGATATTTCTCCCAGCAAACTTGATGCCAGCTTGTGCTTCATCCAGCCCAGCATTTCTCAAGATGTACTCTGCATAGAAGTTAAAGAAGCAGGGTGACAATATACAGTCTTGATGTACTCCTTTTCCTATTTGGAACCAGTCTGTTGTTCCATGTCTAGTTCTGACGTTGCTTCTGATCTGCATACAGTTTTCTCAAGAGGCAGATTAAGTGGTCTGGTATGCTCATCTCTTTCATAATTTTCCACAGTTTAATGTGATCCAGACAAGTGAAAGGCTTTGGCATAGTCAATAAAGCAGAAATCAGCAGAGGTTGGGAATTTGATCTCTAGTTCCTCTGCCTTTTCTAAAACCAGCTTGAACATCTTGAAGTTCACAGTTCACATATTGCTAAAGCCTGGCTTGGAGAATTTTGAGCATTACTTTACTAGTGTGTGAGATGAGTGCAACTGTGTGGTAGTTTCAGCATTCTTTGGCATTACCTTTCTTTGGGATTGGAATGAAAACTGACCTTTTCCAGTCCTGTGAGGTACAGTCCAGAGGGCTTTAAAAAGTCAGACATGACTAATGTGACTTAACACACATGCATGTAGCATATAAAAATGCAGGCTCATCTGAGCATTATCAACACTTAATATAGAGGAGGTCTGCACTGTGTTCACCACTGTATCCAATAAACAGAGTCAAAAGGCAAGGAAAAGCCGTTAGACCTTACTTTATTATTAACTATGATTTTAAATCATTATGCATCCAAGCAATCATGTCTGTTTTCTTGTTTGGTAAATTAAACCTTAAATTTATGACACATCTTTACCCATTCAAATATATTCTAGAGTGAAAATTATTTCAATTATTTTTAGGTTCTTAAACATTGCCTTTTTATTTAAAGAACACAGAAGCATCTTTAAGTATTAATTAAGTTAAAAGATTATCCTCCCACATATTTACCAATAAAGTCCTCTGTAAGCTTCTCTCTCTTAACTAAAGCTGCATCTATACTAACAAAATGACTTAAGTGAGTTGGTCAGTTGGGCTGAATAATTTGGTGTGTGTGCTTTGTAACTCAACAAACAGTTTATAATCAGTAAGTCTATTTTAAGTAAAAATAGGAAGTCTATGCCTACATATTAAAAAGAAGAACAGAATAGAAGTAACATGATTACAACCCAAATAATACAGATAAAATTTTGAGGAAAATCAGAGTTGTTCAAGTAGAAATCTTTTCTTTTTCTTCAAAAGATATACCTAAAATAAAGTTGGTATAACCCACTCCAGTACTCTTGCCTGGAAAATCCCATGGATGGAGGAGCCTGGTGGGCTACAGTAATGGGGTCGCTAAGAGTCAGACACGAGTGACTTCACTTTCACTTTTCACTTTTATGCATTGGAGAAGGAAATGGCAACCCACTCCAGTGTTCTTGCCTGGAGAATCCCAGGGATGGGAGAGCCTGGTGGGCTGCCATCTATGGGGTCGCACAGAGTCAGACACAACTGAAGCGACTTAGCAGCAGCAGCTTTAAGAAAGCCTTATAAACAAGGAAGATATAGAAGCGATGATTCCTATAAGGATCAGTTTTGAATACACTTTTAAATATAATGTACATGATGAGTCAAGAGATGTTAAGATTACACGACCATCAAGGAAATAAGATTACAAATTGTCTTTTCAATATCTGTAATTTGAAACACAAAATACAAAAAAATCTACTTCAGCCATTTTTATAGCCCTTGTTATTGGTAATAGCAAATTAACTTTATCCAAGCTTAACTTGAGATCAAACCAAATGGCTTGAGAGGTAAACTATGCTTTAATGTTCTATTAGTTTTAAGTCAAATAGAAGGCATATGTCAGAAATAAGAAAAAACTCTAAATGTTTAGGAACTAAAAGAACATTTTCAATTTTTCCCTGAATTAAAACTTAGATATAACATATTCAAAGGAGTTTAGAATTTTTATTTAAATTCATCAATCAAATTGAGCCCAGCCTTACTTCCTGTGTACTTTTTCTTTTTTCCCTGTGGATGCGTTGGTAAGAAGAATGCCATATCCATTCTGATTAGCCAGCAGATAAGTAATATGGAAATTTATTTAAAGTCTCTACTACTAGAAATGTCGAAACAGATGTTACTTTCTCATAGGATGACAGCACTGGGCCTGAGATGTCAAACATAATTAAAATTTTTATTTTCAAATGTACTCCACAGTTTATACATGCTGAAGTATGCCTTACCTTCCAACTTGTAGAGTGCTGTGCTTTGCAAAATGGGAAAGACTTTTAGTTTAGACTCCTCCATTTGGGAGTGAAATAATTTCATCAATCAGTACCCAGAGGTTTCCTTCAGTTTGGGGCATGAAAAGACTGGCATTGCATTAAAATATGCTGACAACTGAAAGAGCAATTCTAGCAGGACCAATTTCTCTCACCCTCTTATCTTCAACTCTCAAAGCTCTTTTCCCAGTGGGTAACCCAAAATAGAGAATAAATTACTGTCTTTTTTTTATGATACCATTCATTTCATTTTCCAAAAGGGGAGAGGATCAGAAGTTGCATGCTACTTAGTCATATTTATTAATAAGTTTACTAAGTTTCTCCCAAAGTCTTTTCCATGGCCATATGAGTAATAAAGTAGTCTCTACCTTTTTAGGACATGCATTCAAAACACTGAAGGCATAGAACTCACCATATACTTCAGAGAATATCACTATAGGTTTGTGACTCATAAAGGGAAAAAAAAGGATTTCCAAAGGTATGGGTAGTCTGAAGAAGGTCTTCTGCCTCTACATCCCCAAAGCATAATTTGAGGAGCTGTGACCTACCCACGACCACAGTTGAGCACTCTACATCCAGCCTTGAAGTATATAACCTGCGTTGTCTCTTTTGCTACAGAATTAGTTTCCTGAGGGCAAGAAATATGTCATATTCATGTGTTATCAGCTACAGAGTTTTATGATACCTTGCATATAGGTTGCTCTAATTTTTAAAAATCAATTTTGTTGGAAGGTTTAAAAGCCAGACATAGAACAACTGCCCTCTGAAGACCTAAGCAACACAGTAGAGTGGCTCAGAGCAGCAGCCTGGGCAGTCAGCTGCTTGATTTTATATCTCAGCCTTACTATCTGAGTGTTTAATCATGTGCCAGGAATGATCTTATATATATTATCTCACTGAATCCTCACAACAACCATAATAACATATGAAGAAACACAGGCACAGTAATGAGATATAAATCACCCAGAGTCAACAGCTGGTAAATACTTTTTCTATTTCACCTAAGAGGTATTTTGGAAATTTGTTTTAATTTTATATTTATTTATTCTTCTCAAGGTTTGAAGTGTTAATTTTTTTAATTGTTATTTAGTTTCTTAATTGCTTAAAAACAAATTTCCTTATTTATCTCTTTTTTTGTCATGGACTTCTAATTGTTACTGCATTGTAATCAGAAAGTATAGCTGCACTCTTCCCAATCCAAAGCATCTATTAAGGCTTCTTTGTGGACTAATGTATGGTCATTTTTGTAAATGTTTGATAGCATTTAAACTATTTGGCTTCCTTTAGAAAGGCATTAAGTATGACACATTCTACTAATGAATATATTTATAAAAACTGTTCAAATTCATTTTGTCTATTTTCGAATATTTCTCTTCTGTCTGCCCCAAATAACCAATGTAATATGTAGCTCTCTACAAATGAGAACACAATTATTATCACTATTTAAACAAAAGCTATATAAGATAAGGGCAAAAAGATTAATGATGCACTAATAAGAGAATTTAAAAAAAAGAAAACAAAACTACACATTTGCTAATTCCTCATCTATTATAAGAAGAAATCAATATGTATCATTTTATTCCTCAAGCTGTAAGATAAGAATATTTGTATTAATGGGGATGATTACTAGTAGACATAAAAATATGCTTCAGTATATACTTTCAAGTTACTGGTATGTGACAAAGGAGTTGGGAGCGGGTACAAAGGAAATAGATATTACATATCAACAGAAAGGAAACAGAACACAGCAAGAAAGCCAAAAATGAGATCATACCTAAATAAACGTGAATATAAGAGAATTAAGTTCAAATATCTATCATAGCAATAAAGGTACGTGAGATAAAAACCACTTTTTAAAAGAAATTGACTCGTACATTGAGAAGAGATAAAAGAAACAATAAGTCCCAAAAATATGCTGTACACAAGATGATATCAAAGACACTATAATTCATAGCATGAATATAAAAGAGTGAGCAAAGGAAAATCAGAAGCATAAAACAAAAAGTGGGTTTTTTTGTTTGACAAACCAATGTTTGCCAAAAGTGAACACAATATATAGAACATTAAACAAAAACAGAGTTGCTCTTTTTTGATGAAGTTGCTCTTTCTTTGCTTAGGAAAGTTTCTTAGCGAGAATACATAGATGATATATTTTAAGGTTCCTTGAATATTTAAGTTTATTTTTAGGTTAATTTCATACACAAATGAAAACATGGCTAATATGAAATACAAGGGGCACATTCATTTACCTTTATCAACTCTTTATGTATCACTCAGTTGACTATTGGTATCTAAAGCCCCCACGAAAATACGGAAGCTAGCTTGATTTTTTTATATAACACTTTTGAATGAAATGTTTCTTCTGATTGGATATTTAATATTAACAGCATAATATATACCTCGCATACACTGCTGCCTTTAATTCTTGCAGCAACTCTGTGATATTTGAGATTCATTGAAACACACTCAAAGTTATCAGCTGGTCTTAGTGATGATAAAGAAGGCAGACACTATGATACTTTGAATAAACTGCCCCCAAACTGTTCCACTTATACAGTACTTTCTGAGACAAATTCCAAGGAATTTGCTAAAACCCTGTTGCTGATATAAAGATCTTCCTGACATTGTATTTTATCAGAGCCCATAATACTAATATCAAGCATATATCAATATATGATAAGACTTAGGACATATTATCTCAAAAACAAGTTTTCACCTACAAGTTAATTCTTCCACAGAATTTTCTCACACTTTAAAATACTTTTATATACTTAAACACACAGAAAATTTTAGTATAAGATAATCAATACTCACATAATCACAACCCAGAATCAATAATATGCTAATAACTGTTTACTATCTTTGCCTTATATTTCTCTTTAACTATTGTTTAAAAAAACTACTCATTCCAGACTTTGAGTCTTTCTTCAAGTCATTCTGCTTCCTTTCATCTCAGAGAAAACAATCCAACTCATCTAGGTTTCTATACTTTCTTATATTCATTACCATGTTAAATTGCATTGCAGAAGATTGATTTATATATATATATATATATATATATATATATATAATAGTCATGCTGTACTTTGTAAATACAACACTTTATTTTTTTTAAATCTATCACATTTGAAATGTTTTAACACACTTAAAAAGCAAGTTCATTAATCTCTGAGTACCTGAGAAGAATATGGGTTCTCTATTTGCTGTAGTCAAGAGCCATATGTGTTAGGTCTTTTATATCTATTAGATCAAGCTTGTTAATTGAATTCTTCAGACCTTCTGTAACCTTGAAAATTGTTTTGCCTCCTTGATTTACTAGTTACTAAAAAGGCATACGCAAATCTCCTGCCATAACTATGGATTAGTCAAATTCTTTTTATTACTCTGTCAATTTTTGCTTTAAATATACACTTTTTAACAATTTTTTCCTTTGTGAAGAAAACTTTTAAGGCTTACTCTCTTAGCAGCTTTCAAATATTGTTAACTATCACCATGCTGTATATTACATCCCCAGGTCTTATTTATTTTAAACTGGAAGTGTGTACCTTTTGAACACCTTCACCTTTTCAATATTTAATACTAAAATATTTAAATATGCTTCAAATATTTTGAAGCCATGATATATAAAGTTTAATTTTATTATTTATTGATAGAGTGAGTGAGTGAAGTCGCTCAGTCGAGTCCGACTCTTTGCGATCCCATGGACAGAGGAGTCCATGGGATTCTCCAGGCAAGAGTACTGGAGTGGATTGCCATTCCCTTCTCCAGGGGATCTTCCCGACCCGGAGATCGAACCCGGATCTTATGGGACACCCTTTTTGTCCCTATTAATAATTCACATGTTAAAACTTTTTTATTAATTTTTTTACTTCCTGGTACTTTTTTTCCCCCAAATGTATCTTACATATCTGGGTCACTATATAATATTTTGTGTCTAGAAAGTTTGGCCAACTCATGCGAAGAGTTGACTCATTGGAAAAAACTCTGATCCTGGAGGGGTTGGGGGCAGGAGCAGAAGGGGATGAAAGAGGATGAGATGCTGGATGGCATCACTGACTCGACGGACACGAATCTGAGTGAACTCCGGGAGTTGGTGATGGACAGGGAGGCCTGGCATGCTGCTATTCATGGGGTCGCAAAAAGTCGGACACGACTGAGTGACTGAACTGACTGACAGATGTAATATATCTACAAAAGGTCTGAAAAATTTGAGTCTCCCTTTTACATATGTGAATTTAATCTACTTTTATAATGATTTATGGTATGTCCTATCCTATCTCCACCATCTTCTTTTGTGTTTTATTTTAATAATGATTTTTCTTTGCTTCATTTGCTTCATTCTTTTTCTGCCCTTGTACTGAATTACATTTTTTCTTCTTTATTTTTCCCCTTTATTTCCCTCTACTGATTAGAAATAGATTTAGTAATATATTTGTTTTTATTTGTCTACCTCAGAACTAGAGGTAGACAATTCTTTCAGACTAGAACAATTCTTTCAGTCTGTTTCAAAAATCTGATGAAACTTCATTTTTTCAAGCCTATGTTTTCATAAATTTTCTAAAATTCTAGACCATCAAACTTGTTTTCAAACATTTTTTTCTCCCCAACTCTCTATTCATTTATAACTCATATATAGGTCTTCTCACTCCATATTCCCATGTCTTTTCATTTCTTCTTCCTATTTTCCAACACTTAATTTGTCTGTGTTGTATTCTAAATATCTTCCTCCCTTCAGCTATAGCTAGTCTTTTCCTTGTCATATATATTATTATTTTAATTTCAAAAATCACATGTGTTTAATTTCTGAAATTTATATTTCTGTATTTTAAATTATCCCTATATTTTTTTCATAACGTTCTGATTTTGTCTAATAATTGATATTTATTTTTTATTATTTTTAACACATGGAAAATAACCCTTTGGTTATTTCATACAGATTTCTCTTGGCATTTAAATCAAGCCATTTTGTACATATGCTATCATTTTGTACATATGCTATCATTTCTTCCTATTACATATTATTATGCTTTGTGATGTCATTCCCTGAGTGCTATTTCCTGGATATCTATGGGGAAAAATAGTCTCTTACATTTATCTGAAAAAGCATTCATATTTAGAATGCGTAAAAAACTGTGTACATCAAAATAAGACAAAAAAAGACACCAAATTTTTAAGAATTGAAGAGACACTATACAAAAGATGATATATAAGTGACCAATAAACAAGAAAACCTCATTACTCACAGTTGCTGCAGCTGGAGGTCTACGAGGCACATCTAATGGCTACCACAGTTCACCACTTACATTCCTTCCACAGGCAATTCTTCCTGAGGAGAAATACAAAAAAGGAAAGTTAATGGGATGAACCACATCCCTGTCAAACCAATAACCTCAGGGCCATATTGCCATGCACGCTCTTCTTTATATGGTATTCATTCTAAATTATCCCACCTGTAGCTATCACTTCTGTTGGCCTAAGTGATGGGCTGATCCAAACTTTCAAAAAAGGTCATTAATGGAAAGAAATGACAAACCAACAGAATGGGAGGCAATATTCTCAATACATGAAAGTGACAAGGCTTATATTAAAAATATATAAAGAAATTCTATAAACTAATAAGAAAAAGACAGATAACTCAATAATAAAGTAACAGACTTTAATCAAATACTTTTTTTTTAAAGGTATGTTCCAAAGGCCAATCAGTCAATTTAGTTCAGTCACTTAGTCATGTCCAATTCTTCACAACCCCATGGATTGCAGCATGCCAGGCTTCCCTATCCATCACCAACTCCCAGAGCTTACTCAAACTCATGTCTATTGAGTCAGTGATACTATCCAACCATCTCATTTTCTGTTGTCCCCTTTTCCTCCTGCCTTCAATCTTTCTCAGCATCATGGTCTTTTCCAATGAGTGAGTTGTTCTCATCAGGTGGCCAAAGATTTGGAGCTTCAGCTTTAGCATCAGTCCTCCCAATGAATATTCAGGACTTATTTCCTTTAGAATGGACTCATTGGATCTCCTTGCAGTCCAGGGAACTCTCAGGAGTCCTCTCCAACACCACAGTTCAAAAGCATCAATTCTCGGCGCTCATATTTCTTCATAGTTCAACTCTCACATCCATACATGACTACTGGAAAAACCATAGCTTTGACTAGATGGACTTTTGTTGGCAAAGTAATGTCTCTGTTTTTTAATAGGCTGTCTATGTTGGTTATAGCTTTTATTCCAAGGAGAAAGCATCCTTTAATTTCATAACTGCAATCACCATCTGCAGTGACTTTGGAGCCCCCCCAAAATAAAGTCTCTCACTGTTTCCATTATTTCCCTGTCTATTTGCCATGAAGTGATGGGACCAGATGCCATGAACTTAGTTTCTGAATGTTGAGTTTTAAGCCAATTTTTTCACTCTCCTCTTTCACTTTCATCAAGAGGCTCTTTAGTTCTTCTTCACTTTCTGCCATAAGGGTGGTGTCATCTGAATATCTGATGTTATTGATATTTCTCTCGGCAAACTTGATTCTAGCTTGTGATTTATCCAGCCTGGCATTTTGCATGGTGTACTCTGCACATAAGTTAAATAAGCAGGGTGACAATAAACAGCCTTGACGTACTCTTTTCCCAATTTGGAACCAGTCTGTTGTTCCAGGTACAGTAAACATGTATTTGTTGTTCCAAAGGCCAATAAATATATGAAAAAGTAATCAACTCTTTAGTCATTAGAAGAATTAAAATTAAGTGTACTATGAGATACCACTCCCCACATACCAATATGACTAAAGTGAAAATAACGGACATTGCCAAGGATTAATGGCAATGGGGAGCAACTGGAACACTCCTACACTGCTGATGGAAGTATAAATTGGTACAGCCACTATGGGAAACTTTTTAGCAATATCTATTAATACTGATCTTTTAAGTCTACTTTCAGGTATATATTCAACAGAAATGATACATATTTTTCCTAAAACATATTGTAGTATAACTATCTATAATAGCCCCAAACTGAAAAAAAAAATCCATCATAATACAATGGATAAAGTCATATTTTTATATGTGCTATTTCAGTTATTCACTGTTGTTTAGCAAACTACCCTAGAACTTAGGGCTTAAACCATGATTTATTATTTTTGAAAATTGTGTATAGGTTGGCCAGGAGGTTCTTCTACTAGTCTTGTCTAGATTCACTCATGTGGCTACAGTCATCTGATGTCTCACCTGAATCTGTAGGTCCAAGATGGCCTCTGGAACATGGTTCTGGTTGTCAGTGGGTAACCTCTATTCTCCCATCATGCAGAGACTTTCATCTACAGTAGGATACTTTAGGCTTCTTCACAGCATGGTAATAAAAGGACCTAAGAAGGCAAGAGAGAAATCTGCACATGTTCTTAGGGCTAAGCCCTAGAACTTACATAATATAATTTCCACCACAAACTATGCCAAAGCATTTATAAGATGAGCTCAGATTTAAGACACTGAAGAAATAGTCTCTTTTTGAAAGGAGAAGCATCAATAACACATTGCAGAGGGGCATGAACACAGAGAGGCCTGATTTATTGGGAGCCATCATTACAGCAATCTACCACAACCAATATACAACAATGAAAATGAATCAATTACTGCTATAAGCAACAACAGGGATGAACCTCACAATGTTGAGCAAATGATGCAAGTCACAAATATATATAACTTGTTCCATTTATATAAAATGCAAAAATCTGCAAAAGGAATACATGAAAGAGTCCAACGAATATATCTGTGGTGCTACTGATGTTTTATTCCTTGACCTATGCAGTCATCATATGTGAATTTTCACTTGTGATCATTTATTGTTTTGTTCTTTTGATCTCTGTAATTTTCTATACATTTGTTATACTTCAGGAGAAATTTTATAGACCAGAATAATAACCAAAAAAAGCATTGTTAAAATAATGGACACAAATATTCTTTAATTCCATTCAGGTAGTCCTAAAATATGAGCTGATGGATTATTCATTCCACTGCGGCAAGACTGAGAAAGAATCAAAGGCTGTGGGAGTCAGTCTTGGGGAAATTTATGTCTATATTACCTTATTTTGCTTAAGCCTCTACATTAAGGATCAGTTTCTTGGTCATCACTTCTTTTTGATATTTTCTTCTCCTCACACTCCTCCATTTACTACTGCTGATCATGGCCAAGGTAATTATTTCTAGGAGATTATTTCTTATGTCTTCTTGTTTATCTACCTTAGATAGTGTTCTAGTCCCAGAACTTCAGTTCTGCTTATCTAAGGAAGTAAAGAATATTCTTCATATTTTTCCTGGCAAGTCAGGTCATTTAACTCTACTAAGCCCCAAATAATCATGATGGTGTGATCACTCACCTAAAGTCAAACATCCTGTAGTGTGAAGTCATCTGGGCCTTAGAAAGCATCAGTACAAACAAAGCTAGTGGAGGTGATGGAATTCCAACTGAGCTATTTCAAATCCTAAAAGATGATGCTGTGAAAGTGCTACACTCAATATACCAGCAAATTTGGAAAACTCAGCAGTGGCCACACAACTGGAAAAGGTCAGTTTTCATTCCAATCTCAAGGAAAGGTAATGCCAAAGAATATTCAAACTACTGCACAACTGTACTCATCTCACACTTTAGAAAAGCAATGCTCAAAATTCAAGCCAGGCTTCAACAGTATGTGAACCAAGAATTTCAGATGTTCAAGTTGAATTTAGAAAAGGCAGAGGAACCAGAGATCAAATTGTCAATATCCATTGAATCATAGAAAAAGCAAAAGAATTCCAGAAAAAAAATCTCCTTCTGTGTCATTGACTACCCTAAAGTCTTTAAATATGTGGATCAAAACAAACTGGAAAATTCTTCATGAAATGGGAATACCGAACTAACCTTACCTGACTCCTGAAAAATCTGTTTGCAGGTCAAGAAACAACAGTTAAAATCGGACATGGAACAATGGACTGGTTTAAAATTGGGAAAGGAGTGCATCAAGACTGTATATGGTCACCCTGATTATTTAACTTATATGGAGAAAATATCATCAGAAATGCTGGATGAAGCACAACCTGGAATCAAGATTGCTGGGAGAAATATCAATAACCTTAGATGTCGGGGGCCAGCGTGAGGAATCCACCCGTGACAGAGTCACGTGGCACCTCAGATGGCAGAGCAATTTGAGTTATCAGATTTCTCCCTGGTTTTTCCTGAGTACGTACCCCCAAAATAAGAATTTGTCTGTATTTGTCTGTTTCCCCACTGTTCTCTGCCAGTTTCTCGGAAAGAGTTAATTCAAAGCTTTATCTTCCTGCATTTGAAAGGAGTGTTTCAGTCCAATCCCCTTTGATAATTCTCTAGCCTGCCTAAATAGGTTCCCCTGACCTTTTACAAGCTTGTGAATTGCTCACAATCCCCAACTGTGAGGGGCAAAAAAGGCCTTGAAGTGTTTCAAAGTTACAAATCTTTTCTAAGAGCCAAAGCTTTAGTAGTGATATAGACTTCACTGTTGCCTCAATGATCACTGCCAGACCTCATTATTTGCACCTGGAAGTTTCTGCTCTACAAACAATATTTAGAAAAAGATATGTAGTAGTTTTTTGATGTTAGCAACACTAGGCCTTTGAGTTAATTGCTTTCTTTGATAAATCATTGTACTCCCTCTTGCTTGCTGTGTCCTTGCTATGTGAGAATGCAACTTTGTTTAGTGCCTCCCGAGAATGGTGCCAGACCTTGGAAAAAATAACACTTATCAGAAAAGAGCTGTAAATTGTCGAATTGGCCTTTTGGCTGGAAGATGATGTAAATTATCTAAGACTTGTGTATACAACTAGGTATGCAAAGAATAAGCCTGGTCTCAATAAGAGTCAGGGCTGCTGTCATTGCCAAAATTTGTGAAACCCATTGATCTTCATTGTATAAAAAGAACATGTGAATAATAAAGTGGGGGCCAGTTTCGGGAGCAGTTTTCTCAGAGCAGTTTCTTGGACCAGTTTTCTCAGAGACAGTTTCTCAGAGCAGGTTTTCTGGACCAGATCTTCTCAGACTGGTTTCACAGACCAGTTTCTCAGATGGCTCTCCTAAACTCATTTAAAGATATTTGGCTCCCCCCATGTCTCTCTCTCCCTATCTTCTTGAACTCTAATTCAAGGCTGAATTCCCATCTGGAGCAGGAGGCTCACCAGTCTACTTACTTGCCCTGGCCCTAAGTTCTGCAAGAAAAGTGACCCACAGTGGGGCCCCTTTAGAGATTCAAGCGGAAGCCGGTGGCCTACGTAGATGGTGCAAATCTCTTGTCTTGAGATTTTATTGGCTTTCCCTGTAAACTAAGTTATTCAGCCTCCTATTTTTCTAGTAATTTCCTACTATTCTATCCTGTCCTGAGCTATCCTGTCCTATCCTGTCCTGTCCTGTCCTATCTCGCCCGCTCTGTCCCCGCTTTGAATATCCCTGGATCCACCGGGGCTGGACCCCGGCACTTAGATATGCAGATGAGATCACACTTATGGCAGAAAGTGAAGAGGAACTTAAGAGCATCTTGATGAGGGTGAAAGAAGAGAGTAAAAAAGCTGGCTTGAAGCTCAACATTCAAAAAAAGATGATCATGGCATCTGGTCCCATCACTTTATGATGAATAGATGAGGAAACAATGGAAACAGTGACAGATTATTTTCTTGGGCTCCAAAATCACTGCACATGGTTACTGCAGCCATGAAATTAAAAGACACTTGCTCCTTGGAAGACAAGCTATGTCCAATCTAGACAGCATACTAAAAAGCAGAGACATTACTTTGCCAACAAAGGTCCATCTTGTCAAAGCTATGGTTTTTCCAGTAGTCACGCATGTATGTGAGAGTTGGACTATAAAGAAAGCTGAGCACTGAAGAATTGATGCTTTTGAACTGTGGTGTTGGAGAAGACTCTTGAGAGTCCCTTGGACTGCAAGGAGATCAAATTAGTCAATCCTAAAGGAAATCATCCCTGAATATCATTGGAAGGACTGATGCTGAAGCTGAAGCTCCAATACTTTAGCCACCTGATGCAAAGAATTAACTCATTGGAAAAGCCTCTAATGCTGGGAAAGATTGAAAGCAGGAGAAGGGGATGACAGAGGATGAGATGGTTGGATGGTATCACCGACTCAATGGACATGAGTTTGAGCAATCTCTGGGAATTTTACATGGATAGGGAAGCCTGGCGTGCTGCGTCCATGGGGTCGCAAAGAGTCAGACATGACTGAGCAACTGAAA
This sequence comes from Aepyceros melampus, assembly GCA_006408695.1. Lineage (NCBI taxonomy): Eukaryota > Metazoa > Chordata > Mammalia > Artiodactyla > Bovidae > Aepyceros > Aepyceros melampus. The sequence continues at coordinate 44,285 of SJXQ01001143.1, forward strand.
TGACTGACACTTCATGATTTCAACGAGATTTAAATGAGATTTTCATTCTCATTTAAATGTGATTTAAATGAGATTTCCCAGAAGTTCCCCCATTTAGTTTGCTACCATATTGAGTCACTTTTCTCAGAAATGCAGCTTCTTGCAGCTTTTTCTTAAATGAGTTCAAATCATTTTGTATATAAGCAATACTGTGCAGAAGTTAACATTGTAGACTTTGGAATCTAAGTGTCTGAGTTCACATCTTGGCCTTGACCTTAGACAGATTATTTTCCTCTTATCGGCCTCAATTTCCATGTTTATAAAATAGAGATACCTCCTGTTAATTGCCTCTGTACCAAAATCTCACTGGGCTTAAGTTTTCTTTTAAAGAGGAGACAATATCCCCCAAACACATCTATGTGCCAAAACCTGTAAAGAAGGTCTCAAGTATATGTCAATTGTATTCCCTGAAACTTAATTATACATAAACCATTATTTCAGTATCTGTCTGATCATCTCTTCTTAAACATGAGTTCGTGATAACTGGCCTGGAAGCTAGCTATCAGTCAACACAGGAATTGTTGTTTATGCTAAATCTTTTATTTTCATTGAATTGAAGTTTAGAGTTTACAAGTAATTAGTTGATTTTAAACTTAAAATATTATTAGGTAGGTAGGATAGATATTATTATCGCTATTTTATAGGCCAGAAACCTGAAACTTGGAAAGCTGCATTTACTCAAGAAAGTAAATTGCAGAGCTGAAACTCAAATCTAAGTTGTCTGAGTTCAGATCTAGTGTATCTAGTTAGATCTAGTCAACTGTCTCCACAAAGATGGAGACATGCTATATGTTCAATGCGATCCTCTAATGTATGTGGACTGTAATCACAGAATGTCATCCCATCCTTAAGTGACAGTAGATTTCCTTCATAAGAACCTCATCAAAATCATGATTCCTCTTCCCAGAAAAACCCATATTAGTTGTCAGCCACATGTGCGAAACACACACGTGCACACACAAATACATATGGGCGCACGCGTGTGTGCACACACACACACACACATTTCACATCCTTTTGCAAGTAGTTACAAGAGTTTTAAGGATGCTCTGAACCACAAAGCCAAGTTTAGAGAAATGTCTCCCTTATAGATGCTGATGTCCTCCAAGGCTGATTTTATAGAAGCTTTACTGTGTATATTTTGGTTATAGTGCTATATATTTATTTTATTTTCAAATTTCTTTATCCAAGGCATATATCCTTATTTTAAAAATATTTAAAGATGCATATAGGTGATTTGATCTACATGGTAAAAAAAGAAATTTAACTGAAATACTCAAGAGTTCACTTCTATTTTCCTAGAAGTTGTCTTAACACATTATGGATTCTTATATGTTTACAGAATTGAATTGAATTGTTAAATAATAGTTATATATTTGAATTTAATTATATATATATGAAATGTAATGTGCAATCAAATTGCCAACATCTGTTGGATCATCAAAAAAGTTCAACAAAAAACATCTATTTCTGCTTTAGTGACTATGCCAAAGATTTTGACTGTGTTTCACAAAAAACTGTGAAAAATTCTTAAAGAGATGGGAATACAGACCACCTGACCTGCATCCTGAGAAATCTGTATGCAGGTCAAGAAGCAACACTTAGAACTGTACATGGAACAACAGACTGGTTCTAAATCAGGAAAGGAGTATGTCAAGGCTGTGTATTGTCACCCTGCTTATTTAACTTATATGCAAAGTACATCATGCAAAATGCCGGGCTGGATGAAGCACAAGATGGAATCAAGATTGTCAAGAGAAATATCAACAACCTCAGATATGCAGATGACACCAGTCTTATGGCAAAAAGCAAAGAAGAACAAAAGAGCCTCTTGATGAACGTGGAAAAGGAGAGTGAAAAAGTTGGCTTAAAACTCAACATTCAGAAAACTAAGATCATAGTGTCAGGTCCAATCACTTCATGGCAAATAGGGAAATAATGGAAAGAGTGAGAGACTATTTGGGGGTCACCAAGATCACCACAGATGGTGACTACAGCCTTGAAATTAAAAGATGCTTGTTCCTTGGAAGGAAAGCTATGATCAACATAGACAGCATATTAATAAGCAGAGACATTACTTTACCAACAAAATCCATCTAGTCAAAGATATGGTTTTTCCAGTAATCATGTATGGATGTGAGAGTTGAACTATGAAGAAAGCTGAGTGCTGAAGAATTGATGTTTTTGAGCTGTGGAGTTGGAGAAGACTCTTGAGAGTCCCTTGGACTGCAAGGAGATACAAACAGTCCTTCCTAAAGGGAATACATGCTGAATATTCATTGGAAGGTCTGATGCTAAAGCTGAAACTCCAATACTTTGGCCACCTGATGAGAAGAACTGACTCATTGGAAAAGACCCTGATGCTGCGAAAGACTGAACGCAAGAGGAGAAGGGGAAAACAGAGGATGAGACGGTTGGATGGCATCACTGACTCAATGGACTTGAGTTTGAGTAAGCTCTGAGAGTTGGTGATGGACAGGGAAGCTGTCTGGCATGCTGCAGTCCATGGGGTCACAAAAAGTCGGACATGACTGAGCGACTAAACTGAACTGAATGTGCAACGTGTTAGTCACTCAGTCATGTCCGACTCTGTGACCTCATGGACTGTAGCCTACCAGCCTCCCCTGTCCATGGAATTTTCCAGCCTCCCCTGTCCAGGCAAGAATACTGTAGTGAGGAGCAGGGCATCTTTCCAACCCAGGGTTTGAAACCAGGTCTCCAGCATTGCAGGCAGATTCTTTACCATCTGAGTCACCAGGGAAGCTGCATACACGTATTTAATTACTTCTTCAAATCACTTAGAGCAGATTTGAACAAACACTTCTTGAGCAAACTTTTAACAAAATATTTTAATATCTTAAAAGTCTGTGTCCATGATCCTTTCAGTCAATTGAGTAAATGACTAGTTTCTGATCAATATCAATTATGTGTGTGAACATTAACAAGAATGGTAACAGAGGCAAGGGCTCAAACTCTCAACCTTGCTGCACTTCTGAACCACCTGAGGGACCTTTAAAAATGCTTTATTCTGTGGCTTGTTTCAGGAATTTTGATATAATGTATGAAGTATGACCTGAACAATGGGATTTTTTTAATCTAGTTAGTTCAGTTCAATTCAGTCGCTCAGTTGTGTCCAACTCTTTGCGACCTCATGAATCCCAGCACACCAGGCCTCTCTGTCCATCACCAACTCCCGGAGTTCACTCAGAGTCACTAAGTTTGTACCAAAATTTAACAATCACTGCCCTAATGTATTTGTTTTCCTCCAGAATGGGACAATTCTCAGAAAGCACAAGAGATAATATACTTATTATATTATTATGATCTATCAAGCTAGGATAAACTGAGATTATTTTGAGGAGAGGAGCTGAATTTACCTGGAGTATACCTGACCAAAGTGATAAATTCAGCCCACTCCTTTCTAAATCAGTTTTCATTTTTCCTTATTATAAGTCATATATAACATATAAGCTCTGACTCTAGAAACATGCAGCTACATGCTGATGACATAGTCAATGTAATTAGCCTTTCCACCATGCCTGAAGAATCATAATCTATGATTTTGCTTAATCAGAATCATGGAATGTAGTATCTGGAAGCCTCACCTGAGCTGTGATGCACTTGCTTATTCTTATCATATCACAAAATGTCATGTATACCAAGTTACATTTGTGAATCATAGTTTAATAAATCCTATCAAAGGTTTTATTAAGAAAACTTCAAGGCTGAATTTCTGTCATCAGAGGAACTTTCAGGTTTTTTGCACCAGATCTAGAGTGGCTTAGGGAGCTGGAATACTAGTGAAGGGGAAAAAAGAGAAGAAATTTAGAGGAGCCCATGGAATATGGGGCCAGCCTAATAATTATAAAGTCATATTTACAATGGTATTTTTCCTGGAAATCACTTCCTCTTACACCCTCATTTCAGGAAATGCAACATTAACAACTGAAGATGTGCAGTCACCTGAGGAGCAAGAAGAGGAGAATTGGGAGAATGGTTTCAGGGTGACTCCTTTTAAATTACCTTGTGCCTCTCTCCACTCCTGCATTTAGTCAATGCAGTATAACCAGCAGAACTCTACCTGAAAAAACTGGGAGCAAAGATCTATCTCTGGAGAAGCTTTAGGCTTTTAAATGTAAATGATTAGATAAAAATGGAGTAAATGGGAAAAAATGCAAGTACATCATCATTTATTGTAGGCCTCCATTCTTTTTCCTTTCCTTTTCCAGACACTCCCATAATGTTAGTTTAATGATGCAATGTTTTTCTTAAAATTTGGTGTTTTACTTAATGATGGGCAACAGATATCCCCCTTCCCCTAAATTAAAGTATAATTCCAGGCTCAGAAAACTGATAAAAATAATTAAAAGAGAAAATAACAAAGACTGAAAAATAATCAATGTAGTAATTATGATAATGTGTCTGCATCCTGCTGGAAATGTTAATAACTATGCCTTAATAGGAAGAACTAACATTTATGAGTACTTAAGGGACTAAGCATATTTTAATAGTCAAGTTTATAGAAACAGGAAGTATCAATAGAATGGTGATTACTAGTGGCTGAACCAGACATCTTGGAATGTGAAGTCAAGTGGGCCTTAGAAAGCATCACTACGAACAAATTAGTGGAGGTGATGGAATTCCAGTTGAGCTGTTTCAAATCCTGAAAGATGATGCTGTGAAAGTGCTGCACTCAATTTGCCAGCAAATTTGGAAAACTCAGCAGTGGCCACAGGACTGGAAAAGATCAGTTTTCATCCCAATTCCAAAGAAAGGCAATGCCAAAGAATGCTCAAACTACCGCACAACTACACTCATCTCACATTACTAGTAAAGTAATGCTCAAAATTCTCCAAGCCAGACTTCAGCAATATGTGAACCGTGAACTCCCTGATGTTCAAGCTGGTTTTAGAAAAGGCAGAGGAACCAGAGATCAAATTGCCAACATCCGCTGGATCATGGAAAAAGCAAGAGAGTTCCAGAAAAACATCTATTTCTGCTTTATTGACTATGCCAAAGCCTTTGACTNCGTGAACTCCCTGATGTTCAAGCTGGTTTTAGAAAAGGCAGAGGAACCAGAGATCAAATTGCCAACATCCGCTGGATCATGGAAAAAGCAAGAGAGTTCCAGAAAAACATCTATTTCTGCTTTATTGACTATGCCAAAGCCTTTGACTGTGTGGATCACAGTAAACTGTGGAAAATTCTGAGAGAGATGGGAATACCAGACCACCTGACCTGCCTCTTGAGAAATCTGTATGCAGGTCAGGAAGCAAAAGTTAGAACTGGACATGGAACAACAGACTGGTTCCAAATAGGAAAAGGAGTACGTCAAGGCTGTATATTGTCACTCTGCTTATTTAACTTATATGCAGAGTACATCATGTGGAAAAGGCAATGGCAACCCACTCCAGTACTCTTGCCTGGAAAATCGCATGGACAGAGTAGCCTGGTAGGCTGCGGTCCATGGGGTTGCTAAGAGTCGGACACGACTGAGCAACTTCACTTTCTTTTTTCACTTTCATGCATTGGAGAAGGCAATGGCAACCCACTCCAGCACTCTTGCCTGGAGAATCCCAGGGACGGCAGAGCCTGGTAAGCTGCTGTCTATGGGTTCACAAAGAATCGGACATGACTGAAGCAACTTAGCAGCAGCAGCAGAGTACATCATGAGAAATGCTGGGCTGGATGAACCACAAGCTGGAACCAAGATTGCCAGGAGAAATCTCAATAACCTCAGATATGCAGATGACACCACCCTTACGGCAGAAAGTGAAGAGGAACTAAAGAGGCTCTTGATGAAAATGAAAAAGGAGAGTGAAAAAGTTGGCTTAAAGCTCAACATTAAGAAAACAAAGACACGGCATCTGGTCCCATTGCTTCATGGCAAATAGATGGAGAAACAGTGGAAACAGTGGCAAACTTCATGTTTGGGGGCTCCAGAATCACTGCATATGGTGAGTTCAGCCATGAAATTAAAAGATGGTTACTCAATGGAAGGAAAGTTATGACCAACCTAGACAGCAGAGACATTACTTTGCCAACAAAGGTCCATTGAGTCAAAGGCTATGGTTTTTCCAGTAGTCACGTATGGATTGAGACTTGGACTGTAAAGAAAGCTGAGCACCAAAGAATTGATGCTTTTGAACTGTGGTGTTGGAGAAGACTCTCGAGAGTCACCAGGACTGCGAGGAGATCCAACCAGTCCATCCTAAAGGAAATCAGTTCTGAATATTCATTGGAAGGACTGATGTTGAAGCTGAAACTCCAATACTTTGGCCACCTGATGTGAAAAGCTGACTCATTTGAAAAGACCCTGATACTGGGAAAGATTGAAGGCAGGAGGAGAAGGGATGACAGAGGATGCAGTGGTTGGATGGCATCACCGACTCATGGGTATGAGTAAACCCCGGGAGTTGGTGATGGACAGGGAGGCCTGGCGTGCTGCAGTCCATGGGGTCGCAAAGAGTCGGACACAACTGAATGACTAAACTGAACTGAACTGAATGAGACCTATTTATGTAATCAAAGGGTTGGAAAATAGCATCAAGATACAGAAATTTGAAAAGAGAAAATGTAAGAGGGAAAAATAAGACATGTTTAAGCCAGGTACTTCTATATCAAATGAACAGGAATTCTAAACAGAAAAAAAAGAAAAAGGAGAACGTATTATTAAACAACAAATATGAGTGACAAAGAGGTCAAAGAAGGGCAGAGGTTCCTAACTTTTTGTTCTAAAAAGTTGGGAGTCAAATTAACTTCAGAAGATATGTTGGTCAGGGTGTTTTTTTAAGAGGCAAATGCATGAGAATAAGGAGAAAGTGATGTGCAGGAAGAGAGGCAAGCAGGGAAGTTAGTATCAATGAGTTCCATCAAAACAGAAGCTGAGAGAGAAAGCAGAGAATCAGTAAGCAAGAAAGAACAGCATGCATACATTTTTACAGATAATGAAGGAACACTACCACTAAAATCAAACACAGTTCAAAGTTATTGGGGAGGCAGATGAATAACTTAGCAGTGGTTTTTTTTTCTGGAGTAAGGCAGAGGGAAGAAGCAAATTAAACTGTTGTTAAGTTTGGTTCTTAATGAGGGCTGTGTTTAGACTTTATTTAATTGGCAGTGGGGATTAATTGAAGATTTTTAGACAGAAGGGATGAAAAGATGAAGATAAGATCTTACTCAGTGCTTACTCTTCTGGCACATACAAGGGGCCTGATGATACACGTGCTCATGGAGGGTCACACTCGCATCAATGTACAAGAACAGGGAATGGGCGCAGGTGGGGGCTGGAGACAGTGAGAAAACAGAAAGGCAGATGGGGGAGGAGTCTGCCCTCCAGAGAGGCAGACACTAGAGAGAGAATTGAAAGATCACACCAGATGGAGTGGGAGAACAAGCAATGGAGAGCAACATCCAAGATAAACCAAAGCTTATCTGGGGCGTGGAGAGGATCAGTACCACCAGGGCTAGTTACAGGGAACACAAGAAGAACTGTAGTTTTGTGGGAGTGATTTTGCAAATCTAGTTTGCCATATAATAGACATATATTGGTATTAGTTAAAAAACTATATATGAAAAGCAGCAGAGCCCAGAGAACAACAACAAAAAGATACTGTCTTCACAGAGGAAGGTTTCTGTCACTTGGAAATGATTTCTGTTGAGTCCCAAGCACACCGCCATAGGCAGTGAAAGTAAGATGCTCAGTCATGTCCGACTGTTTGTGGACCCCATGGCTATACAGTCCATGGAATTCTCCAGGCAAGAATACTGGAGTGGGTAGCATTTCCCTTCTCCAGGGGATCTTCTCAACCCAAGGATCAAACCTAGGTCTCCTGCATTGCAGGCAGATTCTTTACCAGCTGAGCCACAAGGGATGCCCAAGAATACTGGAGTGGGTAGCCTAACATTCTCCAGTGGATCTTCCCGACCCAGAAATTGAACCATGGTCTCCTGCATTGCAGGCAGATTCTTTACCAACTCAGCCATCAGGGAAGCTCTAAATCTTAGCTGCAATATCAGGGCTGGAGGAATGGCTGAGCACAGACCACCAACTGGCCCCAACATGGCCCTTTAACCTGGTTCCATGAACAATCACATGATTCATTCCTACCTTTATACCTACTCCCAATTCTATTTTCAGCATTATTCGTTGGGGCATAGACAGAGATCATTCTGTCGTTTTTGAGACTGCATCCAAGTACTGCATTTCGGACTCTTGTTGACTATGAAGGCTACTCCATTTCTTCTAAGGGATTCTTGCCCACAGTAGTAGATATAATGGCCTCTGAGTTAAATTCACCCATTCCAGTCCATTTTAGTTCACTGATTCCTAAAATGTCGACGTTCACTCTTGCCATCTCCTGTTTGACCACTTCCAATTTGCCTTGATTCTTGGACCTAACATTCCAAGTTCCTATGCAATATTGTTCTTTACAGCATTGGACTTTATTTCCTTCAGCAGCACATCCACAACTGGGTGTGTTTTTCCTTTGGCTCCGTCTCTTCATTTTTTCTGGAGTTTTTTCCCCACTGTTCTCCAGTAGCAGATGGGCACCGACCAACCTGGGGAGTTCATCTTTCAGTTTCCTTTTTGCCTTTTCATACTGTTCATGGGGTTCTCAAGGCAAGAATACTGAAGTGGTTTGCCATTCCCTTTTCCAGTGGACCACATTTTGACAGAACTCTCCACCATGACCCATCTGTCTTGGGTGACCCTACATGGCACGGCTCATAGTTACACCAAGTTAGATAAGGCTGCGGTCCATGTGACCAGTTTGATTAGTTTCTGTGATTGTGGCTTCCCAGGTGGCCCAGATGGTAAAGTGTCTGCCAGCAATGCAGGAGACCCAGGTTTGATCCCTGGGTTGGGAAGATTCCCTGGAGAAGGAAATGGAAACCCACTCCAGTACTCTTGCCTGGAAAATTCATGGATGGAGGAGCCTGGTAGGCTACAGTCCATGGGGTTGCAAAGACTTGACTGAGGGACTTCACTTTCACTTTCTTTTTGTGACTGTGGTTTTCATTCTGTCTGCCCTCTGATGGATACGAATAAGAGGCTTATGGAAGCTTCCTGATTGAGGGGGACCGAGGGGGAAACTGGGTCTTGTACTGATGGGTGGGGCCACACTCAGTAAATCTAATCCAATTTTCTGTTGATGGGTGGGGCCTGTGTTCCCTCCCTGTTGTTTGACCTGAGGCTAAACTATGGTGGAGGCAATGAAGATAATGGTGCATGCGTTGCTGCACTCAGTGCCCCCAATCCTGCTCAGGGGGGCCACCACTGACCCACGCCTCTGCTGGAGACTTTTGGACACTCATGAGGAAGTCTGGGTCAGTCTCTTGTGGGGTCACAGTGCCTTTCTCCTGGGTCCTGGTGCACACAAGGTTTTGTCTGTGCTGTTCAAGAGGCACAAGATTTAGAAAAGGCAGAGGAACCAGAGATCCAATTGATCCTTTGGATCACTGAAAAAACAAGAGAGTTCCAAAAAATCTACTTCTGCTTTATTGACTATGTCAAAGCCTTTGACTGTGTGGATCACAACAAACTGGAAAGTTCTGAAAGAGATGGGAATACCAGACCACTTGACCTGCCTGCTTAGAAATCTGTATGCAGGTCGGGAAGCAACAGTTAGAAATGGACATGGAACAACAGACTGGTTCCAAATAGGAAAAGGACTACTTCAAGGCTGTGTATAGTCACCCTGCTTGTTCAACTTATACGCAGGGTACATCATGAGAAATGCAGGGCTGGAGGAAGCACAAGCTGGAATCAAGATTGCCAGGAGAAATCTGAATAACCTCAGATATGCAGATGACTACGTTGAAAGTCAGGAATGGTGGCAGTAAGGAGATACCCCTCTCCCAAGGGAAGGTGCAGTGGCTGTGCTTTGCTGGAGCAGCCGTGAAGAGATACCCCACACCCAAGGTAAGAGAAACCCAAGTAAGATGGTAGGTGTTGCAAGAGGGATTCAGAGGGCAGACACTCTGAAACCATACTCACAGAAAACTAGTCAATCTAATCACACTAGGACCACACCCTTGTCTAACTCAAAGAAACCAAGCCATGCCTGCGGGGCAATCCAAGATGGGTGGGTCATGGTGGAGAGGTCTGACAGAATGTGGTCCACTGGAGAAGGGAATGGCAAGCCACTTCAGTATTCTTGCCTTGAGAACCCCATGAACAGTATGAAAAGGCAAAATGATAGGATACCAAAAGAG
>SJXQ01001143.1:54577-108968 GCA_006408695.1 Aepyceros melampus
TTGTCTGACTCAATGAAACCAAGCCATGCCTGCAGGGCAACCCAAGATGGGAGGGTCATGGTGGAGAGGTCTGACAGAATGTGGTCCACTGAAGAAGGGAATGGCAAGCCACTTCAGTATTCTTGCCTTGAGAACCCCATGAACAGTATGAAAAGGCAAAATGATAGGATAGCAAAAGAGAAACTCCCCAGGTCAATAGGTGCCCAATATGCTACTGGAGATCAGTGGAGAAATAACTCCAGAAAGAATGAAGGGATAGAACCAAAGCAAAAACAATCCCCAGTTATGGATGTGACTGGTGATAGAAGCAAGATCCGATGCTGTAAAGAGCAGTATTGCATAGGAACCTGGAATGTCAGGTCCATGAATCAAGGCAAATTGGAAGTGGTCAAACAAGAGATGGCAAGGGTGAACGTCGACATTCTAGGAATCAGCGAACTAAAATGGACTGGAATGGGTGAATGTGGGCAGGAATCCCTCAGAAGAAATGGAGTAGCCATCATGGTCAACAAAAGAGTCTGAAATGCAGTACTTGGATGCAATCTCATCTTCAAATAAAAGTCCTATAATTGCCTTTCCAAGAAACCAAAAACAAGTATGTAACATTCTAAGATTTTAAAGTTAACCTAAAGTGGAAAACGTAATAAAATCCTTGTGTCTGTAGGCAGTGGGAGAGGAGAAAGATCAAGAGGCTGGAGAACGACTCAAGTCTACAGTTTCCTGGCTTGAACATTTCTCTGAATTTCCACTTCCCTCAGTGACATTCCCCACTGGGATTTCTTCCCAGGCCCAATCCCACTCTGTCCTCTAACACTCTGGCCCTTCTGTGAAAACAATTTTCACTTTCAATGCTTCTAGATACTCGGCCACATTATCAGGAGTGCAAGTTGTATTTGACTCTCTGCTCTGTCCTTTTCATCCTATATCCAGTGAGCTCCCAGGTTCTATTAATTTTTTAAAGCTTCCCACATTTACCATTTTATTTCAGTTTCATTGCCATCACCATTTTAACAGCAGCCAACTAATTGCCAGGTAACATTCATTGGAGTCTTCAGAGCCTGGCTCAGAAAGAGCCAACAGTTTTATACATAGTGATTCAGCACCACCTTGTTCCTGACATAGTTCTGACCAGGACAGTGAATCTATTAGGCACTTCTGTTGACATCTTTGGGCTTCCCTTGTGGCTCAGCTGGTAAAGAATCCACCTGCAATGTGGGAGACCTGGGTTCGATCCCTGGGATGGGAAGATCCCCTGGAGAAGGGAAAGGCTACCCACTCCAGTATTCTGGCCTGGTCCAAAGGGTCGGACACGACTGAGGGAATTTCACTTCACTTTCACTTGAGATCCTTGACCTAGTTTTATTGGGAAAGACCTAGAATCCCAGTGCCTGAAATAAGTCCTAAGGACCTCTGCTCCACTGGGGTGTGGTTCCCCCCCAACAAAGTAAGGTTTCTACTCTGAATCACTAATTAATACTATGAGTTCCCCAGCAAGAATGGAGAATCTTGAAGTTCTACATAGCTTTTGTCATGGGAATTCTGAATCTACTTTTTCAGCTGTTCCCTGGGTCCTAGATCTGTGCTCACTCAGTCATGTCTGATTCTTTGCAACCCCATGGACTGTTTAGCCTGCTAGTCTCCTCTGTCCATGAGATTTCCCAGGCAAGAATACTGGCTGTGCTGAGTTGCTTCAGTCATGTCTGACCCTCTGCAACTCTGTGGACTGTAGCCCGCCAGGCTCCTAGGTCCAAGGGATTCTCTAGGCATGAATACTGGAGTGGGGTGCCATGCCCTCCTCCAGCAGATCTTCCTGACCCAGGGATCAAATCCAAGTCTCTTGTCTCTCCTGCACTGACAGGTGAGTTCTCTACCACTGGGAAGCACCACCTGGGAAGCCAAGAATACTGGAATGGGGTGCCATTTCTGACGCCAGGGGATCTTCCCGACCCAGGGATCAAACCCACGTTTCTTGCAGTTTCTGCACTGGCAGGCAGGTTCTTTTGCCACTGTGCCACCTGGGAAATCCTAGACCTGAATCCTGAGAATTTAGAACTAAGGCACAGTCAGATCTTGACTTTGGGTAGCTATATCATCTTGAAGTCCTTGTTGTTTTGACCCCTTGCTAGATTTGATCCTTGCACATCTAATACCACCCCTCTTTAGATCTAAAGTCATTGATCATTTAGAATACTGACAATCTCTCTAAGTGGACTGCCTTACAGAAGGATCAATAACTCCATCCTACATGGTCCTAGCTTCTTGCCATTCCTAGCTTCCTATCACATGTTTTAAAATCCAGCCCTTCTGAGTTAGATCATTCTTGATCATTATCTCATGTAACTCACAAAACAACCCAATGACATAGATATCATTATCCTCATTTGAGTAATGAGAATTTTAAAACTGAGAAAGATTACATTATAGGACACCCAGAAGGTCACGTGGCTAGACATCGGCAGAGCTGGAACTTGCACTCAGGTCTTCCTGCTTCTAGTCTCACTTTGTCTTCTCTATATTGGGTTTCCCGACACCATGTCTCACAAGCACTACTGCATGAGACTTATAATACAGCTTTTCATCTTCCAAATCATCCCATATATTACCACAGGAATATCCTACCTGAATTTCCACTGCTTTCTTATAAATTTCAGGCTCTAAATAAATTTTCCATGGTTCCTCAATTATTTATGCAAAAAGTGCCAATTCACTATCCAAACATTGGACGACCTCCATAATCTGGATCCAGCCTACCTATCAATGTTTATCTCTCACATCACTCCACAATCCAGACCAAACCCTCCTGTGCTTCAGCTACTCAGCCTAAGCTGTTTCTAGGTTCTAATTAATTCTATTAATGAATTAATCTATTTCAACTGTCAGAGTGCAGTTCAGATCCCACCATAAAAAGCCTCCCGTGACTTTACATAACCCAACTTATTTCACTCTTCTGTCAATTTTAATCATATTGGCATTTTACCACAAATTGCATTAGAGAATTACTTTTATCATACAGGGTGACTCACTGAACTTCCCTTTTCCAAATTCTCATACTTTATAATTCTTGGAGGGTGCCACCATAATCCAAAAACCTGAATTGTCACTCTCCAGCCCCTTTAGAACAGGGAATTTGTCTTAAGTTTGTGTCCCCTCTTCCAAGCTTAACACGATGCCCTAACATAGTAAGAACTCACTAAGTGAATAAATGAAGGAATACATTAGGTTTAGGAGAAGGGTGAAAAAGACAAAATCTTTTTCACTAGTACCGCCTTGAGATAATGAATTCTAAACCTTCATATATGCTAATTAATAGTGGAGGTTAAACCAATGGTATAAAAAATGTCATGCCAAAAAAAAAAAAAAGTTATGTATCATTTCCCTGGATATAAAGCCAAAAATTTTAATGATACATTTCCCTCCAAATTAAAATAGAACATTAAAATGATTTTCTGAATCAAATTTTAGAAAATTTGTTATTTATGTGTTAATATGTTCATAACAAAGGTCTTTTACAGTTCCTTGTTCTCGAGGTTATAAAAGTTATAACTACTACCATGTTTCTTCTTTTTATAAAAACTATAACGAAAACTGTTAGAACTTTTTCCAGAGTGATTAAATTGTTGGAGTCGCTCCAATAATAATGAAACTTCCTGTTGTTCTACATCCTCACCAAGATTTGTGTTGTCAGTCTTTTAAACTTTATCCATTTTGGTGAGAAGGTAGTGGTATCTTCTTGTGATTTTAAACTACATTTCCTTGATGACTAATGATGTTAAAAAAAAGTCTTTTTATGTGCACATTACACAACTAAACATATGGCTATCCTATAGGCAGGCCAGAAACTTCACTCTTAGGTATTTGCCTGAGAAAAATGAAAATATGTGCCCACAAAAAGAATTCTACATGAATGTTATCAGCAGCTTTATTCACAATACCCCCAAATAGAAACAGTTTAGGTGTCTATCTATAGAACAATTTAGCAGACTGTGCTATAGTCATACAATGGAATAAAAGGTAACAAATTCCAAGTATACATAATGGGCAGATGAATCTCAAAAGACTCTGCTAAGTGAAAGCAGATGAGTATATACTATAGATATATAGATGAGTATATACTATATGACTTCATTTATATGAAGTTCTACAACAGGCTTAATGAAACTCTGCTGGAAAAAAAAAATCAGAACAGCAGCTGCCTCAGGAGTGGAAAGGGCAATGACTGACTAAGAGGAACCATGAAGGAACTTTCCAGGGTGAAAGTAATGTTCTATATCTTGATCGGATTTTTGAACACAAGTACATGCCTTTGTCAGAACTCACTGGATGCATAAGATTTGTGTAGTTCATTTCCTGCCATTGTTTCTTTATACTGTATATAAATTTCACATTAAAAATTGTAGACAAGTGAAAAAAAACTATAATGAAGGCTCAAAAATTAAACTCCTATCCTTGCTGATTAAGAAGTCAATTATAAACAAACAAAAGGTGGTACCTTATATAATAAAGAGACCAGGCCAATTAAGTCACTGGATTTTGGTGGGCAGAGGAAGGAGGACAAAGTAAACAAGAAATTCATGTTATCAATTTTTCTCACGTAAAGATTAACTTCATGGAAATTAATATACTGACAATTAATAAGGCCAGATGGATTTAAATAAACTCTTCAGGAAAAATAAATTATCAATCCATTTAGCAAACATTCTGCCTTCAGTGCACCAAACATTTAAACAACTTAAATTTTCTGATTTCTTCCATTTGCTTAGTGTTGATGGCTCAGTCATGTCTGACTCCTTGAGACCCCATGGACTGTAGCCCACCAGGCTCCTCTGTCCATGGGATTCTCCAGGCAAGAATACTGTAGTGGGTTGCCATTTCCTCCTCCAAGGGATCTTCCCAACCCAGGGATCAAACCCACTTCTCATGTCTTCTGCTCAGCTTTGTGTAAAACATTCCACAGTAGAGTGTAATCCACTAGTTTGGTAAACCATAAAAGAACAGACAGAAATTCTCTTCTCTCTGCTCTATACCCTGAAATAGATACATTATATTTGTTTTAAATACCATATACAATTTTTAAGATAAGATGGTGTT
Organism: Aepyceros melampus; assembly: GCA_006408695.1. Lineage (NCBI taxonomy): Eukaryota > Metazoa > Chordata > Mammalia > Artiodactyla > Bovidae > Aepyceros > Aepyceros melampus. The sequence continues at coordinate 59,666 of SJXQ01001143.1, forward strand.
CTAAACATAAAGGGTAATTCAAATTTGAGGCCAATATACAGCTTTTGTATATTACCAGAGGTGGTGCAGTCTCTGCCTTGAAGAGAGAGAAAGTACTTGAATTACTTTAAATTTCTACAAAATAGGCATAAATCCCAAGTTACCATCATGATGATAAAAATCTCAACCATTAGTGTGAGCATTTGACTGCAATGCTCTCTGTCCACGTGCCTCCTCTGCCAAGTCATGACCAAGGTTTCCCCAGAGGCTGACTTCCCTGAGGATCACTTACTCCTCCTTTTGTGACAAAATAGCTGAAGTTTAACTACAATGAGATGATAACTAGACCTATCAGCTCCCTCCAGATGAAACATAAGAGGCTTAGTTCATGCTTGGTGGCTAAAATAACCCCAATTTTTCTAACTTCAAGCTAAATCTTTAGACATAACTTTGTTGTTGTTCAGTCACTAAGTCATGTCTGACTCTTTGCAGCCCAATGGACTGTAACACACCAGGCTCCTCTGTCTTCCATTGTCTTCCAGAGTTTGGAGTTGGAGTTGGTAATGCTTTCTAACCATCTCATCTTCTGCCATCCTCTTCTTTTGCCTTCAGTATTTCTCAGTATTTTTGGTATTTTCCAATGAGTTGGCTCTTCCCATCAGGTGACCAAAGTATTGGCACTTCAGCTTCAGCATCAGTATTTCCAGTGAATATCAGGGTTGATTTCCTTTAGAACTGAGTGGTTTGATCTTCTTGCAGTCCAAGGGACTCTCAAGAGTCTTCTGTAGCACCACAATTTGAAAGTATCAATTCTTCAGTGCTCAGCCTTCTTGTTTATGGTCCAACCCTCACATCCATACATGATTACTGGAAAAACCATAGCTTTAACTATATGCACCTTTGTCAGCAAATTGCTATCTGCTTTTTAATATGCTGTCTAGGTTTGCCAAATCTTTCCCTGCAAGGAGCAAGCATCTTTTAATTTCATGGCAGCAGTCATTGTCCATTGTGATTTTAGAATCCAAGAAATAAAACCTGTCATCGCTTCCACTTTTTCCCCTTCTATTTGCCTTGAAGTAATGGGACCAGGGGGCTTCCCAGGTGGTACTAGTGATAAAAGAACCCAACTGTCAACTGTCTAAGAGACACAGGTTCAATCTCTGGGTTGGGAAGATCTCCTGGAGAAGGAAATGGCAGCCCACTCCAGTATTCTTGCCTGGAAAATCCCATGGACAGAGGAGCCTGGCAGGCTACACTCCATAGGGTCACAAAGAGTTGGACATGACTAAAGTAACTTAGCATGCATGCACCTGCACACACAATGGGACCAGATGTCACAATCTTAGTCTTCTGAAACTCTTGGCTAAGTTTCAAGCCAACTTATTCACTCTTCTCTTTCAACCTCATCAAGAGGCTCTTTAATTGCTCTTTACTTTCTGCCACTAGAGTGGTATCATCTGCATATCTGAAGCTGTTAATATTTCTCTCAGCAATCTGGATTCCAGCTTCTGATTCATCCAGCCCAGCATTAAGCAAAATATACTCTGCATATCGGTTAAATAAGCAGGGTGACAATATACAGCCTTGACATACTCCTTTCCCAATTTGGAACCAGTCCATTGTTCCATTTCCGTTTCTAACTGTTGCTTCTTCAGTTACATACAGGTTTCTCAGAAGACACATAAGGTTGTCTGGTACTCTCATCTCTGTAAGAATTTTCCAGAGTTTGTTGCAATCCACACAGTCAAAGGCTTCAGTGTACTCAATGAAGCAGAAGTAGATGTTTGCTGGAATTCTCTTGCTTTCTCCATGATTGAACAATGTTGGCAATTTGATCTCTGGTTCCTCTGCCTTTTCTAAACTCAGCTTTTATATCCAGAAGTTCTTGGTTCACAAACTGTCAAAGCCTAGCTTGAAGGATTTTGAGCATCACCTTGATGACATGTGAAATGAGCGCAATTGTATGGTAGTTTGAACATTCTTTGGCATTGTCCTTCTTTGGGATTGGAAGAAAAAGTGATCTTTTCCAGTCTTGTGGCCACTGCTGAGTTTCCAAATTTGCTTACCTATTGAGTGCCACACTTTAACAGCATCTTCTTTTAGAAAGTGAAATATCTCAGTCGGAATTCCATCACTTCCACTAGCTTTGTTCATAGTAATGTTTCCTAAAGCCCACTTGACTTCACACTCCAGGATGTCTGGCTCTAGGTGAGTGAGACCTTCCGGGTCCTAAAGACCTTTCTTGTATAGTTCTGTATATTCTTGCCACCTCTTCTCAATCTCTTCCGCTTCTGTTAGGTCCTTACCATTTCCGTCCTTTATCATGTCCATCTTTGTATGAAATGTTCCTTTGATATCTCCAATTTTCTTGAAGAGATCTCTAGTCTTTCCCATTCTATTGTTTTCCTCTATTTCTTTGCATTGTTCATTTAAGAAGGCCTTCTTATCTCTCCTTTCTACTCTCTGGAACTCTGTATTCAGTTAGGTATATCTTTGCCTTTCGCCTTTGCCTTTAACTGCTCTTCTTTCCTCAGCAATTTGTAAAGTCTCCCCAGACAACCACAATGCCTTCTTGCATTTCTGTGTGTGTGTGTATGTGTGTGTGTGTTTTTCTCCTGGATTTGGCTCAGTCTCCTGTACAATGTTATGAACCTCCATCCATAGCTCTTCAGGCATTCTGTCTACCAGATGTAATCCTTTGAATCTATCTGTCACTTCTTCTATATAATCATAGGGGATTTGATTTAGGTCATATCTGAATGGCCTAAGGATTTTCCCTAATTTATTTGATTTAAGCCTGAATTTTTCAATAAGGAGCTCAGGATCTGAGCCACAGTCAAATCCAGGTTTGTTTTTGCTGACTGTATAGAACTTCTCATCTTTTACTGCAAAGAACATAATCATGGCAACTGACTCCAGTATTCCTGCCTGGAGAACCCCATTCAAAAGTTTCCTTAACACAAATTTTAAAAATGAAACTGAATAAATAAATATAACAACAACTTTATCTCCTCTAATAATCAACTACTCAATTTCTTGAAGGAGAAATCTGTAGTCATAACCCACAAAAAGAAGTTTTCAGATGCCAATTAATCACCAGGAGAATTTTGAATTAATCCTTTGATAGAGAGAAAATAATTCCAAAGGGGCTAAACCCACAGAGGTCTTCTCTCCTTCAGTATAATTATAAAAATAACTGAAAATTCCCAAGTACAATAAAATTCTATTTTAAATACACTTCTTTTCACAGGCTTCCCTAGGAGCTCAGCTGGTAAAGAATCCACCTGCAATGCAGGAGACACCAGTTCGATCCTAGGTCAGGAAGTTCCCCTGGAGAAAGGAGTGGAGGTACACACTCCAATATTCTTGGGCTCCCCTGGTGACTCAGACGGTGAAGAATCTTCCTGCAATGCAGTAGCTATGGGTTCCATCCCTGAGTTAGGAAGATCCCCTGGAGGAGGTTATGGCAACCCACTCCAATATTCTTGCCTGGAGAATTCCCATGGCAGAGGAGCCTGGGGGGCTACAGTCCATAGGGTCACAAAGAATCAGACATGACTGAGCAACTAACCACAGCACAGCACACTTTTTTTACAGGTCAAATTTTCCTCCCTTTTGCATTGTCAATACATTTTCCTATATTTTAAAACAAATTATAGTTGTGCAATATGTACCTTGAATCCATCTCTAAAAATATTTACTAATTTTATATTGAAATTTTTTCCTGAAACTAAATACATATGTAAAACTCCTAAAATAATTATATCTCTGTTCCATTCTGCACTTAGGTTTGGCCTGTCCACTGGCTATTCTTATATGTGACAGAACTAAATTGCATGTTTTCCCTGAAAAGCCCCATTTATCATGAGGAAAAAAACCATACGTGCTACCAAAAACAAATTTTTTTTAAAAATCTCACCCTATTTTTCTGAAAAAAAAAACATGATCTTTAAAAAGAAATTTTAAATACCAAAACCAAATGTCAGAAAAAAACTGAGATTTTTTTTCCCCTTCAATAAATATCCAAAGATTAAAGGAAAAACTTTGGCTTAGAGAATATATATATTATTCACTTCCATTTTAGGATGTTGTTTACAAAATATCATAAATACTTAATAGCAACTGTTCCTACTGCTTCTAGCAAAAGGCAGTAAAATGAAACATAAACCTCAGCTGTGAAAGCCCAGGAGTTTTGCTTTGCATTTCATCACTCCACTTCCCTTTCCCCCATTTAGGATGGCCCGGATTCTAACAATCACCAGAGACAGCTCAACTGAATTCCAAACAGAAATATTATGAGCTCCAGTGAAACTATTAATCATTAAAATGGAAAGAACAACAACCACAGTCAAATACTCTGCTGCTGGTTCGAGTTGTCTGACTGATAGCTAAGAAATACCCATATTTGGAGCAGGAAGCAATCACACATTCCAATCCAAATTTTTATTTTATACTTCTATAAAGCCTATAAAACTTTCAAGATAGCAACTCAGTGAGGAACTCCATGCTCAAAGGACGCTCTGAGACTGGTGATGACCATCTTAAACTTGAAATCACAAACCCAGGCTCACAGCACTCAATTTGTAAGTTAATTCCAAATCTCACTAACAAAATCCATATCTCTAGAATTTCCCTGCATGTTCAATACTCAACAAATTTCCTTCTTAAATTCTCTCTTCAACAAGATTATTCCCTATAATTTAAAATATATCTAAGAGATGCCCCTTATATGTAGAATCTAAAAAGAAATCACACAAATGAACTTATAAAACAGAAAGAGACTCACAGATTCAGAGAATCTGTGATTTAGAAAAACTTATGGGGACAACGTTTTGCCAGAGGAAAGAATGGGGAGAAGGGATGGCTAAGAAGGTTGGGATTGATATCTATACACTGCTATATTTCAAATGGATAACCGACGAGGACCTACTTTATGTATAACACAGGAACTCTGCTCAGTGTTATGTGGCAGCCTGGGTGGGAGTAGGGTTTGAGGGAGAACGGATACATGTATACATATGGCCGAGTCCCTTCACTGTTCACCCGAAACTATCACAACATTATGAATCAGCTATATATATCCCCAAACAGAATAAAAAATTTTTAACAATTCTTTTATTTAAAATATGTCTAAAATGATAAGCCTTTCCTACCCCCAAAGAAATACTCACAGAATTAATTATTCCTCTAAGAGCTTGAAATCCACCTTTGACAGGGAAAACTTGTTCCTTGGAATCAGCAATTCTTTCGAGCTTTAGAAAAAGGAGGAAAAGTTCACTGAGAGGTGGTTGAGACATACAGCCTTTTATACCCTTCCTTACTTGTTAGTTACATTCATCTCAAACATTACACCAGAGGATTAATTCCTTGTCAGGAACTGACTGGAGTAACTGGTGTACTCTAAATGCATCACAGCATGAACTGAGATCAGGCTCAGCCCCTTTACGACCGGCCTCAAGTCGCAATTTCAAAACAGTGCAGAGCCCTACTAGCTGTAAATGTCATGAGGCACAGAAGCTTCGCTCACACTCAACCAGACACTTAAATGTAAAAACATTTTGTGAGTGGGAAAAAAAATGTAATACATAAACTCTGTAAACTTCATGAAAAAAAAAAAAAACCATTTTTTAAAGGAAAATCATTAAATATTTTTCCAACAGACTTCCCAAATCCGAAGCTCCTAAGAGTCAAGTTTTCAATCAAACTAAAACATCTAAACAAGACTTGTCATGATAACCTCATCAGCTGATTAAAGAGGAACATGCATATTATTTTATTAATGTTCAAGAAAAATAGAGTTTTGTCTTCAGTTTAATTAGGTAATGAAACCTATCAAAATCAAACCTTACTAACACAGAGTTCAAGACAGGGGGCCATTTTTATAAAAAATCTTTAACAAGTGGGTTTCTGTGGTTGCTCAGATGATAAAGAAATCTGCTGCAATGTAGGAGACCCAGGTTTGACCCCTGGGTTGGGAAGATTCCCCCTAGAGAATGGAATGGCAACCCAATTCAATATTCTTGCCTGGAGAATTCCATGGATAGAGGAATCTGACAGGCTACAGTCCATGGGGTTGCAAAGAGTCAGACCCCATGAGTGACTAACACTGTGCTTCTCAGGTGGCACTAGTGGTAAAGAACCACCTGCCCATGCAGAAGACATAGTAAGAGACATGGGTTTGGGTCAGGAAGATCCCCTGGAGGAAGGCATGGCAACTCACTCCAGTATTCTTGCCTGGAGAATCCCATGGACAGAGAAGCCTGGCGGGCTTTAGTCCACAGGGCTGCAAAGAATCAGACCCAACTGAAACGACTTAGCATGCATGGAAGTGTTAGTCGCTCAGTTGTGTCTGACTCTTCGTGACCCCATGGGCTGTAGCTTGCCACACTCTTCTGTCCATGGGATTTTCCAGGCAAGAATCCTGGAGTGGGTAGCCATTTTCTTCTTCAGGGGATCTTCCCAACCCAGGAATCGAACCTGGGTCTCCCACATTCCTAGCAGATTCTTTACCATCTGAGCCACCAAGGAAGAATGCATGCAAGTCATTATTTTAAAATCTCCTTAAGACTATTACGTGATTTAGATTCAAGGCTGCAGATCTGCTGTACTTACTTGAGCTTGTTCAAAGTCAAGCACACCAACACAATAAACTCTAGCCCCAAGTGACCTGGATATCTTTGCCTATTGAGAGAAAGAGAGAGGGACAGAGAGAGGGAGACAGGTGAATTATTCCAACATCAGTCTCCACATGCAGAGACATACAGCAAAATACACTGGGGTGTAAAGAACAGTTCCAGTTCAATACTCACCTCTTTCTCTGCATATGATGGCACCAGACCGTCCAACTTACCATCTGTCAGAGCAATTATGATACTGGAGGTTTTTAAGCCTCTTGCTTTCTCAATTTGTTCATTTGCCTGAAAATGAAGAAAAATTGTCCAACTCACAAGTTAATCTTAACTTTTAACCAACATGTTCCATCAAGCTGCATTTTAAGTCTGGCAAAATCAAACTATTTGGACTAGCTTTTGAAACAGGGCAGGGCTTCCCTGATGGCTCAGGCAGTAAAGCGTTTGCCTGCAATGTGGAGACCTGGGTTCAATCCCTGCGTTGAGAAGATCCCCTGGAGAAGGAAATAGCAACCCACTCCAGTGTTCTTGCTGGAGAATCCCAGGGACAGGGGAACCTGGTGGGCTGCCGTCTACGGGGTCGCACAGAGTCGGACACGACTGAAGCGACTTAGCAGCAGCAGCCAATACTCTTGCCTGGAAAATCCCATGGACAGAGGAGCCTGGTAGGCTACAGACCATGGAGTCACAAAGGGTTGGACATGACTGAGCGACTTCACTTTCTTTCTTCTTTCTTTAAAACAGGTATTTTATATTAACTATTTTAATTTGAAAGATACATATATTCACATTATAGAGTAATTACTATTGGGTGTAAATGATAAAGGTTTTTAGCCTTGACTGACTATAACCACAGAAAAAATGTGGTTCTCTGAATATAGTCGCAGAGAAAATGGAAAATTCCTTAAAAGGCAAACTGTCATCCAAACTTCTTTTATCACCATGGTAAATTCTTTCTATCAGTCTTATCCTTAGAACAACTAAAAGAATTTTTTTTAATATTAAGGTAATCATGTAATGGCATCTTTGAGCTTTACTAAGGAGTTATAATTCATTTCATTACAGAGTAAGGAAACATTCTTTCCCATACTTATAAGTATAAAAGAACTTACTAGTTTTAGTCCTTCATGGATGTATGTCTCTCCTACGGGACTAACACGTTTCAAATTGTCCAAGCCTTCACTGATTTTGCCTCTGAAAATAATACAGTACAAAATTAAACAAAAGAAAAATGACGAAAGATCACAATAAGCACTTTTCCAAAAATGTGGCAGTTTTGCATTTAAGGCAGTTTTGCCCCAGGTTTTGAGGGCAGATAACTCCTCATACTGTTATTTCAATGAGTATTTAATAATGTCTGTATTTTAAGCATAAAATCATTCACCAGAGCCTCACTCACATTTAAAATAACATTTTATTTTAATTTTAAGGATTCTATTTTAATATTGTAGTGAAAATTATTATCAGACAAGTTCATCTCAGGAAGTTTCCAGAAAACACAACTTTCAAAGTATAATCTTAATCTTCCTTCTTTGTAACTCAGTCACTTCCACCACCCAGCTGATTGTGTCTTTTAATACTTGTTTTGAAATCTACCTATTCTGAACCTAACTAACTTCAGTACACTCTTTTTTCTAAGATGTCCCAAATATATTAATGTTCAACTTTTACTGCAATGAACAATTCTGTATCTTAAAAATATTCTACTTTAAAATAATTTCACTGATTTAACATTTTCACTTAACTAGACTGGAAGCCTACAGTGGGCTATTACCATGTCTATTATTTATAATGCACCCCCCAACTTTGCCCTAGTTACTTATTATAATGCCTTTTACAAAGTAAGTGTTCAATAAACTTTTCAATCTACCCTAGGAAAAAAAATTCATAGTTCCACAGATGATGGAGTAAATTACATAATTTATAAACTTGTTTTATCTAAATATTTATGTTTTAATATCTACAGAAACAACTTGAAACTGACTCAGTCTGAATGCAGATAAAAACCAAATATTTGGTGCTTCCCAGAAATGAGTGGCAGTGTGTCCTCAAGCATTAATGTTTGCTGCCAAAAGAGAAATGAAAAAAGACAACTGAAATCCAAGTTTACACAAACAGCTTTTGCCTGGTAAAAATCGCCTTCTCCATTTAGTTCAGATTCTAATCATCGTTACTTCTGAGAACCAGACAACACTAGTAGAAGATTCTAAACAGAAAGAACTTGCCAAACGTGGGATTCAGAGTGGGAAGGTAGGTCTCTGCCTGCTTACTTTGATGAAAGAAGCGGAGCACTCCTGCCCGTATCCTGTACCAGCCACTGTGACATTCTAAGTTACTCTGAACTGCATCATTACTTTTTCAGCTACAGAGTCATAAGAGGAAAAGTGTCCCTTGGCCATACCAACAACATCAACGTACATGAGCCCTGGTCTGTAACTTTTCAGAGTAACTATACACTCTGTCAGCCTCTCCTCTATCAATAAATATCACTGGGACTTCCCAGGTGGTCCAGTGATAAAGGGTTCTCCTTCCAATGCAGGGGATGCTGGTTTGATCCCTGGTTGGGGAACTAAGATCCACATGCCATGGGGCAACTAGGCCTGTGCACCACAAGTAAGACCTGATACAACAAATAAATAAAAAGGTTTTTAAATTGAAAAAAAAAAAAAAGTGTCACCAAATGGGAAATGGAAATCAAAACAAGGTAGGGCCTTTGAGGGACTCCAAGTAACTAAAAATAAGCTTAAATTTTCTTTATTAGTAAATGGTGAACTGAGGGAGAAAAAAATCATGTAGTAGGTAAAAAACACAACTCATCCATTTATACTGTGACTTAAAGTTCTAAAGGAAAGCAAGGGAGAAAATGTTTAAAAATAAAAGAAGAAAAAATGTGTATGTTATGAAGATCAGCTCAAATCAATATCAGATTCACTGAGCTTGGCTTGAACGTTGTCTTCAACTACAACAAACAGTAATACCGAAACTACTTTGGAGTTTGTTGTGATTCTGTAGCCAAGGATGTAAGACACACAAAGCCCCCTATGAGCTCACAGGGCAGAAGCTTCTTTGCCATCCCCGAGTAATCGCTACACACTTCCTCTTTTCTGCTAACTACAGCTATTTCTTGCCCTGACTATCAGGAACTGCATGATAAATGTCTTCCTCATTCAGAAAATTCTGTTAAGCTCATATGGTTATCATATTGCTATATCCTCTTTTCTAAGATCTTAGCTTTTCTTTTCAGATGTTACTAATTTTCTGCAATGTTATTGTATTCTGTGTGACTTCAAATACTTCTTGGAAAGAGCCAGAATTTAAACAAATAAAATGGGATATGAAACCTCTGTTTGATTGCTGTTGCTACTGTTGTTTTTTTGTTGTTATTGGGCATCAGGGTACCAAAATCTATAGTCAACTTTTTCTTCTTGACTTTATAACTATGTTGATTGAAAAGAGGGGATGAGGCAGAGAGGCAGGGGGTGGCAGAGGCAAAAACATATTGACTCATTTTTTAATCTAAAAAATTAACACTCTTAGCTTTGTTAGTAACCCTTCAAATTTCTCTGCTGAGTAAAGGAAAGAAGAGATAAGAAGGGAAAGGAAAGATAAGCAGACAAGAGAAGGGAAGGGAAGGAAACATAGCAACCACAACTGCTAGGCATTGTGCCACATCAGTGGCCTTTCTCCAGCCATAAGACACTTGCAACTATGGAAGGTGTGCATGATGTCACAACTAAGGTGAAGATATATTTTACAAATAGTGGCATAATAAAATAGTTGGCAGAAAATTCTGACTTGCCCAACTAGCACAATTCAGGCATAATTTTAAGTCCTTTCTACCTGTGACTGAAGATATACATTTATAAATGTATCTCTATACTTAACCTGAACTTTTCAATGTGCATTGCCTTAACTCTCCAGATTTCAAAGCTCTTTCTAGGTTTCAGTCAATCAGGCTACACACATTGGCTGAGCACCCACACATGTGAACACTGTGATCTTACACTGTGATATGACAACAGTTTACGCCTAGTCTACGGCTACCCTCTCACCCATTTACATGTGCAATGTCATACTCTACCCTGGCTGGACACTGGGATCACCTAAAAGGCTTTAAAAAAAAATCTTCTGGACACTAATGGAAAAAAATTATAATTTACTTGATGTGTGCTGGGGTCAGGGTATTTCTTGGAAATTCTCCAGAGCATTCTATAATGCGGCCAAGAATTATGAAACTCTGATCTAATATAACTTTAAAACCTTTCCATATCGTTAGAAAGGGCGTCTCTAATGGCTCAGTTGGTAAAGAATCTGCCTGCAATGCCGGAGACCTGGGTTCAATCCCTGGATTGGGAAAATACCCTGGAGAAGGAAATGGCAACCCACTCTAGTAATCTTGCCTGGAGAATTCCATGGAATGTTGTTTGAATGCTCTCTTCCTTACCTATTTTGCCAGTCAGTTCTTCTACTAAAGGGGTTTTGAAGGTAACTAGGATAATCTTTTAAAATGTAAAATGCAGTTTCTGGGATGTATGACTTATAGCTAGAGAGAACATGGATTAATTCCAAGCCCAATCTCATTTTCTCAACTATAAAGCAAAGAGGAAAATACCTGTACTAAGGGCCCTTGTGAAGATTAAGTGGCACATAATAAGTACTGGGCTAGGGGACTTCCCTAGCTGTCCAGGGGTTAAGACTCCACACTTCCAATGCAGGGGGTGCGGGCTCAATCCCTGGTCAGGAAACTAAGATCGCACAGGCCATGCAGCATGGCCAAGAAAATTTAAAATAGCAGAGTTAGTTGTAGCTACTATGGTTGTTATTAACACTGGTCATTCCTCTGTTCATAGGATTTTCTTCACTCAGTTTACTTTCTTCTTGATTCTAAGGAGAGCTCAGTCAGCAAACTGAAGATTGAAAAAATTTGATAAAGACCCAAAAAGGAGGAGGGAAAGGAATAGAGGAAAGAAAGTTTTTTATTGAAGCTTTAGTGAGAACAAATTATATGGAAAGCTATAGAACGAGGTGGGAAGGCTCAGGCTTGGAGTAAATCAGGAACGAACTAAAACTTCGCTTCTGCAACTAGTGTAAGCACTGGCAGTTGTTTAATTTCCTGCAGCTCAGTTTCCACATCCATAAAATGTAAATAAGACTTCATTGGCTGCTCCAATGAAGACTTCATTTACTCACTCCACAGACATTTATTAGGTGACTACTATCACATTTATGAAAGTGTTAGTCGCTCAGTAACCCCATGGACTGAAGCCCACCAGGTTCCTCTGTCCATGGAATTCTCCAGGCAAGAACACTGCAGTGGGTAGCCATTCCCTTTTCCAGGGGATCCTCCCAACCCAAGGATCGAACCCAGGTCTCCCGCATTACAGGCAGATTCTTTACCATCTGAGGCACCAGGAAGCCCATCATCTTTTTAATATAATGTTATTATATTTGGCAGCTTGGAACATTTCAGAAAACTGTGGGATCTGGACAGCAGAGCTATTAGAGGAGATAGACGAGAGAAAGGAAGTGGCTAGTGCCCAAAACAAACCCTCTTCACTACAGCTTCTCCTCTGCATTGCCATGTTGCTCTTCTAGAAAACCTACAAATGGTGGCAAGCTGAACCTGAGGTGACAGATGGTGCCCGGATAGGAGTCCAGACTGCTCCAGCCAGTTATCTACCACCACATCCCTCAGTGGTTTCATGTTAAGCAAAAGTAACAATACTAACTCCACAGGGTTGCTGTGAAAAATCAAAGGAGTTGATGCATATGAAGAATTCGGTACAAAGTCAGTGTCACAGACATTAGTTCTTATTCTTTCATCACATGATGTGTCAGGAACTGAGCAGGGTCATCTGACAGCCAGACCTCATCCTTTCATCATGCCACCCTGCATCATACCATGAAGGCAACCCACAGGTCAAACATGGTGCACCGGCCACCTTAATTCCCAGCTCTAAGACTCACTAGTCTCAGTAATTTTGTGACTTTGCTAAGTTGTATCCTCTCTGAGCTTGCATTTCTCCCCTCTGAAAATGGGAACATTGATAGTACTTATATAGCAGAGTTGTTATAAAAATTAAAGGGACTATTACACGTATTTATCAGGGCTTCCCTGATAGCTCAGTTGGTAAAGAATCCACCTGCAATAGACCCTGGTTCAACTCCTGGTTCGGGAAGATCCACTGGTGTAGGAATAGGCTACCCACTCCAGTATTCTTGGCCTCTCTTGTGGCTCAGCTGGTAAAGAATCTGCCTGCAATGCAGGAGACCTGGGTTCAATCCCTGGGTTGGGAAGATCCTCAGGGGAAGGGAAAGGCTACCCACTCCAGTATTCTGGCCTGGCCTGTATAGTCCATGGGGTCGCAAAGAGTCGGACACGACTGAGCAACTTTCACTTATTACTTGTAAACGGTTAGTACACTGCATGGCACCTAAGTGTTCAATAATCAATACCAACTGTTTGTATCAATTTTCTGTTCATGCTTGCTAAGGTACTTCACTCATGTCCAACTCTTTGTGACCCCATGGACTGTAGCCCACCAGGCTCCTCTATCCACGGGATTCTCCAGGCAAGCATACTGGAGTGGGTTGCCATGCCTTCTCTAGGGGATCTTCTAGGGATTGAACCTGCGTCTCCTGTGGCTCCTGCATTAGATTCTTTCTGCTGAGCCACCAGGGAAGCCCAAGTGTTAGTTGCTCAGGAAGATCGCATTGCAGGCAGATACTTTACATCTGAGCCGCCAGAGAAGCCCATCAATTCACTGTACTGCTCTCTTAACCATTGAAGGTAACGTAAATAGGAATTATCACCTTTGTTTTTCACAGTTTGGGAGCCTTATTTGAGAAGTTCTTTTCACTAGTGCTCCTAAAACACACAGATTTTTTTAAACTTTATATTTATATTAAGTTATACAAACTCCAACTCATATGCATGTGTTCAGTATTGCTCTTGAATAAGTGAATACCAAAATCCCAAAATGCACTTCTATCACAGAACAATTTTAAACTATTTTAGGAAAATTATCATTTCTAATAAATAAAACTCCAATTCTCACATTTCTACCTTACATATTAATTCTTAAGACTTTGAGAGTTTGAATTGAAAAATACTATTCAAAGTCATGAAAGTAAAAGGAAATGTGCCCATCTATTCCAACCTAACCAAGAAGGAAATAATGGTAATATTAAAATAATACAAAAATAAAGTATTAATGTTGTTAATAAACAGTTTTAATTCATACAAAAGAATAAAAGGAAAGAGAGTGAGAGGCTAATAATAAAAAATAAAAGTAAATAATACATCATTCAAAATTTGCTGACATGGGTTATGGGTTACAGCAGAATCTAAGGACTAGTGCCAAAATTACCAGTCTAATTTGCTATTTTGGTTACACACAAGGTATTTTTTTTCTCTTAGCTGGCATGTTTATTTCTGAAAGTGATTCATCTTTGGAGTTTCATTATTACTTTCAGTATAAACTATGGTACAGAATCTCTAAGTATGACCTCTATCAATTTCTTCCCACTCTATATGCACCCATTCTCCCATCAAAAGTTGGAATTTAGCCCCCATCCCCTTGATTCTGGCCCAGCCCTGTTATTACCTGGCACTAGAACAAGGTAGAAGTGATATTCTTAGACATCTAACCCTTAAGAGAACTGGAGATACTGCTTCCTTCAGCTATAGTACTCACTCCTGGACCCAGTCATCATGCTATGAGAAACCCAGGCCACAATGAGGTTCCATGGAGGAAAACATATTATTCCAGTAAATGGCCCTAGCTGTGCTCCATAACAGTAACCTCTTTCTATGATTATAGCACGAGATAATATCATGTGGGACAGAGAAAGCATCCATTTGAGCCATCCATCATAGAATAGTGAGAGATAACAAAATCATTGCTTAAGCCACTAAATGTTGGGGTGGTTTTTCATGATCACTATGCCTGCTCCAGGACTAAGTCTAAATGAGGCACAGGACTTTTCCCTTTATGTACCCTTGGTAGCTTGCTGCCATACAAAAACTTTGATTATCCTGAAATCACCATGGTAGGAGGAGATTTAACCTAATCATGAATAGAAGTCATGTGTAGCAGAATGAAGCCTCAGGTCAACAGTCCTAGCTGAGCTCCTAGACAACAGCCAGCACCAGCATGAACTTTCGAACCATGTGGGTGGGGTCATTTCAACTCTTCTAGTCATTCCAGCTTTCTAGCTGACAACAGGCAAAGTATAAGAACTGCCCATTCAATGCACAATATCATGAGAAATGACCAGTTGTATTAACACCACTAATTTTGGAGTAGTTTAATATGCAGCAATAGATAATCAAAAGTTGTGACTAAGTAAAAGCTAAATGACCTTGAAGAGATGGATAGTAAAGACTGGAAAGGCAGTGAGCAAACTGTTATTGGAGGCTCAGTTTCATGCTCATTCATATCTGTTGCATTCCATTGGTTAAAGTGAGCCATAGGCCCAGCCCACATTTTTTAATTATATATTTAAATAAAAATATTTATATAAACATATGTAAATACATGTGTATATAAAATATATATGATTAATATATAAATATATGTGTATATACATATATAAATATATAAAAATACTTATATACACATATATTATGCCTATTACATATATAATCATATTTGTCTCAGTGGTAAATCTGCCTGTCAATGCAGGAGATGCCAGGGAATAGGGTTAACCCCTGGGTCAGGAAGATCCCCTAGAGGAGGACATGGCAACCCACTCCAGTATTCTCACTTGGAAAATTCCTTGGACAGAGGAGCCTGGCACCCTACAGTCCATGGGGTCACAAAGAGTCAGACACAACTGAGCGTGTGCACTCGCACACACGTATGCATATATGTTGTATGTATTCTCTGTTTCATTGGAGGTCACAAAAGAGCAATCTATCACAAAAACTAAAAGCCTCATACGTCTATGCTACCAAATGCCAGTTTAGATAACCCTATAAGCATAAGTGTTAGAGGTATGGAGGCAGAGGAACCAGAGATCAAACTGCCAACATCAGCTGGATCATCGAAAAAGCAAGAGAGTTCAAAAAAACATCTACTTCTGCTTTATTAACTATGCCAAAGCTTTTGACTATGTGAACCACAAAAAACTGTGGAAAATTCTTCAAGAGATGGGAATACCAGACCACCTGACCTGCCTCCTGAGAAATCTGTATGCATATCAAGAAGCAACAGTTAGAACAGGACATGGAACAACAGACTGGCTCCAAATTGGGAAAGGAGTACATCAAGCTGTATATTGTCACCCTGCTTATTTAACTTATGTGCAGAATACATCATGCAAAATGCCAGGCTGGATGAAGCACAAGCTGGAATCAATATTGCCAGGAGAAATATCAATAACCTCAGATACACAGATGACACCACCCTTATGGCAAAAAGTGAAGAACTAAAGAGTCTCTTGATTAAAGTGAAAGAGGAGAGTAAAAAAGCTGACTTAAAACTCAACATTCAGAAAACTAGGATCACAGCATCTGGTCCCATCACTTCATGGCAAATAGATGAGGAAACAATGGAAACAGTGAGAGACTATTTTCTTGGGCTCAAAAATTACTGCAGATAGTGACTGCAGCCATGAAATTAAAAGACGCTTGCTCCTTGGCAGAAAAATTATGACCAACCTAGACAGCACACTAAAAAGCAGAGACATACTTTGCTGACAAAGGTCCATCTAGTCAAAGCTATGGTTTCCCAGCAGTCATGTATGGATGTGAGAGTTGGACTATAAAGAAAGCTGAGCACAGAAGAATTGATGCTTTTGAACTGTGGTATTGGATAAGACTCTCGAGAGTCCCTTGGACTGCAAGGAGATCCAATCAGTCCATCCTAAAGGAAATCAGTCCTGAATATTCATTGGAAGGAAGGATGCTGAAGCTGAAACTCCATACTTTGGGCCAGCTGATAGGAAGAACTGACTCACTGGAAAAGACCGTGACGCTGGGAAAGATTGAAGGCAGGAGGAGAAGGGGATGATGACAAAGGATGAGATGGTTGGATGGCATCACAGACTCGATGGACATGAGTTTGAGCAAGCTCTGGGAGTCGATGATGAACAGGGAAGCCTGGCGTGCTATAGTCCATGGGGTCATGAAGAATCATGACTGAGTGACTGGACTGAACTGAACTGAACTGAACTGTACTTTATCCTCAAGAGATTATCAGCCAGGGATATGAAATGAACAAAACTGCAAACAAAATGTAGGAATACACAGAAACTTTATAAAGATTTCATTTCAGTTCAGTTGCTCAGTTGTGTCCTTCTCTTTGCAACCCCATGGACTGCAGCACACCAGGCCTCCCTGTCCATCACCAACTCCTGGAGTTTACCCAAACTCATGTCCATTGAGTTTATGATGCCATCCAACCATCTCATCCTCTGTTGTCCCCTTCTCCTCCTGCCCTCAATCTTTCCTAGCATCAGGGTCTTTTCCAGTGAGTCAGCTCTTCACATCAGGTGGCTGAAGTATAGTTACATAACATAATTAAATATTGCTCTTGGAAAATAAAACTTAGTAGATTGAGTAGAATATGAGACAAAACAATCTTCTCAAGATGTTGTTCGTGTCCATACAAAATTAGAAATGATTTATAATCCACTTAGCACTTAGAAATTACAAATAAAGCATTTAGCAAAATAAATGTCTGATACATAGTGAGTGCTCAATAAACTTTACTACTTCTGTCTCCTTCCATTAATAAACCACAATATATATAATCAGTCTGACAAAATTAGAAAAATTACAGGAGAGGAAATCTGCTCACTCATTCAAATGTGGGACCGTTCTAGCTATCTATTTAATTATGCCATTATATACTGTTATATGGCATACAGTATGAAGAATAAACTGAAAAAAAAAAGTTGTTCCCTATTATCTCAACTTAAAAGATTTTCAAGGGTTCCAAAAGAGTGAAAGATGATTTTTCAGACACAAATATTGCTAATACATTATCTTAGGAATGCATACTTTATATGAAAACTTTTTTACTCTTTATTTAACATGTCACTATAAGGCCAATATATGTCAAGGTCTCTGTGGTACAGATTCCAGACCAATGAATCCAAGGTCAGAGTCCTAGATTCAAAAATATCTGCTTACAAAATGCCCCATACAATACGGGTTTGTGAAAATTTGTCTCTAATTTAGTCTACACTTATCTAAGTGAGGTACCTAGGTGATACCTAAAGTCTGTATCTGCGGTATCTTGTATGTTTATATCCCATTTCCTCTTTCAACACCTTACTGGGCCATGATAAAATGCCCTCTGCATTTTACCACCTTAGTGTGCCGGGTCTGTCTTCCAGACTTGAGTAACAATGCATTTAATTTTCTAGAAAATACCCATAAAGCAAACATGAGACTTCACTGAAAACAACTATTGCCATATCCACGACAGAATCTGAGTTGCTGCCATGCTCAGACCTCTCAGAATTAGCACAATGTGTGACCAGCACTGACTTTTCTCAACAGGAAAAATTACTTCCCTGTTAGAATCTAAACAAAAACAACTAGTCACTTCCTCTCACCACGTCACTGGTTTGTAAGAGAACAGAAGAAATTTAGAGGATGAATATATCCTTGAATTATGACAACTCTGACCAATTCTGGAAACCAGCTAGAGAAAGGGGAACAAAGATTCTGAGGCAGTGGAATGGTTAGGTGCTCATGCTCAAGAGCCATATGCAGGGGTGAATTCTGGCTCTGACTGAGCCATGTCACTTTGAGCAAAGTCCTTGACTTCAAACTTCTGCTAGAATCTGGGCACACAGTGGTGATGAGGCGGTACAGTGATAAGACCCAGATCTCATCTCAGCCTCAGCCTCCTTCCCACCTAGTCATTCATTAGGCCTTCTCATGCATTATGTGTACTTAATCATCCCAACATTATCCCAACACTTCTACATAGTAGGAATGATTAGCTCCTTATAACAGACAAGGGAATTGGGTAGCAAGAGGTAAAATAACTTGTCCAAAGTTACACAGCTCATATACAGTGCCTATGTTTTTCTGACCCAAAGTCCAGCCCTGATGTTTACATTTAACAAGCAACCTTCAGGATCCGCGACCCCCCTGCCAGGCTTCCCTTCTGGCTCAGCTGGTAAAGAATCCACCTGCAATGTGGGAGACCGGGGTTCAATCCCTGGGTTGGAAAGATACCCTAGAGAAGGGAAAGGCTATCCACTCCAGTATTCTGGCCTGGAGAATTCCATGGATTGTATAGTCCATGGGATCGCAAAGAGTTGGACATGACTAAGCAACTTTCATTTCATTTCACTTCACCACTCCCCAAGTTAACAGCTGAATATGTTCTATTGCTATTTAGGAAATCAACCCTGAATAGTCACTGGAAGGACTGTTGCTGAAACTGAAGCTGCAATACTTTGGCCATCTGACGCAAAGAGCCAACTCACTGGAAAAAGACTATGACACTTGGAAAAATTGAAGGCAAAAGGAGAAGCAGCAGCAGAGGATGAGATGGTTAGATAGCATCACTGACTCAGTGGGTTTCCCTAGTAGTTCAGCTGGTAAAGAATCCGCCTGCAATGCAGGAAACTCCAGTTCAATTCCAGGGAAGTTCCCCCGGAAAAAGGATAGGCTACCCAATCCAGTATTCCTGAGCTTCCCTGGTGGCTCAGACCATAAAGAATCTTCCTGCAAGGCAGGAGACCTGTGTTCAATCCCTGGGTTGGGAAGATCCCCTGGAGGAGAGCATGGCAACCCACTCTAGTATTCTTGCCTGGAAAATCATGGACAAGAAGCCTGGCGGGCTATAGTTCATGGGGTCAAAAAGAGTCGGACATGACTGAGCAACTAAACAGCAACAATGCTCTATTCCTAAGTTTATACTTTCTAACTCCTGAGTTCCATTCTGATACCAAGAGAGTTGTCTCTGGCTACATAAGTCAGTAATATTTGTTTTAAACCTAAGCATTTGTTTTTTTATAAATAGTACATTACTGAAATAAAATTGAATAACCTAAATATATAGAAACTAAACCATGAAGAAGCCCCCACCTTGAATCTCACTGAAGGAACCTCCACCCTGAATCTCATTGCTAAGACAATACTGTTGTTAGCAATTGGTTGCTCATCTTCCAGACTTTTTTCCATGCATTCATTATCATACCATAAAAAACATTAAAATTTTTGTTTTTGTTTATCATCTTTAACAGAGTATTCTGCAACTTGCTTTTCTCAACTAGTATATCTTGGACATATTTTCATAGCAATATATATATAGATTTTCCAATTCTTTGAATGACTACATAGTATCCAATTCTATGTATATACTCTAATTTAATTACAGTATCATCAACTCATGAGCATTTAGATTTACTACCATTTTCACATTATGCACAATGCTTCAGGGTTTAATCTCACATATACCTATCTTTGCACACTGATGCTACTATTTCAGTAGGGCATAGTCCTAAAAAGTAAAATTGCTGATAGAAGATTTCTAAACGTTTACAGATACTAACAAATTTCCCTGCCTGCAAAGTGAATGAACCAATTTATAAATTACAAACTATCTTATCACAAGTAATCTTTTAACTTGAATTCAAAGGAATTCAATAGAAATGTATATATTACTTTCACTTTTTATATAAATTTCATCAAAGACTTATTTTTAATTTCCTAGAAGTTTGCCTACGGAATAATTTTTCCTAAATAATTGATTATTAGTCTCAGGTCAAACAATTACATGACTTTTTCAAGTTGGGGACGAGTATATCAAAAAAAGAGTTGGAAATGTTTGTAACTGATCTATAACATAGAAAAGAGAAGATTAGCAAATATAAATCGTTTTATTATTTCTTAAGGAGAGAAAACATTTGATAGCAGTTAATAACTCAGGTTCTAGAGTAAGACCAACCCAATCGTTCATTCAACATATATTTACTGAGCATCTCCTATGTTTCAAGTTCTGTTATAGGTGTTAAGATTAGAGGTGAAGGTAAACAAGACCAAGACCACCCCTCTGCTCTCATGCAATTTACATTAGGGTTATGGAGATAAAATAAATCGATTAATTATCAGAACAATTTCAAAAAGTGACCACCAAATAGAGAATTGTGAGACATTACTGGAAAGGTGGGGTAGGACTGCTTCACACCTGATGCCAAGGCAAGGCCTCTCCGGGGAGGTGACGCATGGGATGAGGCCAGGGAAGACATGCGGAAGACAAAGAGCAAAACTGCTACTACAGAAACACACTTGGCCCGTTCAGGGAAAGGAAAGGTGGCCAGTGGGAGAGACTGTGGCATACAGTGTTAAGACAGGACTGGCTGAGCAGTCAGGTAGGGCTTTGAGGCCACTGGGAAATGCTTTCTACTCTAAGCCATCAGATTGTCTTAAGAGCAAGAGTGGCATGATCTACTCTACATTTCAAGAGACCATTCTGGCTAATATACTCCTCATCACTGATTAACTGTGTTTGTCCTTGGACAAGCTCCATCTCCTTTCTCAGCTTCAGCTTCAGTTTCCTCATTTATAAAGTTGAGATAACAGTATCTATGACATGGAGTTGATATAAGGGTTAAGTAATGAACGGAAAGCATTTTGCACAGTATCTAGCACATAAAGATGTTCCCTAAATGTTTCCAACTAAATTGCTTTTACCTCGTTACGATTACACTGAACAGAACTAAGCATAATTCACTATTACCAATTATTCAACACAATAACTAAAAATATCCTTTTAAATGAGTCTTGATTCAAATTCTCTAACACTGACAGGCTGGATATTTCCATATTGAGTCAACACTCAGCACTTTCCTCTTACTGGATCCTATAAACAGCCCTGAGTGATATGTGTTTATGTACACTCCTCACTGTCACACACAAGGTTATCCATCCTTGTGTTACCTCCAGAGCACATAATACTCAAAACATGGTATACAGGGTAGGCAGAGCAGGATGGTGGGTTGGTGAATGGAGAGATTACCAGATATGGAGGATAAAAGAGAAGACTCTTGAGAGTCCCTTGGACTTCAAGAAGATCAAACCAGTCAATTCTATAGGAAATCAACTCTGAATATTCATTGGAAAGACTGATGCTGAAGCTGAAGCTCCAATGCTTTGGCCACACGATGCAAAGAGCCAATTCATTGGAAAAGACCCTGATGGAAAAGACTGAAGGCAAAAGGAGAAGCAGGCAGCAGAGAATGAGATGGTTAAATGGCATCTCCAACTCAATGGACATGAATCTGAGCCAGAGACAGTGGAGGACAGAGGATGGCATGCTATGGTTCATGGGATCGCAAAGAGTCAGACAGGACGCAGCAACTTAACAATGACAACAATGAAAATAAAATAAAGATCATGCGGGCAAAAGAAGAGAATGTTTCAAATTGAAATATTCAAAATAATAATGTTTTTAGGACTTTCCTGGTGGTCCAGTGGTTAAGAATCTGCCTGCCAATGCAGGGGACAGAGGTTTGATCCCTCATCCAGGCAGATTCCACATGTCACAGAGCAACTAAGCCCATGTGTCACAACTACTGAAGCCTGTGCGCTCTAGAGCCCATGCTCCACAATGAGAGAAGCCACTACAATAAGAAGCCCTCACACTGCAACTAGAGAGTAGCCCCTACTCACCTCAACTAGAGAAAGCCCACATGCAGCAACGAAAACCCAATGCAGCCAATAAATAAATATAAATTTTTAAAAATGATGGTTTTGAATCATGAGCATATAAAATGGATAACTGATCATTTCTTGCCGTGTTTATTATTCTGTTCGTGCATTTACATAGTACCAGACTTCATGATGAATCCCTAACAGAAGACAGAGTCCAGCTGCAAGGACTTACTGCCTCTAATCTTGCTTCATCCCTACTGAAGATATTTAGCAACACTTTGAAACATGAAAGAGGTACTTCTCATATTTACCAAGTTACAGAATTATGAGAAATAGAAACAAAATTGTGAAACCTGATGTATTTGACCTTTACTTTTCCTATTCACTCAGACCTCTAAGTATGACATCAAGAAAGTTCATGCGTAGAATTCCCCTTTCTAGACTTTGAAAAAGGATCCCCAGTAGCTGTGGCAACATTCGTTCAGTGATCTTGCATCTAAACATGCAAATGGTTTCTACACACTTGAAAGGCAGGAATAGAGATGCAGATATAGAAAATGGACATGTGGACATGGAGAGAGTGGGATGAATTGAGAGATTAGGCTTGACATAAATATATCACCCATGTGTAAAATAGCTAGCTGGTGGGAAGCTGCTGAATAGTATATGGAGCTCAGCTTGGTACTCTGTGGTGACCTAGAGGGGTGAGATGCTGGGGCAGGAGGTGAGTGGAAGGAGGGGAGGAGGGGGAAGGGGTTGCAAGGAAAGGGAGGTCCAAGAGAGAGGGGTTATATACATACATATAGCTTACTCACTTTGTTGTACAGCAGAAACACACAACATTGTAAAGCAACAATACTCCAATTTTTTTTTTAAAGGGAGTATAATGAATGAAAAGTGATCTTATATCCAAATATAGAGGACCAGAGAAATTTGAAAAGTTACTAATTAAATAAAATTGGTAAAAGTACAACTAGGTTCAGAAAGTAATCCTTTAATGGAAACCGTTCTATAATATACAAAATACTTTTGTATGCATTATCTTATTTTTGATCCCAACAAATCTCTTAAGGAAACACAGTAAAAAAGAAAGAAAGAAAGAAGGAAAGCACAGTAGATTATGCCTGAAGTTTATAGACATAAATACTGACAGAATGAGAAGATGATTTATCCCATCTCTAACCAATAAGTAGCAAAACTGGAACTCTAACCCAAGCCTTGTTAGTGTACATTCTGATACCCCAAACTAATGCAATTTGCAAACAGGGAAATTTGTTAAAACTAAATTTATTTCTATTTAAAAAGAGACAGAAGAGCCAACTATGTTTTTTTTTTTAAGTTGCAAATAGCATTATATTCAAATTCCTCCTGGACTATTATAAATCCGTTCAAGCAGTACAATAATCCCTTTCCATAAGGTAATGCCTCCCCATCATTAAAATACTGCACACTCCCTAACTGCAGACAATAACAACAAAGCTCTCTTCTCCGATACATATATGCCAGACTCTGTCCTACATTGTCCACACCACTGACTTCAATTTTTACAGCAGTCTTATGAGGTAGGTATTATTCTTATGACCATCATCATCATCACTTATTCAGATGGAAAAAAGTGAAGCATAAAGAGGTTGTCACTTGTCTGTGACCATTTGGCTAGGAAATTGGTTCAGCAACTTTCAGCTGCAATATTATGCTGCCTCTGGAAACAGAAGCCTCTTTATCCCAACCTCTGCCTTATCAGATTCAATCAATGATAATGGAAAATCTTTAGTGAGATTCAGTTTAGTTCATTCTCTCAGTCGTGTCCAACTCTTTGTGATCTCATGAACTGCAGCACGCCAGGCTTTCCCATCCATCACCAACTTCTGGGTTAAAACTGTGTTAGTGAGATTGTGTACAGTAATATAAATTTACTATTACTATAGTGTATAGTAATAGTAAAAACTGTGTTAGTGAGATTAACACAATTTAAACCCTTTCCAGGCCTGCTGATGCAATACCAATCTTGCTGACCTGTGATTACACTTCATCAAAGTGCTGGAGAACTCACATAAAAAGTACCTAACAGAGAATTTAGCACAAAGTAGGCAGTTAACAATTACTGAGAGTCTATTGTGTGTCTGGCAATAGTCTAAATGCTTTTCTCTACATGTGCACTCCACAAATGTTAGCATGGTTCTTTTTGTCTTAATGGATGTGCTATGTATATGCTCAGTTGCTCAGTTGTGTCCAATTCTTTGCGACCCTATGGACTGTAGCCCGCCAGGCTCCTCTGTCCTGGGACTTCCCAGGCAAGAATACAGGAGTGGGTTGCCATTTCCTCTTCCAAGGGATCTTCCCAATCCAGGATCAAACCTGTAGCTCCTGCATTGGCAGGTGGATTCTTTACCACTGACTGACCTGGGGTGAATCAAAAGCTGTTTCTTTGGAAATTGAGCTGGGCAATGGAAAAAATTCTTTTCATGAAGGCAAGGACTGTTATATCAATGGGAATAAACAGCTGTTGTATTTGGGTTGTTAGGGACTACTGTTGCCCCGGCCTTTGATGAGACCCAGATGCACAAGAGAAAGTATGAAATGAAGTATCAGAGAGGAGACTGAGGTCATAAGCTGGACTCCCCACCTACAGAGAGATTTCCTGTCCAGGAAAAGTAAAACTTAAAGCACAAATATGTTAGAAGTTTGATGGATTTTCCAAATCAATTCTGGGAATTTTAAATAAGTTACCTCTGTAAGCTCTTTTAAATATTATGTGTTCTTGACATTTTAAAAGTTAAAAAAAAACTTTATTTAAAGGAACTATAAACACAAAACCTCAGAAATCCACATATTACACAGAACAAGGTACAACAGCCTTCCTTGCTGAAACTACAGTTTGGAGAAATTGGGTTTCACATGAAAACTAACCCAGTCATTTACTCAAGAATTGATCAAGAACTACCTTGTGTACTTCATGTTAAATGAAGTAGAAAATCTCCCTTCCCACTATGGAAAGAACCATTCTTTAAAATGTCAATGACTATTTATTTTTTTAACTTTTTATTCTGTGATGGAGTATAGCTGATTAACCGTGTTGTGATAGCTTCAGATGGACAACAAAGGGACTCAGCCATACATATACATGTATCCATTCTTCCCCAATCTCCCCTCCCATCCAGACTACCACCTAACATCAATGACTACTTCTAACTTGCCACAATGATTAGTTCAAATGACACCAAAATGGTCATATAAAGTATTATTACATTGATTTGGGGAAAAAAGTATATATATATATATATATATATATATATATATATATATATATTTATGAAATTAAAAGCAAGTTCTTTCATAAAGGTAAACATATTCAGCATCAGCGGACCTCAGAGTAAGTCTAAAGATGCAAGATGTCTGCTCCGTCTAGTAAATTATCCAAATAGAGCCATATCTTTCTCCTCCTTAATGTTCTTCAAATTCCTAGTTGATTAATATATTACATCTAAACAAGAAAGATGTAGAACTACTTACAGTAACAGAGAGGGGGAAAGGTGGGAGGCAGTAAACACACAACTAAGGCAGGATCCGGGTCTCATTGTATATTCCACAGCAATATGAATGATATTGATTTTCAGATTAGCTGCGCTTTTATATTATTCATACCTCCTTTTCCTTCTATTAGTGAAGAGAACTAAATTGTCTGTGTACTTGCTTGATTCCACTGAGGCCTGAATCTCCACTTGGAAATATCCATCATTCCTTTAAGATCAGTCTCTACTAAAAGCCTGCAGCAAAGTGATAATGCACTAACCTGTCTCCGGTTAATGGCAAAATAATGGTGGCTTGGGAAGAAAACACAATGAAAGATAATCTCATTTGAGGGCTGCAAAATAAGAAAAGAGGCAGTTAAAACATTTTTAAAAGAAATATTGATATAATACAGATGTATAGCTAGGGAGTCTCATTCAAAATCAGTCTCACTGAACGGTCCATGCTTCTTTTAAATGGAACCCCTAAGTAGATACATGAACTCTGCTCAACATTACTACTATCACATAAGTCATTCTGGATTTAGTCAGTGCTGCTCAGCACTCAGGCACTCCTCTCTGACCCACAGGGCCACTTTAGGAAGAAATTACTGAGATAGATAAATTCCAGGCCAGTAGAAATTTTTCTTTCTTTTTTTTTTTTTTTCTTGTAGAAAGCTCTTTCTTTGGCCTTCTACCTCATCTCCTTCAAGGAGGCCAATTCCTTCAGAATGATTATCATAGCAAGTTTAGGGCTGGAGACAAGCCGGTTTGATTTAATTACCACAACTATGAGAGGAGTTCATACAAGTTATCCTGATGTAGGATTACTTAAAGAGTGTCAAGGACAATGTGAAAAAGAACAAATCACATTTTGTTTAGACATGTTCAGTTCTCTAAGTCTCAAGCATCATACTTGCCACTGGCAACAACTGCCCTAGTTAGAGCTTTTAAGCTCTAAGCCTTGATCTCACAGAATGATTCCTGTTTCAAAGACCACCCTATGCAATGTTTATTAAGATCTGAACCTGAAACTGTAACACCCAGCTCTATAAACTGAAGAGCAGAATGATGCCCAGGGTTATACATATTTGAAAAGTCATTCACTTTAGTAGTCACCCTTTACTCATTTCCTACAATATATTCTGGGTTAGTAACTGAACAACTTGCGCCAGAGAACTGTTTACTATAGAATTCCAATTTGTGAACCAGACCAAATAAGAACCCTACTTCTTGGAAATGTACTGAAATGACCCACTGCTTTTGATCAAAATCTATGAGACACTCTGCACACTCTTGGATTAAATCAGAAAATTTATCAACAACTCTCTCTCCTGCCTTTGACACTTAACGATATAGAGCCTTGTTTATTTTTCTTTCCTAGACAAGCTTACCTTAGACCCTGTCCAGAAATGAGTGTTATACTTGGCTTCTTAAACAGGAGACTGATGACTGAACATGGACAAGCATACATTTTTATAGGGATAAGCTTACTGCTGCCAATAACTGAAAGCAAGGATTTCCTAGGCCTCTACAGATTGTTTGAAGTTACTTGCAACATGACTTTCAAAATGTTTTGATCATCCAAGCCTGTTTTAAAGAAAACATTTGGGCTAACACGACTGAAAGAAGCAATATTTAATGATACAGCTCCTTTTCATGTCCTTTCCATTATCTTGATAAACTTGCATTTCCTCGTTGCATTTTTTCTTCTTTAAAAAGAAACAAAAAAGAGGAAGAGGAAAAAAGCCTCAAAAGCCTAGTGTCCTAGGGTTACTTTTAAATAAGAAAGCCACTAATTTCTGGTTACCTCTAAATAAGAGAGTAAGCTGGCTATCATAGCAGTTATGCTTTTTATAGGAGACAAACCAATCTTTCCTAGTAAGGCTTATTGCATATATAGAACAGTTAAATTTTAAACCAGCCACACACCCACACATTGTGTAAACACAAGTCATTTCTTTAAACACACACACACACAAGTGCCTTTTCTGGTAGTGGGTTATTAACACATGCTCATTTGAAGTTTACCAACACTTTTTTTTTCTTAATGAGGACCTCAATAATGCTAAGAATTGTGTGGAATGGAAAATATATTAGGGTATTATTAGCATAAACGTTTAAAGTGATAAATTATGAGAAAGCATAAACGAAATTCAAAACAGATGAAAACTCAGAAAGGAAAAGACATTTGGAATCATATCTGAAGATACTTCCCCAAAGCCTGAGCCAAGTTTCTGGGATCCAGATGAAATAAGCCCTCAACAACTGAAGGGCTGTCCTAATAACAGCATGTGTGTGATAAGACCTTGAGGCACTTAAAAATCAACAGTTCAGTAAAGGCTTTCCCTGCAAATGGTTTCCAAAAAAGGATACCCTATCTAGCCTTTGGTCTACTTGCCTCCACCCCAAAGTCCCCTGCTTAGAAAAGGAAAGTAGGAGAAATACCTTACAAATCTCTCTGTAAGTTGCTGAACAAAATTGTAAATTTCAATCCAGTTATTTGCCACACTCCCAGACCTAAAAAAGAAAATTGAACGAATCAGAGAAACAGCACAGTTACGGGGTGTAACTTGACCTCTTCTTCAAGCCAAGTTAACAGTATCAGCAACTGAAAGGTAGGTGCTAACCTAGGAAGTCTACCCATCTTCAGGGATCACCTGCCTGCTGGAGTAAGATCTCAGCTCTTCAAATAAACACAGCCTTCCTTAGAAGGAAATGCAAACCACAGTGAATACGTTAACTTTAGACTGCCAAGCTACAATGAAAGTGCTGTGCTCAGGATAAAACCCGGCAAACTTTAGCCAGCGTGAGGCGTTGAGGACTGAGGGACCCAGAAGGAGTCTTATGTGGGTGCTAAGGTCGCAGAAGGTTACCCCAAGTGACCGCACTCCCATTTCCTAAGAAACCCCGCCACTGGCCAGCAGTGACTGCCCATCTCCCTAGAGAGCCTAGCAGCTCCGGGCTCCTCCTATTACCCCGCAGCCCGCACAGATCGGAAAGCGCTCGCCTTTCGGACAGAGATAGCAACAGGGCGCCCATCCCCGGAGTTACCCCTCACCCTCCCCAGGTCGCACAGACAGCTCAGCCTCCCCCCACCACAGCTCACCACCCAGGGCCATCTCCCCAGGAGAGTGGATCCCTTTTCCCGCACTCACTTGTCCAATACGAAGTAGAGATCAAAGGCTCCGTGGCAGGAGGGCTGCTCCTGGGCGCTCAGCAGCCCCCCGGGACCGCTGAGAGCGAGCAGCCACAGCCCGGGGACCAGCCAGCGCCCGGGACAGCGGGCCGGGGAGAGCCCCGCCACCATCCTGCGGCCGGGGGTCTGCGGCTCCCGCCTGCTCGCAGCCCCCCTCGGCTCGGCTCGGCTCGGCTCCACTCGGGGGCGACGCTAGGGTGGTGGGAGTGACCAGGGACGCACCCTGAGGTGGGGGGGATAGCGAGTCCCTTAGGGCGCCGGCGCCTGGGTCAGCGGGACCCACTGACTGACAGAGGGAGGGAGACAGGGAAGGAGGGAGGTCCTAGGAGGACAAAGGGAGACTCCGCCGCTGCCGCAGCTGCCGCCGGAACTCTTGACGAATCCCCGTGGAGGAGCGATCCGGCCCTCCCCCTCCCGATTCCGGAGAGTTCCTGCAGATGACCGGGGCCCGCGGCGACTGCTCGCAGAAGTTCCTCCGCCGCCTCGGGTCGAGCCTCCAGCCTCCGCTACGGAGCTCGGGTCCTGCAGGAGGCCCGCCCAGGACGCGGCCGCCGCCGCGTACACTGGAAAACGGGGGACCGCTCGGGTCGGGTTCCCCGCCTCCGCCCGGCACTGCAAACTTTTCCTCGTACTCGGCTCTGGCACCGCGCGGCGGCCGGGCGGTCCTCTTTAGGGGAGGAGGCCGGGCGGCTCCAGAGAAGCCACTCGCAGCCAAGGCCAGAACCGCGGTCCGGCCGGGTCTCCGCGGTGGCTGTGTGCGCCCGAGGGCGGGGCCTGAGCCGAGCCACACACGCACACTTGTGGGTTCGTGCCGAGCCGAGATGACTAAGGCTTGCCAGCTTTTGGAAAGGAGAGAAGTAGTTTAGAAAAACAGATGTCCTCTAGAAACTAAACAACCCCCCTTCCTGTACCCTGCAGGCTCGGCCTGTTGCAGCAGCTGTGCAAGCAGCCCGTGGCGGGGCTGGGAGACTGAGGTGTAGCGGTCCTGAGAAAGGGCATGACCCCCTCTCTCTGCCTCACCCCCATTATCACAAGCGCACTTGCTGCTCCGGTATCTAAAGAAGGCAACTTCCTTTTTTTTTTTTTTTTAAATAAACCTACTTCATTGTTTCATCTCATTAAGACTAGAAACTTCTCTGTGTGGGGAGTAAGGGTGGGAAACTTCAGGAGTGAACAGTTGTACCTCAAAATATTGCATCCCACTGACATTCATCTCAAGCTCCAGATATTACGAATTTCATCTCGGAGCCAGCTGGGTCACCCTTGCCAAACTTGCACAGGAGCAAAAGTTTGCAGGCATTTTGGATTCTCTGCTTACTCATTCTGCACTCAACCTCTCCTCTCTGCCCCTACCGCAACCTGCCTCCCCCCCCCGGGTGGAAAATGGCTTTTAGAGCCTAACTATCTGACCGGTATGTTAGTCGCTCAGTCGTGTCCGACTCTGTGACCCCATGGACTGTACCTCCTCAGGCTCCTCTGTCCATGGGATTTCCCAGGCAAGAATACTGGAGTGGGTTGCCATTTCCTCCTCCAGGGGATCTTCCCCATCCTGGATTGAACCCTCCTCTCCTGAGTTTTCAGTATTAGCATGTGGATTCTTTACCACTGAGCCACCAGGGAATCCCAGTGGTATACACACCAGTGATTGAGAGTGACATTCAGTGTCACTTCCTCTTCATTTGAATTAAGTCAAGGCTTTATGATAAAAAGTTCATATAGTGCTACATTACATGTTGTCTCAGCAATTTGAATAGTTGTGGTGCATATTTAACTTTTTGTTTACATTATCTTTGACTACAACCAGATTTGCAAGCTGTCTGAAGACAGAAATCCATCCCCTTAATTTCTACTTTAGGTAAAGAATCTGCCTGCCCATGCAAGAAACTCAGTTCAGTACCTGGGTCGGGAAAACCCCTGGAGAAGGAAATAGCAATCCACTTCAGTATTCTTGCCTGGGAAATCCCATGACAGAGAAGCCTGGCAGGCTATAAGCCCATGGAGGTGCAAAAGAGTGGGACACAACTTAGCACCTAAAACAACAACAATATGCCTGGCACTGTTCTAGGACCTAGTGTAAAAGCTCAGAATAAGATGACAAGCCCCAGTTTCCATGAAGCTTGCAGTCTGGTTGAGGAGGAAAAGCAAGCAGAAATACATAAGTAAATGTCTATATAGAAGGTAGCTCACAGAGATTTAAAATACGGTCATATGATAGAGAAAGACCAACTAAGTGACTAACAAAGAAGGCAGCCATTCCAAGAGCTAGAGGAGGAAACATTTCCAGTGACTGCAACTTTCCAGAAGTATTAGCTTAGCACATTCAAGAAACAGAAAGAAAAACAGTGTAACTCGAGTTGTATGAGAAAGAGGAAGTAAGAGAGCCAGACAGGGGCTACCTAGTATACGTGTTTCATAAACTGTGGTAAAGAATTCAAATATTTTATATGGTGCGACTGAAGTCCATTAAAGGAGTTCTAGGGGTGGGGAAGGGGATAAATTGTTATGATCTATGTTTTTTATAGATCATTATAGCTGATATGATACAATGAATTTGGAGACAGCAAGAATGAAAGCAAGAAAACCAGTTAGCAGACTAGTGCAGTACCAGGGCATAATAAAATGGTACCTTGGACCAGCATCTCTGTACTGTCTGAACATAAAGATAGAAACAGGTAAGAACTTCGGTAAATACAGGTGGATCCCCAGTTTGGAAATGTCTGCCACTTAGAGATGGAAATCCCACTATCATCCACTGGACCTACCACTTCTTACCTGATAGGGTAAGGCAGGTACTGATGGGCCAAGTGGCTGATTGAGTAGAAGATAACACTTTTGTTAGAAAGAAATACAAATCCTCCATTGTTTTCAAGTAAGTGAGCTTTATTTTGGGGGGGCTCCAAAATCACTGCAGATGGTGACTGCAACCATGAAATTAAAAGACGCTTACTCCTTGGAAGAAAAGTTATGACCAACCTAGATAGCATATTGAAAACAGAGAAATTACTTTGCCGACTAAGGTCCGTCTAGTCAAGGCTATGGTTTTTTCTGTGGTCATGTATGGATGTGAAAGTTGGGCTGTAAAGAAGGCTGAGCACCGAAGAATTGATGCTTTTGAACTGTGATGTTGGAGAAGACTCTTGAGAGTCCCCTGGACTGCAAGGAGATCCAACCAGTCCATTCTGAAGGAGATCAGCCCTGGGAGTTCTTTGGAAGGAATGATGCTAAAGCTGAAGCTCCAGCACTTTGGCCACCTCATGCGAAGAACTGACTCTGATGCTGGGAGGGATTGGGGGCCCGAGGAGAAGAGGACGACAGAGGATGAGATGGCTGGATGGCATCACTGAGTTGATGGACATGAGTCTGAGTGAACTCCGGGAGTTGGTGATGGACAGGGAGGCCTGGTGTGCTGCAATTCATGGGGTCACAAAGAGTCGGACAGGACTGAGCAACTGAACTGAACTGAAGTGAGCTCCAGGGAAAAAAAAGTCCAATGAGAGGGATGGCTATATTATCAGCATCCTAATTCTGTGCTCTTTGGTCTCATCTTCTCTTAAGTTTCTGAAATTCTGATTCTTCTGCAGCCATAAGGCCTCCAGGAATATGCTGCCACCTCTCATTTCAGATTTAGGCCCTGTTGTAGATACACTGGAAATCTCATTGCTCAGACTATAAAGAATCTGCCTGCAATGCAGGAGACCTGGGTTCAATCCCTGGGTCAGGAAGATCCCCTGGAGAAGGGAATAGCAACCCATGCCAGTATCCTTGCCTGGAGAATTAAAAGGACAGAAGAGCCTGGTGGGCTACAGTCCATGGGGTTGTAATGGATACATTCATCTCTTTGACTTCCCATAGCAGAATTGACACAGGTTGACTTTCAGGAAACTTTTATTAACAGCTTGTTAAAGGTTTTTATTATTTACTGTTGGTCAAAACTGATCTCCATTTTCAACTTTCATTTTAATCAAGATAGAATCTGAGATACCATATGCCTTTAGCAATGAATATCATATAGTACATGACTGAATAAAATCGGGGTTGGGGGGGATTGCCAAAAAGCAATAACCATTGCTTTCAAGTTAGAAAATGACAGAAGGTAAGGAAATATGTGTCTCATGTACTCTGTCCTCATGATGAAGTATTTTAAATTCACATACATTGGCTTCTTTTCCCCAGGTTCCTTGACCCATTTCTGTTCAATTTCTGGGACTCCACAAACTAGTTTAAGGATCCATCTTGTGCTAGGAACAAACTAAAGCAAAATACTATGGAATTAAAACTTGTTCTTCCTCCAAATTCCTAGGCCCTCCTAGACTTCTCTCATTCAGTTCTTCTTTCCTGATAAAGAAGGAAAGATTAATCCTTGTTGATTTATTTGGGTAATTAATTCATCCCAGTTCTGAACTTTTTATCATTTCAGCAGGGATGTGGCTTCATATAGCACAGGCTAATAATTAATCAAATCATTTTCATCTAATATAAATGAGTGGGAACGTCATTAATTTGCTGGGGCAACCAACTGTCCCGATTTGTCCCAGACTGAAGAGTGTCCAGGGACATGCAACTTTCAGTGCTGAAACTGGGACAGACACTAGGATGGTCCCTAAAGAGGGCTGTTAGTCACACTAGTTCCGAGAAATAATGAGGGGAGGTGACAGCGAGGGCAGACAGGAATCTCAACAAGCCATGCAGTCAGAGAGGTCACAACAGTAAAACTTTCTCTTTCCCCACTCTGGGGAGAGAGGACTCAGGCCTTGTGTCAGCTGGACACTAGCCAGGTAGAGCTTCACACTGACTTCTGTACCATTACAAGCATTCTGGCACACTGTTTAACTTTCTTTTATTTTTTTAATTTATTATTTTTATTGTGTTTCTTCAGGTCTTAGAGCATGTGGGATCTAGTTCACCCATAGGGGGTTAAACCCAGGTCCTTTTTATTGGGAGCACAGAGTCTTAGCCACTGGACCACCAGGGAAGACCCTAACTTTCTATTTTAAATCAAAAATGAGATAAGAAATGCAGATTTTAGCAGCGGGGGGGGGGGGACACTTCAACTGAATGATTCAGATAAATAAATCTAAAATATTTCTTTTTGATCAAATTATCTGCATTTCTGCTGAAGTAGTTTGCTTCATAATCCATACAAGCCCCTACTCTTTGAAAGTTATTCTTTGTATCAAACTGAAGGTCTAGTTCAACATTAGAATTTATTACCTTATTTTAAAACATACTAATAAATCCAAGAACATTTTAAACTCAGTTTAAGGCACTTAGAGTAGCTTGACATTGACACCTGATTAAAAGTATGAACTAGCCCTTTGGTCACGTCCCATCTCTTACACCCACAGAGCTCCTATGGATTTTATGTTAGATTTTATTTATTTACTAATTTTTATTTAATAAGTATTTATCAATACCTACTAGGTATCTGGTAATATTCTAAGCATATAACTTATGCTTTCAGGAGTTCATCTTTCCAATATCCTATCATTAATTTATTTCTGTCTCCTCTGAAGCCAGCAAAGAATAAACAGAAGAGACAAATAAGCAACAATAATAAACACAGGAAAATAGAAATGAATGTATCCTTTATGTGTAAAAAGTCATATAATCTATGTTATTTACAAGTTGATAACTTTGTATGACATGTACAGGGACCAACATGATGCTCCCGGAAAGTACCACAACGGAAGTGATTAATATTACCAGTACCTGTAGGGTGATTCATTATATAACTACCATGATTCACAGGAAGACAATAAGTACATATAGATGACAGAGTTTGTTTAAACTTTTATCAGTATAGTCACTAAAGAGCTAGATTTCCCCAACGTCTGAACTAGTTCCTGACAGTGAACAAAATGCTTTCTGAAGGTGTCAATTACTTCTAAGTTAATGTCTCTGTGTGTGACAACAGCGGATGTCAACCAATGGCAGAAAATGGTTACTAACATCTGCGTTTGGGATTGAAAGAAAATGAAAGTCGCTCAGTCATGTCCAATTCTTTGCAACCCAATGGACTATACAGTCCACGGAATTCTCCAGGCCAGAATACTGAGTGGGTAGACTTTCCCTTCTCCAGGGGATCTTCCCAACCCAGGGATCAAACCCAGTTCTCCTGCATTGTGGGAGGATTCCTTACCAGCTGAGCCACAAAGGAAGCCGGAGTGGGTAGCCTATCCATTCTCCAGCAGATCTTCCCAACCCAGGAATCTAACCAGGGTCTCCTACATTGCAGATGGATTCTTTACCAACTGAGTTATTAGGGAAGCTGCTTGGGACTGGGTGTGTCTTAAATCCAGTTTCCCAGAAACAGACCTGAGACTCTGAGATCTTCCTGCAGGAGGTATATTGGGTCATGCTCTCAGAAGCAAAACCTGTGAAGAGTGAAGAAGCAGAAATAGTCAGAGGAAAAATTGAAACATAACACAATTGCAGAGGCAGTCTCAGCCCACCCCAGTGGTAGTCTGGAGCTGGAATGGCCTTTCACAGCTGTCCTGAATTGAATGAAGTCAGAGTTTTGTGTCCCTGTGGACACCCCTTTAAAAATAAGTGTAACCTTGGGCAAGGCAGCTTCCTCTGACTTAGGACATTTATAAGAAGGAGATGTGAACTGCCAGCAGTCAAAATTCCTGGCTGTGGGAATGAGTACCTCAGTCCTGGAGGAGAACCACAGCTTCCAGAACATCCATAAAAAGCTAAACACCTGGCAGCTTGTTTGATGAAAGTCATATCTCATGTGAAATGTCAGATGTTCACAAACCAATGCAGCCTCTGAGTGGCATCCTGGAATGATAATGTCCTGTGATGACACCCTTTCTTCTCATGCACTCTAGAGAAGACCTGGTCCAGGCCAGTTTCTAAATGCTTAGTGAAATTATTCTAATAATGTTCTGTCTTCCCATACCTCCTACACACTTCAGTGTGATTTATTTTTCTGAAGTGCAAACCAATCATGCTAATCACCTAAGTCATAATTGCCAGTGACATACCATTTCCTAGCCATTTAAGGCCCTCCACAATAGCATCACAGATTAGCTCCATATCTTTACCTCGAATAAGTTAAGCCCCCTCATGTATCTATGCTCCAGAGAAACCATGGTAGTCACCATGCCCCCATATACACAAATATGCCTTTGGGACTTGCCCCATTTTGTACTTCCATTTCCCTGACACCATATTTCAGGTTTCAGGTTCTATTTCCTCTTTCACTTCCCTTCCATTCTGTTACTGAACAATTCAGGTCAAAAGCCATTAGACAAGGCCAAGCAAACAGTGTTCTGGTGGAGAGGATCTATAGTACTCAAAAGCAGGATATGAGAGGCCAAGCAGAGTAAGGAATTTCCCCAGGTGCAGGCAGCCTGGCACGGAATATTGAGCCAAAAAGGGTGAGGGAGATGTCCACATGGGAGGGCAGTGGCCCCACATGAAGTGAAGAAGTGAAGTCGTTCAGTCGTGTCCGACTCTTTGCGACCCCATGGACTGTAGCCTACCAGGCTCCT
Source organism: Aepyceros melampus (assembly GCA_006408695.1). NCBI lineage: Eukaryota > Metazoa > Chordata > Mammalia > Artiodactyla > Bovidae > Aepyceros > Aepyceros melampus. The sequence goes on from SJXQ01001143.1 coordinate 96,106, forward strand.
CTGTCCATGGGATTTTCCAGGTAATAATACTGGAGGGGATTGCCATTTCCTTCTCCAGGGGATCTTCCTGACCCAGGGATCGAACCCGGGTCTACCGCATTGTAGATAGACACTTTACCGTCTGAGCCACGAGGCGTCAAAGAATCAGCCAGGTGAGGAGGTTACCCGTGTGTGTGTGTGTGTGTGTGTGTGTGTAGTGGGCACTACCCAATGTGTGGTTTCTGAGCCTAAGAGGAGAAGAGTTCTGTTCAGGGAGGGAAGCCCACTGTGGAGCAGTTGGAGCCTACGCACAGACTCCCATGCAGGGAAGTCCCCCAGTGCGAGCATGAAGAGACTAAACTGGAAGACCAGCTGTCCAGAATGCTGAAGCATGAGAGAGACGAGTCGAGGGTGGGGCCGTGCAGAGCTGCGTGTAAGAGCCTGCTGCTGCTGCTGCTGCTGCTAAGTCGCTTCAGTCGTGTCCGACTCTGGGTGACCCCATAGACGGCAGCCCACCAGGCTTCTCTGTCTCTGGGATTCTCCAGGCAAGAACACTGGAGTGGGTTGCCATTTCCTTCTCTGAGCCTGAGCAATGTGTAAGGGAATTCTGCACAAGGGAGCAGCCTGCTGTGGGACTAGACCAAAGCAGAACAGAGAAAGTTTCAGATTGAGGAGCTGAATATATTGAAACCTAAGGATTAATAGCACATGGAGGCTTTTATTCAGGAGTCACCTCCATAGGGTTTCAGAGCCCAGAAGGGTTATAGAAAGAGTCACCCCAGGGCAAGGTGGCAGCCACGTACAGAGTGTGTCACTGCCTTAGTGGGAGTGGCAGATGGTGACAGTGTCAGAACTCCTGCAGGATGAGGGCATCCATCCTGGGGGCCGGTCACAGTCGTGATGAGAAAGCGGTTACATGCAGAGGGATAGACAAACTGAGTACACAGATAACACACTTCTCACCATCTGAGAAGTAAGTTACAAATAAGGAAATGAGAAAGTAATTACTCTTCTCATTGGTCTGTGATCCATCTTGACACAACTTGATTCATACACCAGTTTTCAAATTATAGTCATTTTGCTATCTTTCAACATCTCAGCTCAGGGAGTGGTAGAAATCAAGGAAAATAGAAAAGCTGCCTGAAATGGTGGACCTTAATTGAACTCACTCAACACTGATCCTACTCCCGTCCAAAGTGTCTTTTGCATGCTAGAAAAAGCTAAAAATGGACATTTCCTAAACTCCCTTACAGGTTTTCCTCATGGTTTAGAATCTACTCATATATGCTCAGGCTGGACTTCGGATCAGAACTAGTTCTCTGAGGAGACAAGCAGAGCATGCAGTGTCATTTGTTTATTTAATTAGCTGTGCTGGGTCCTAGTTGCAATAGACAGAATCTTCAGTCTTCATTGGGGCATGAGGGATCTAGTTCCCTGACCAAGGATTGAACCCAGGACCTCTACATTGGAAGCTGAGTCTTAGCTCTTGGACCACCAGGGAAGTCCCTGCAGTGCCTTTGCTGGTGCAGGTCATGACAGAGGCTGTGTGCAGGAGGCAGCATCTGGACCTCATTTAGTGGCTTCAGGGTTCACCACCTCAATCTCAGTAGAGTGAGCAGCTCCCTTGCACCCTGAGCTGGGTTATTTGGAGAGTTGTCCCTGAATGCTCGGCCTTCACCCTCCTTCTTCAGCAATCCAGATGACTCTGTGAGTTCTTTATACTTCTTAATAAATCCCTTTCTCTTAGCCCCGATTCTGTTTTCAAGCACACAGACAAGTCCTAACATTCTATAATCTCTGTAAATCTTACATTAGTCATTTTGCTGGCACTTATAATTACGATAAAAGATTGTAAATGGAAAAAAAGAGATAAGAAATTGTGAATGTTTAAATTATCCTTTGCATGCATTTGATATTATTCCTCTCCTTGGTAAATGCAAATATTCTGCAGGAAGTTCAGTTCAGTTACACAGTCATGTCTGATTCTTTTTCACCCCATGGACTACAGCACTCCAGGATTGCCTGTCCATCACCAGCTCCTAGAGCTTGCTCAAATTCATGTCCATCAAGTCAGTGATGCCATCCAACCATCTCATCCTCCGTTGTCTCCTTCTCCTCCTGCTTTCAATCTTTCTCAGCATCAGGGTCTTTTCCAATGAGTTAGTTCTTCAGATCAGGTGGCCAAAGGATTGGAGTTTCAGCTTCAGCATCAGTCCTTCCAATGAATATTCAGGATTGATTTCCTTTAGGATTGACTGCTTTGATCTCCTTGCAGTCCTAGGGGCTCTCAAGAGTCTTCTCCAACACCACAATTTGAAAGCATCAATTCTTCAAACCGTAACTTTGACTAGACAGATCTTTGTTGGCAAAGTAATTCTGAAGGAAAGGGGAAATTTTAATGTTTTTAAAATAATTTTATTGATTTATTTTTGGCTATGCTAAATCTTCGTTGCTGCACGAGGTTTTTTCTAGTTGCAAAGAGTGAGGGCCACTCTCCAGTTGAGGTGGTCATGCTTCTCATTGTGATGGCTTCTCTTGTCTAGAGCATGGGCTCTAGAGCGTTCAGGCTTCAGTAGTTGCGGTGTGTGGGCTCAGCAATTGCAGTTCTCGGGCTCTAGAGTACAGGCTCAATAATTGTGGCGCATGGGCTTAGTCGCTCCAAGGATGTGGGATCTTCCCAGACCAGGGATTGAACCTGTGCCTCCTGCATTAGCAGGCAGATTCTTCACCACTGAGCCATCAGGGAAGCCCTATTAAAAAAGAGAGAGAGAGAGAAAGGTTTTCAAAAGGGCTTTACACTCTTCAGAAGTTTCACACATATGATTTCATATAATCCTCTAATAATCCTTTCTGAAATATCTACTCCTATGTTGCCCCTCCCATCCTTCTCCCCACTGAACAATCTGTCAGTCTGCTTCTTTTTGGTTTTATTCACTAGTTTGTCGTATTTTTTAGATTCTACATGTAAATGATATCATGCAGTGTTTGTCTTTCTCTGTCTGACTTATTCCACTTGGTATAAAATTGAACATTGTAAAGCACTATAGAATTTAAAGAATCTTTCATTCAAAAAAAAAAAAAAAGTAGGGCTTCCCTGGTGGCTCAGTGGTAAAGAATCCACCTGCCAATGCAGGAGACACAGGTTCAGTCGCTGCTCTGGGAAAATTCCACACACCCTGGGACAACTAAGTCCATGTGCCACAAGTACTGAGTCTACGCTCCAGAGGCCAGGATCTGCAACTACGGAAGCCTACACACCACCCAGCCTGTGTTCTGCAACAAGAGAAGCCATTGCAATGAGCAGGCCATGCACAACAACTACAGAGTAGCCCCCACTCACCACAACTAGGGAAAAGACCATGCAGCAATGAAGACCCAGTGCAACCAACAAAATCAACTTAAACTTTTAAAAAGTGACCTTCACAGTAAGCAAATCAATAAATGTCTACACACGGGAAAACATTCTTTTAAAAAGTAGAAGAAGAAGACCCAATCTACTTCTTTGAGGATATCATAAGACAAGTACAATTTTTTTTAGCTTTCTTAAGAACACAGAAGCAGAAATTTTAAATAACAAAAATTCAAAGAATGAAAGTGGCTATAGATAGAAACAGACAACTCAGAAGGGAGACAAAACAAGTTACAGCTAAGAACAACACCTTCCTCAAAAGAGACAGACAAATAAACCCCAAGTTTATCCTGCACATGATACCAAATGAAGGTCTTCTTAGCCCATCCATTCAGTTGAGGGAATTCAAGTTTGGTTACCCATCTTCCCTTACCTTCAAAACATTATGGGAGAAGGGCTCCCTATACCTATGTCTCCACCATTTTCAAGAAGCAAAAAAAAAAAATCCCTCTTTTAAGCTAAGGACTATATTTAAAGACTTTGTAAGCAACATGAAAAAGAAAAAGAAACTTTTTTTTTTACTTCTTCCAAACTTGTTTATATAACATTTTAAACAGCCACATTGTTTCTGCTCCAAGATATTTAAGCTGTGGTATAAACTATTTTTTTTTAAATAAAAAAGTTTGAAATGTAATTTTTCTATTTGGAGTGCCTACCATAAGTACTACAATTAAAAAGATTTTTCATATTCTGGAGTCCTTGCGTTTCTCATGGAAACCACTTGATGGGTGCATATCCAACTTTATTTTAACAGCACATATGGCACATAGATTATCCATCCCAGTTTTCTTGGGAAGTTCTTTGAAAGGAGCAGTAGGAAAGTTGTCAATCCCCAAATGGCCAATGGGTTTCATATGTAGCAAATTTGGCTAGCAAAAATACCAGCTTAACACTGGTATTCACCAACACTGGACCACAGTGCCTGAGGATATTTTTCAAAGTTTATTAAACCAGAGGTTTGCTTTTGACCCTGATCTTTATACAGAGTTAACACTTGTTCATCAAATAAAGGAAGAGTCTTAATTTGAAGGAATTCATTTTTACAAATTTTTAAAATTTATTAATCAAGCAAATGTTTAATGCCCACTTTCTGCTAAGCACTGATCTCTGCTCTTTGGAAGACAGAGTCTAGTAAGAGATACTATAGTGAGATATTCTAGTTACTGAACTAAGATAATTAAATACCCATAATACCAAGATTAAAATTTTGTGATGAAGTGTAATAGGAATTCCAAAGACTGAGAAGTTACTCATAGCTGGAAAGATCAGGATCAATGGAGGACAGAGCATTTAATCTGCTTTTGAGAGAAGGATAGTCTTTTTCGGTTAGCCCAGATGAAGGGAAGAAAGGTCTGCAGAAAAAAAAAGTATAACCAGCTCTTGTCTGATGATGGGGGTGGGTTGGTAAAAAGATGGCATTATCAATTAAGATGTGTAGAAGGAAGATGGTGGAGGAGTAGGTGGATGTGGAGAAAAATCTCTCTCCACGGATGCATCTGGATTACACCTTTAGACACAGAAGACCTCACAGAACACTAGCTGAGTACAAGAAGGAATCCCTGACCACTGGAAAGAAATGTGCAGACCCATGCAAAACTCAGTAGGACAAAGGAAGGAGAGGAAAGGAGCAGGACTATACCTGCACTCAGGGGTCGGGGAGCTGAAGCAAGGGTCAGAGCCCCACACTGGGGCAATTGTTGGGGACAGAGGAGAAGCATTTGAGGCTGCTGGAGAGTGCAGCAGCTGATCTGTGACAGTCAGAATGGAATGAGAACCATACAGACAATCTTTGCCGCAGCTCTGCATACCCAGGACAGGGACACAAGTCCCCTGGAACACGCAATGGCTGGGAGCTGGAGCATAGGGGTTGGAGAGAAATCCCAGAGTGAGGTCTGTTTTGGATTGTGAGGAGATGGCCTGAGAGGACACGAAGGAGGATGCAGTAGGAAATGACTTTAAAGGAAAACTGTGTAGCCATGGAGGCAAGGCAATACTGCTGAGTCATGTGCAGTGGGTGGAGCCATCACTGTAGCCTTTGTCTCCCCACACATCAGCGCCAATATAGAAAGACCCTAAGAGGATGGCCCTTTAAGTCCCTGGCACACCGAGAAATAGAGAAGGACTCCAGTCATGGGGGTCCTTTAAGTACCTAAACACACCAAGCAACAGAGAAAGACCAGCCAAAGACCTTCGAATGCCAGCTGCCAGAAGCTAGAAAAAGAGTCTGATAGTACCATAGATCATTGCTGCACACTTGTTACCACCAGGGGCCCCACGATCCAAGCAGCTGTGCCACCTCCATGCTCAATCTTCACTGGGGCGAGCTGCCAGAGACTAGGAAAAAACCATAATAGCATCATATCTCTTGTGTCCCTTGGCTGTGAGCTCCCCTGAATATCTGGCACTGTCAGGGCCCCTGCAATCCAAGCAACTGTGCCAACTCCACACCCAGACCTACTGGGGCATACCTAAGTCCTCCAGGGAAGCCTCAGGAGCAAATTCCTGTGGGTGATCCACACGCAGATGTGAAGATAAACTACAGTTGGAATCCAGAGGCAGTGTGGCTAAGGAAGAGGATTGAAAACCTTCCTACCAGCTGTACAAGCTTCAGATTAAATCCACATAATCAAGTAGGCAAACTCTGTGTCTATGGAATATGTAAAAGGACATTGAGAGGTTCCACAAAAGAAAACACACTAGCTCTGGCAGCTGTAGACATTGGAGGCAAGAACAAGCAGGAGTAAGACCAGATTAGAGTCTGAGCTGTCCCCACAGCAGGTCCAGAACCCAGCCGAGTATTGGAGGGCCTCCTAGGGATGTGGAGGTGGACTGTGACTCAGTGAGCTGAGATCTGAGAAAAACATTTATTTCTTATATTTTGACTTGCTCTGTAGTGGGTTCTAGAATTTTTTTTCTTCTTTTTATTTCCTCTGTTGCTGTGACTGTTGGTTTTATTATTACTATTAACTATATTTAAGCTTTTGAGAAGGCTTTTTTTTTTAAGAATCACACTTTTTATTTCATTAATATATGACTACCTCTACAATAGCCTTTTGTGGTTGTGTGGGGGTTTGTTTTTGGTTTTTTAATTTTTTCATTTTTCTTTAATTCTTTTCCTCTTTTGTTTGTTTTTCTTTTGTTCTTTGCCTGCTGTAGTTACTCTTTAAAATATATAAATCATTTTTTATACTTTTATTTAACTTTACTTTTCTATTTTTTTCTTTTCTTCCTATTTTCACCATGTTACTTTGTTTTGTTTTCTCTATTTTATTCTCCAGTTGACACCTTACTTTGGTTTTGTTTTCCAGTTTGTGCTTTAGACTGTTTTTAATTGGTTGATATCTTTTTGGTTTCCTTTGTTTGCTGGGTCACTCTCTTGTTTTCTTTTCTTTGGAGTGTTTTGATTTTGTTTGTGTGTATGTATGTGTATATTCCATAGTTTCCATTCTTATTTGTCTGGTTTTATATTTACCTTTTGTCTGGGATTCATCTTTGTCTCTTATTGTGTTTTTGTGTGTTTGTTTTAATCCCCTTTAATCAATGGCAACCCACTCCAGTACTCTTGCCTGGAAAATCCCATGGACAGAGGAGCCTAGTGGGCTGCAGTCCATGGGGTCGCTAAGAGTCGGGCACGACTGAGCAACTTCCCTTTCACTTTCATGCATTGGAGAAGGAAATGGCAACCCACTCCAGTGTTCTTGCTTGGAGAATCCCAGGGACAGGGGATCCTGGTGGGCTGCCATCTATGGGGTCACACAGAATCAGACATGACTGAAGTAACTTAGCAGCAATGCCATGAAAACTACTTGTGGAATCTTGGTTCCCCAGCCAGAGAGCTGACTCCAGGACCCTAAACCACCAGAGAACTCCTAACCCTAGTGAGTATTAATTAGTGAGATTTCCTATGAAGGCCTCCAACTGTATACAAGACCCAGTATCACCCAACTGCCAGCAACACAGTACAGGATGCCTCACCCAAACAACAAGCCAGACAAAAACCAAGTCAAATCATTAGCAGATAAGATTCCTACAGACACTCCAAAACATACCACATCACCCAGCCTTGCACATCAGAGTGGGAACAAAAACTAACTTACCTCCTCCCACCAGAATGTAGGCACATCACTCCCAACATAAGGCCTACACAAATCACTGGACCAATCTTATCCACCAAAGGCTTAAACCAAAAGGAGGAAAACTACCCTAAAACCAGGGAAAAGGTGATCTCAAACACAGTAACTTAGAAAAAAATGAAAAGACGTAAATATTCCACAAATGCGGGAACAAGGTAGAAACTTACAAGGCCAAATAAAGGAAGAGGAAATAGGCAAACTACCTGAAAAACAATTCAGAATAATTATAGTAAGATGATACAAAGCCTCAAAAGCAGAATGGAAAAAGTGCAAGAATCAAGTAACACATTTAATAAGGACCTAGAAGAGATAAAAAAGAAACAAACGGAGATGAACAACACAATTACTGAAATTAAAAATACTCTACAAGGAATCAATAGCAGAATAATTGAGGCAGAGGAATGGATACGTGAGCTGGAAGATAGTATGGCGGAAATAAGTGAAGAGCAGAATAAAGGAAAAAGAATGAAGAGTATTAAGGATAGTCTCAGAGACCTCTCATAAAATATTAAACATACCAATCTTCTAATTATAGTGGTCCCAGAAGAAGAGAAAAAGAAACAATCTGAGAAAATTTTTGAAAAGACTATAGTCAAAAATATCCTCAACAAAGGAAATAGTCAAGTCCAAGAAGCACAGAGAGTTCCATACAGGATAAACTTAAGGAGAAACATGCCGAGACACACATAATCAAACTAACAAAGATTAAACACAAAGAAAGTGGTTTGTATTAAAGAAAGACTATTAAAAACAGCAAGGGAAAGGCAACAAGTAACGTACAAGGGAAATCCGAAATGATTAACAGATGATCTTTCAGCAGAAACTCTATAGGCCAGAAGAAAATGGCAGGATTATATTTAAAATACTGAAAGGAAAAAAATCTACAATCAAGATTACTCTACCCAGCAAGGAGCTCATTCGAAATCTAGGAAGAAATCAAAAGCTTTACAGACAAGCAAAAGTTAAGAGAATTTAGCACCATTAAACCAGCTTTACAACAAATGTTAAAGGGACTTCTATAGACAGGAATCACAAGAGAAGGAAAAGACCTACAAAAACAAAGCCAAAACAATTAAGAAAATGCCAAAATGAACATATATATTAATAATTACTTTAAATGTAAATGTATTACATGCTCCAATCAAAAGACACAGACTGTCTGAATAGATACAAAAATAAGACACATATATATACTATCTACAGGAGACCAACTTCAGACCTAGAAGCACATACAGAGCAAAAGCTGGAGGGTGGAAAGATATTCCATGCAAATTGAAATCAAAAGAAACTGGAGTAGCAATTCTCATATCAATCAAAATAGACCTTAAAATAAAGACTATTACAAGAGATAAGGAAGGACATTACATAATGATCAAGGGGTCAATCCAAGAAGAAGATATAACAGTTATAAATATTTATGCACCCAGCATAGGAGAACCTCAACACATAAGGCTCATAAAAGGAGAAACTGACAATAAGACAATAATAATAGGGGACTTTAACACCCCACTTACACCAATGGACAGATCATTAAAACAGAAAATCAACAAGGAAACATAAGTGTTAAATGACACATCAGATCAGATGAACCTAATTGATATCTTCAGGACAGTCTGTCAAATGCAGAATAATACACTATCTTCTCTAGTGTACATGGAACATTCTCCAGGATAGACCACATTTGGGTCACAAATCAAGCCTCAGTAAATTTAAGAAAATTGAAATTGTATCAAACATCTTTTCTGACCACAATGCTATGAGACTAGCTATCAACCACAGGGTGGTGGGGAAATTGCAAAAAACACAAAAGAATAGAGACTAAACAATATGTTTCTAAATAAAGAACAGGTTATGGAAGAAATTAAAGGGAAATAAAAAAATTTCCAGAAATAAGAAAAAAAAAAAAAAAAAAAAAAGGACAACCCAAAACCTATGGGATGTAGCAAAAGCAGTTCTAAGAGGGAAGTTTATAGCAATACAATCTTACTTCAAGAAACAAGAAAAACATCGATTTAACAACCAAATTTATATTTAAAACTGGAAAAAAGAAAAACAACTAAAAAATCCCCAGAATTAGTTTAAGGAAAGAAGTCATAAAGATCAGAGCAGAAATAAATGGGAAAAAAATGAAGGAAACAATAGTAAAGATCAATAAAACTAAAAGTTGGTTCTTCAAGAGGATAAACCAAAATTGACAAACCATTAGCCAGACTTATCAAGAAAAAAGGGAAAAGAATCAAATCAACAAAATTAGAAATGAAAAAGGAGAGGTTACACAGACAATGCAGAAACCCAATGGATCATAAGAGACTATTATGAGCAACTATATGTCAATAAAATGGATAACCTGGAAGAAATGGGTAGATTCTTAGAAAAGTTCAACCTTCTGCAACTGAACCAGGAAGGAAAAGAAATTATGAGCAAGCCAATTACAAGTACTGAAATAGAAACTATAATCAAATATCTCCCAAGAAACAAAAGCCCAGAGCCATATGGCTTCACAGGTGAATTCTGTCAAACATTTAGAGATGAGTTAATGCCTATATTTCTGAAACTCTTTCAAAAACTTGCAAAGGAAGGAACACTATCAAACTCATTCTACAAGGCAACCATCACCCTGATACCAAAACCAGACAAAGGCATCACACAAAAAAAGAAAATTACAGGCCAATATCACTGATGAACACAGATGCAAAAATCCTTAACAAAATTCTAGCAAAAAGAATTCAACAACACATTAAAAAGATCATACACCATGATCGAGTCAGGTTTAGCCCAGGGATGCAAGGATTCTTCAATATATGTGAATAAATCAATGTGATGCACCATATTAACAAACTGAAAGATAAAAACCACATAATATTCTCAATAAACAATAAAAAAAGCTTTTGACAAAATTCAGTACCCATTTATAAAATGTCTTCAAATAATGGGCACAGAAGTGACCTACCTCAACATAATAAAGGCCATACATGATAAACTCACAGCAAACATTATATTAAATGGTGAGAAACTGAAAGCATTTCCTTTAAGATCAGGAAAAAGGCAAGCATGCCCACTCTTGCCACTATTATTCAACATATTTTAGAAGTCTTTACTATGGCAATCAGAGAAGAAAAAGTAATTATAGAAATCCAAATTGGAAAAGAAGTTAAACTCTCCCTGTTTGCAAATGACATTATACTATACATAGAAAACTGTAATGATATTATCAGAAAATTACTAAAGCTAATCAGTGAATTTAGTAATGTCACAGGATACAAAATCAGTACACAGAAACCGCTTGCATTCCTATACATACTAACAAAAATCAGAAAGAGAAATTAAGGAATCAGTCCTATTTACCATTATAGCAAAAAGAATTTTAAAAACCTAGAAGTAAACATACCTAAAGAGACAAAAAAGCTATATGCAGAAAACTATAGAACACTAATGAAAGAACCCAGAGACAATAAAAATAGATGGAGAGATATTGCATGTCCCTGCATTGGAAGAATCAATATTGTGAAAATGACTATACTACCAAATTCAATCTACAGATTCAGTGTGATCTCTATCAAATTACTAATGGCATTTTTTCACAGAACTAGAAGAAAAGAATTCACAGTTTGTATGGAAACACAAAAGTCTCCGAATACCCAAAATGATCTTGAGAAAGAAGAACTGAGCTGGAGGAATCAACCTTTCTGGACTTCAGACCATCTACAAAGCTACAATCACCAGACAGCATGATACGGGCACAAAAACAGGAATATAGACCAATGGAACAATATAGAAAGCCTGCAGTTAAATTCACACACCTATGGGCAACTTATCTTTGACAAAGGAGGTAAGAATATACAATAGAACAAAGATAATCTCTTCAATAAGGAATGCTGGGAAAACTAGACAGTTACAAGTAAAAGAATGAAAACACCTCCTAACACCATATACAAAGATGAACTCAAAATGGACTGAAGACCCAAATGTAAGACCAGAATCTATAAAACTCTTAGAGGAAAACATAAGCAGAACACTCTATGACATAAATCAAAGCAATATACACTATGACCTACTTCCTAGAGTAATGGAAATAAAAACAAAAATATACAAATGGGACCTAATTAAACTTAAAAGGTTTTGTACACCAAAGGAAACTATAAGTAAGGTGAAAAGACAGCCCTCATAATGGAAGAAAATAATAGCAAATGAAACAACAGACAAAGAGTTAATTTCCAAAATGTATAAAATAAGCAGCTCATACAACTCAATACCAGAAAAACAAGCAACCCAATCAAAAAGTGGGCAAGAGACTTGAACATACATTTCTCAAAAAAAAGAATGCAAATAGCTAATAAACATATGAAAAGATGCTTAACATCATTCATTATTAGAGAAATGCAAATCAAAACTACACTGAGGTATTTTTGACTGTCACCTGTCTATCACCTAACACTAGTCAGAATAGCCATCATAAAAAATCTCCAAAGAATAAATGCTGGAGAGGATGTGGAGAAAAGGGAATCCTTCTGCACTGTTGGTAAGAATGGAAATTGATACAACCACTATGCAAGACAGTATGGAGACTCCTTAAAAAAACTAGCAATAAAACTACCATATGACCCAACAATCTCACTACTGGACATATACCCTGAGAAAACCATAATTGAAAAAGACACATTGTACCCCAATGTTCACTGCAGTGCTATTTACAATAGCCAGGACATGGAAGCAGCCTAGATATGCATCGACAGATGAGTGGATAAAGCAGCTGTGGTACATAAATACAGTGGAACACTGCACTGTGCTGGGCTGTGCTTAGTTGCTCAGTTGTGTCCGATTCTTTGCAACCCCATGGACTGTAGCCCACCAGGCTCCTCTGTCTGTGGGGATCCTCCAGGCAAGAATATTGGAGTGGGTTGCCATGCCTCCCTCCAGGGGATCTTCTCAACCCAGGGATCAAACCCAGGTCTCCTGAACTGCAGGGAGATTCTTTACCAGCTGAGCTACCAGGGAAGCCCACAATGGAATACTCTTCAGCCATAAAAAGGAAGGGGTGTGAGTCAGTACTAATGAGGTGGATGAACCTAGAGCCTATTAGACAGAGTCAGAAAGAGAAAAACAAATATCGTATATTAACACATATATATGGAATCTAGAAAGATGGTACTGATGAACCTATTTGCAGGGCAGCCATAGAGACACAGACATCAGAACAGACTTATGGACACGGGGTGGAGGGAGGGAAGGAGAGTATGGGACAAATGGAGAGAATAGCATGGAAACATATAGCTATCATGTGTAAAACAGATAGCCAGTGGGAATTTGCTCTACAACTCAGGGAACTCTAACGGGGGCTCTCT